>OX578145.1:105033341-105360841 GCA_951213105.1 Amaurobius ferox | reverse complement strand
TTGCCTTTTGCACTCCTCCTATTTTAAAAAATTCTTTTTGCTTTTTGCACTCTTACTTAAAAAAAATTCTCTTTACCTTTCATAACTCTATAGTTTATCATACAAACTCTATATTAAATATATCTAATTCTATATTACTATATCTAACAATTAAATAGTATTTATCATACAAACTTATTTATTATACTTACTTATCATACTTATTTAGCATACTTATCAAACTTACTTATCATACAATCTTACTTATCATGCAAACTTATTTATTATACAAACTTATATTTAACTATTGAATAGTATTTATCATACAAACTCTATGTTACTATATCTGACTACTGAATAGTATTTATCATACAAACTCTGTTGTCTAGTTTGGGTGTGATCCTCCTACCCCCCAAAAAATTTTCTTTGTCTTTTGCATTCCCCCTATTTCAAAATACTTGATATTTTGTAAAAAAAATTAATTTATATCTTTATTTTATTTTAACGAGAATTGAATTCAAACATAATTGAAGTAGAAAACTTTGTTGGCATGTTATTAGTATTCTTATGAATTTCTTGTGTGTTTTTTCACTTCCCTTACTTACATAATATAATGTTTAGGGAAAGTTTTCGACGGCAGAGTATGTTTCAAGCATTCAGGAAGGTGAATCGAACGTTTTTGAGGTGATGTATGTGTATGCATGTTTGTGTGTGTGTATGCTAGTGTGTATGTCAGAGAGTTCGAGAAAGCGACATTTCACAAAAAATGAAGCGACTCGACACAAAATTGGGTATGATTATTACAATCAGTGAATATATGAACCTTACTGATTTTAAACGCGATCGAATATTCGGAAGACCCCCCCCCCCTTTTCAAATGAATTTTTGTGAAAAATATTTAAAAATCAGGACTTTTAATATTTATAAATAATTAATCATTTCTGATGTAATCTTTTTATTTGAATACAAATGATACAAAAATTAAAACGCTAGCATGAACCGTTATTAAGATATTGTACGATTTACGAATAATTTTGTGAAAAAATCATTAAAAACTTAGAATCTGCAATATTGTTAAATAAATAATGATTTTATACGTAATTTTCACTATGAAACGAATTACAAAATTTTCAGAATGCTAGCACGAATGTTTTCGAGATAGCGCACATTTTTCAAAGAAAATTCACAAAAAAAAAAATCCATAAAATTTAAAATGTAGTAAATATTATCCACTTTCCATATGCAATATTATGTAACACATCTGTTAATATAATTCTCGTGATTGTTTGTTCCATTTACAGCAGACGATTTTTTTGTTGTTGAAGTTTTATATTTGGGCGCCCAAGAATTCGCCAATAGCCATTTAATTCAAAGGATATTAATTAAATAGAAATTGTATTTTGATGAGGATTTTGTATACGAGTATGAATGAGTCATCTAATTTCAAATTACGGAGTGTTAATTTTATGTCAAAATTATTGTTCTGTGAAACTTGTACACCATAATTTCGCTGCGAACGAGAAAAAAAAATCCATTGAACTATGTCAAAAAAGTCATGTGCAACTCATATCGGATTTTTCTTTTATTACATCAATGCTTTGACCCCACCTCAAACTGAATCACAAGGAACTTCAAAATCGAACGTGATATCAAAAACACCGACGAACATGAAACTTTCTAACAACTGTAAAAAGAATTGTTTGAATGCATAACGGAAAAGAAAGGCTTCAATAATTGCTTTTCTTTTTCGTTTATTCGCGTGGCGATTTTAAAATGTTCAATCTTTTTTCCCCTAAAAATAGTAATGACGACAGATATAAAACAATAGCTAGGAAGACGTTCATTTTTGAATTGTTATAAAGACTACAATACACCGCCCAATCAAAATTGACTGCTGTATGGCAATTACCAAACTGTGTTCAAGTTCTTCAAATGTGGTTTGGGAGATTATTCTGCGTGTCATTTTGGGTGTGGTACGTGATATTTTCTGTCGGCAAGGGGCATTTGGTTTTTCGGTTTAAATTCAAACTGTGGCTTTTTCGATTTCTAGACCTTTAGTTTAACTGTTTTAAATTAAACTTAACTTTTAATTTCTGACCTTAACACTGTTTTGTTTCAATATACTTAGTTTTAATATATATCGCCTTGCGAGCTATTTCATGCCAAACTAGAGTTTAAATCGATAAACGGTTTATTTCATCGTGTTACACTATTATTCCCCTATAAATGTAACAGATTTCGTATTTTTGTATGCAATAGCTCTTACGGTACGAGACAGAAAATTCGCTAGACATGCCAATACGAAATAAAAAGTTCACTTCAGGAGTGCATAAAAAAGTAAAATATCTCAAAAACTACAGCGAAATTAAACAAGAGAGATCGATCATGCTTAAAGCATTGATTATGAAACACTTTCCAACTTCAATGCAATTTTATTTAAACATCTCTAAAATGCAATACATTCCTCGGTAATAGTTTAAAACTTATTACATAAATTTATTATATTTGAAAACTTAAATCTTCATAAAAAAAATGAACTTCATTCAAATGGCGGCATTGAAATATAAATTGCCTAGTTTAAACATCTCTAAAATGCGATACATTCCTCGGTAATATTTTTAAAACTATCATAATACTACGATAATTTAATATATTTTAAAACTTCATCGAAAACAACTGACATTCATTCAAATGACGTCATAGAAAAAATAACATGCCTGGATATCTCTATAAAAGCAGCATTTCATTCATAAACAATTTCCCATTCATTTCATTCATCACAATACTATAATAATTTATTTTATTTAAAAATTAAGACCATGGCGCTACAAGTAATTAAACTCTATGCTTAAAACTTCATCGAAAAAAATCGTCCTTCTCTCTGTAAAATCAATGAATATTTCATTTATATCAGCTATGCAGACTCCATGAGCTAAATAATTTTGCGTTAAAGAGAAATTAAGCAATTCTTATACAACTCATTCTACATATTTTGCTGTTTACATTTTACATAAGTGAAAAATAGGCTTCGTTGTAGAAATAATCAAATTTGGATGCTCATTAAACTCAAATATATTGTAATTGCGTTTTTTCAGTATGTAGATGCACAGAATTGAAGCAAAAATAAAGCGGTTTTAGGACGGATACAACACTCAATATGAATTAAAAAGAACTTTAAAAATCACGATTTTGAGACAAGATGGATGCCAAATTTCATTTTGAAGTGGGTCACGTGATCGCTTCATATAAGAGATGTAATTATTATTTTAATTTTTATTTAAAAAACTACTGAATATATTTTGCTGAATTTTTTTTTATATATTTTATGGAACAATTTAAATATTGCCTAAAATTTTCGAAGCAATTTGTGAATTTTAAATCCGCTTAAAAAATGTTTGAAAAATTAGACCCCATAGGGTTCAATGTATTTCATTTTTTCAACCCGGGTTCAATCCAAAACTAATTGAGTGATATTATTCATTTATATTCCCATAGGTCCTACAGACCGTCTGAACAACATACTAAAATTACATTTTGATCAAGTCATTTTTACGGCAGTTATCGTGCTAACAGACAGACAGACAAAATGAACAAAGTCATAAACACTTTTCTACATTGTTGTAAAGTGTTAAAAAGAGGCTCCGTTCTGCAAAAATTCGTGGTCTTGCTATTGCTAGTCTATCCAGGACGCGAACTCGCAGCTCAAATATTTTGCCTTTGACATTAAATATTTCTTAAACTACAATATGTATCAGAAAACGGTTTATTTCTGCGTATTCCCCAAAGCTTTTTCTACAAGTGTACCAAATTTCATATTTTTATATGCAATAGTGTTTGCGATACGAAGCAAAGAATCTCGAGAAACGAGAAATTTGTCAAACAGCGGCGACGGCGTCAGCTATTTTTTTTTAATATGGAAAGATAGGGTTCCTAAGAACGTCCTGAAGCATCCAAATAACATAGAAATTAAAGGTCCTTGTATCTACACGTTTAGTCTATTTCTGGCAAATTGACTATGCCCCATCGAACAAAAGTGATTGCAGCGCCCTCAGCGGAGAATTAAAGAAGTTAGGAACAGGAACTCGACAACTAAGTGGGATGGAAGAAAAATTTCATTTACAAAGTTGAAGAGCATTGTCTAATTTATAGGTATAGACGTCCAGAAAGTACTGTATATGTAAGACAATAAATACTCTTTCATATTTTAAAGGTTACAAGATGCTGATGACTACGCTAAACGAAATTGGACATTTTTTGGACGCCAATGCCGGCAAAGAGGGATCGAACTGTTTGGGATAGGGTATGTCAAATACCTGTCTTTTTGGGAGATTCTTCGTTTGGGATGGAGGTTGGGAATTAGGTATACTCAAATATATCCATTTAATGCTCGTTTAATACATTATTTTTTACGACGAAAAGAATAAGATCAAGCCTATTACACTAGGGCTAGCCGTTCTCGAGATATTTTAGTTTTTCGTATTTTCTCTAAGCCACCTTTGAAAAGAAGTCCGGTTACCGAATGAGATCGAAAATTGAATGAAAAGTGAAATAAATTTAATTAAAATAAAGAGAACATGTATATAAGTCTGCAGGGTAAGTCATCTGCTGCCCACATCGGATTTTTATCTTTAGTATTAACATTTTATTCGTAAATTTGGCGAGTTTTGCAACGCGACCAAAGAGCCCAATTAGAAAATGCTAATATTAATAGAAAATATTATGGTATTACTAACAGAAGTCCACGGAGTTGCTTGTAGTTAAAATAACAATGTAAATTCTGAAAACTGAAAACAAATGTTTGTTCAAAGAGATTAAATAAAAAAAAATAAACATAAAATTAAATCGCCTAAAAATGTCTGGGTATTATACGTCAAAAATAAACCAGCTGATTTAAGCTATAAAATACCAATAATCTCCGAAATCACATTTTGTACTATCGCAACTATTAAAACCATAGAGTTCGAAAGAAGGAGATGAAACTCCTATGGTTGAAACGTTTGAAAATACTATAATGCTTTGAGAATTATATCTAAGTGTCGTTAGTGTTCGTGAAGTAGCTGTTATTGTTAGTTGACATAATAGAAAGGCGTAGTATTTAGTATATATATTTTTGATTATTTTCTAGTTAAAAGTTTCCTTATTATGAGTATAATTAACCAGTATTTTTTCATAGTTGTAGGATAGAATACAGAAATACAGAATATAGGGAGATAAAAATAAATCGAAAGATAAAATAATTTGACATACGTAGGAATATTCTTTATCCTTTCAGTTCAACTTTTTATTGCAATAATAATTTATTTTTACAAAATTGGCAGTTTAAATAAATATTTCAAGCTTTTCACCATAGAAAATCATACAATGCAGGGCTACTTATCTTATCCCAGCGCCACCTGAATTATTGTCTGAAACGATCTTTGTGTTTTCTGAATATGGGGTTTTAACTCCTTACTTTTACCTCCATGATTAAAACACTTCCAAAAATAAAACCTATTTTTTTCCCTACTTATTTCACTAACATTCAGAAAAACAAATGATTCAGCAAATTCATTCACTACAAATAAAAAATCTGATGTGGGCAGCACATGACTTTCGCTGCAGACTTATATCCACGTTCTCATTATTTTAATTAAATTTATTTCACTTTTAATTCAATTTTCGTTCTCATTTGGTAACTGCACTTATTTTCAAAGGTGGCGTAGAGAAAATACGAAAAACTAAAATATCTCGAGAACGGCTAGTCCTAGTGTAATGGGGTTGATTTTATTCTTTTCTTCGTTAAAAATTACGTACAAAGCAAGCATTCAATGTTTATATTAATCAATCAGCACCAGATTCGCCCACAAGTGACTTACCTACCAAATTTTATGAAATTCGGTCAATTAGTTTTTCAGTTAGAGTAGATACAAAATCTGAACAGACAGACACACACACAGACGTCACGTTAAAAATAGTTTTTCGTATTCTAGAGGTCTCGAAACGTGTAGACCCGTCGAAAACTCAAGTTGCGATTTTCGACAGGATTCCAATACTTTCCCTATACATACCATGTATTGCAGGGAAATTAAAAATCTGATGTGGGCAGCACATGACTTTCCCTGCAGACGCGAATTCATTATTTCTATATTTCTTTAAGAACTGACTAAATTGAGTTTAATTGTACAAAATAATACAAAATTTTCATTTTTAATTCAATTTATTTGGTAATTGGACATTTTTCCGAAGGCGGCATAACAAAAATGTAAAAAATCTCAAATATCTCGACAACGGTTAGTCCTAGAGTAATAGAGTTGTTCTTATTCATTTCCTCGTCAAAAATTACGTATAAAACAAGCATTTAATTGATACATTTGAACATACGTAGTCTTTTTTTAAACATTGGAGATTTTTGCGGGCCATTTCGTAAAAAAGGGCTGGTTGTTCTTTTCCGAATCGTACCAAAATCTAATCAGCACCATAGTATCTATCCCACAAGTGATTTATCTACCAAATTTTGTGAAATTTGGTCAATTAGTATTTCAGCTAGAGTGGATAAATGAGATTTTTGCGGGTCATTTCGCAAAAAAAGGCGGGTTCTTTTTTTCCGAATTTTACCAAAAACTAATCAGCAGCAGGGTCATGCCCAAGAGTTTTGCCTACCAAATTTTATGAAATTCGGCACCTTATTTTTTGAGTTAGACTGGATACATACATAGCACAGACACACAGACATACAGACACACTGACACACAGGCAGACACACGTACAGACATCACGCTAAAAATGGTTTTTTCGTATTCTAGAGGTCTCGAAACGTGTAGATCCGTCGAAAACTCGAGTTGCGATTTTCAACATGATTCCAATACTTTCCCTATACATTACCATGTATTGCAGGGAAAGTAAAATCGTCTGTCGTTTTTAACATACTACCACACTGCCAGAAATACATTCCTAATATATTAAAAAGAAGAAAGATAAATCATGCATAAAGCGATTATGAAGCACTTCCCAACTGAAAAGCAATTTTATTTAAAGATCTCTAAAATGCGATACATTCAACGTTGATATATTTTAAATTATCACAGTACTACAGTTATTTATTATAGTTGAAAACTTAAAACTTCATGGGAAAAAATGAACTTTATTCAAATGTCGTCATTGAATTATAAATCGTCTGGCTCTCTATGTAAAAGCAATGAATATTTCATTCATAATATTATATTCTAGACTCCATAGCTAAATAATTTTGCTTGGAAAAATTCAGCAATTTTTATACAACTCATGTTACAATCACTTACATTCAGCATCCATTAAAATTAGTCATCGTTGTAGAAATAATTAAAGTTTGATGATCATTTAAACTAAAAAATATTGTAATTGCGTGGCGCAGAATACAGATGTACGGAAAACACGTAAAAGTAAAGCAATTTTAGGACGGATGCAACACTAAATATACATATAAGAGCTTTAAAAATCACTATTTTTACACTGGGAAAAAAGATGGATGCCATATTTTATTTTGAAGTGGATAACGCGATCTCTTCATATAATATGGGTTTAATTATTATTTTAATTTTTATTTACTAAACTACCGAACACATTTTGCTGAAATTTTTTTATATATTTTATGGGATAATTTAAATATTTTCTAAAATTTTCGAAGTAATTTTGTAATTTTAACTTCGCTTAAAAAATGTTTGAAAGATTAAGTCCCTTAGTGTTCAGTGTATTTCCCTTTTTAACCCGGGTTCAATCCAAATCTAATTGGGTGATATTATTCATCTACATTCCCATATGTCCCACAGACCGTCTCAACAACGTACTAAAATTTCATTTTGATAAAGTCATTTTACGGCAGTTATCGTGCGAACGAACAAAGCGGCAGACAGAATGAATAAAGTCATAAACACTTTTTAACTAAGTTGGAATGTGTTAAAAATCACATTTGAGGGATATTTCGATGAAAACTAACAAAGAAGAGAGGTATAAGAAAAGTTGCGAACCAATATATCCCTTGTATTAAGCGCTATTTACAATTAGAAAGTTTTGCTTGCTCTTGTCAATGAAGGCGTATGAAGATAGAAACTGTCTGAAAAGTCGCTCGTGGCTTCCAGTGTATTCGATTTAATTTCGGGCTAACTAAACAGCGAAAATTGTTATATTTTAAATCAAGAATGTTAAATTCTTAATTCCCACAAAGTGACAGAAATTATCAAAGACATAAAATTAATTTTTCAGAGATATTGAAATAATTTAACTTGGGGATATTTCCCCAAAATCACCAAGTTGAGGAGATTTTGTCACATTTCTTCTCAATGCGGGCGAAAATGTCGCCAAGAGGGATAAACAGACAGACAGAAGGGCTTTTCGTATATAACTAGCTACTGTGCTAGTTTTTTAGCATGTTCTGCACCCGCGTAGCGGTAGAAGAAGTCGCAAAGTAACAAAAGTGGGTCAAAGTTTAACGACGTTCGACTCATTTCAGAGTAGAAAAAATACAAAATAATGAAAAATATTAAAAAAATGGAAAGCCTAACTTTCTTTTAGTGGGAGACAATTTTTTGTACACCCTGGTTTTTACCCTCATTTTAGATTCTTTTTTTACAGATGTTAAAAAATCTGTTACATTTTTCGAATTTTTGAAGTCGCCAAATTTCATTGTTAGTTGCATTAAATAAAATGGTTCTAGGGGAGCTTCGGTTGCTAATTATACAAATGCCGCTAGATGCGGGAAGCAGCTGTTAGTTTTTAATAGTATAGATATTTTCATACATATACATGTTCTAGTATTTCTATTATACAAGTACACATTTAAAAATAATTGTCATGTTAGTAAATATCTTCGTGAAGCAACATTATTTGAGTTAGCTGACATACATACATACATATATACTGCATACATCTGGGAAGCCAGGAACTTACTCTCGAGTAGTGCTCGTCCTTCCCTTATAGGCTACCCTGCTCGAATAGTAAAGAAAGTATATACATAAAAGTTTGTCTATGGGGGAATCTCTGCTCTGCTCATGTGTTATCTAACTCTCATTTCTTCAAAATGTGCAATTTTAGTACAATGGAATTTTATTTTCAATGGAGAACTAAAATTCCCTATCGCCCACAGAAGCTTTTCATTCAAGCGTTGCCAAAACAAATAAAGAACACTGTCTCCCACCGTACCTTGAAGTTCGATTAGAATAAACAATGCATGATACGTGTTCGGAGATTCTCTTGCGGCGCGAGATAATAAATTGGATCTGGCAAAGACATATCCTACACCTGAAAACGAAGGTGACCCTCTACCGGAGATTTCAAGAACAACTACGTCGAGCTGGGCTTATTTCTTGTGCAGCTGAATGCCATAAATTATACTATAATCTTCATTTGATCCTCATGATCTAGTTTAGGAAGAAACGAAAGAGAGGGATATTTCTTCACCTGCCTTGCAAACTATCAATAAGGAGATCAACATCGACGAATCTATCAAACACGAGTTTTTAAACGCATACATTCATGTTTCTCTATACATTGGAAACAGTTGAATTTATCAGACTACTAACAGGTATTACCCGGCGTTGCTCGTGAGCTAAAATATGTGCAAATTCTAGTCGTATTCTAAATTATATTGTTTTTAATTAATTTTATTAAAATATTTAATTTCCCTCAAAAGAAGCATACGAATTTCTCTTATATAAAATGACAATAACTGACTGATTTTAAGTTTGTTTAACATATGTCAAATTCGGGCGCGGTAGCCCATTGGTTAGCGCGCTGGAGTTGCACTCGGTAGGCCCGGGTTCGATTCCAGCCACTGCCAAAACTGCCGCCGTGTTCATGCGGAGTACGATCACGTTAAACATGTGGGTCCGAAAGTCCTTCCGAGAGGTTGGTGGTAGGGGAAGGAGGGTACGGTCCCTGTGGATGCCTCCCCCACTGGGTTCCGGTCTAAATTGGGTGGCACTTCCCGACCGTCCAAACAGTTACCTTACACCTTTCTGGTAGGTCGGACGGTCTGGGTTTCAACATCAACAACAACATATGTCAAATTGAAGACGCTGAAATGATAGAGTACCATATTGATCTTGATTCAACAATTGGTTAAACGCAGTAGAAAATATATGAATTTGAAAAATCTTTGCTACAATAAAACAGATGACTTAAAGGAAATGTCAATGATTCTCATAATCTTATATCCGAATACAGTTTATTTTTCTATTAATCTCTTATAATTTAAATAGAAATCGTTTGACGAATAAATTCGATTATTAAGCCACATGGTATAATTTCCTAACTATTTAAAATATTTTAGAACTATTCAAACATTTTAAAATATAAATCTATATATGTATATATCTCGCTTAGGCGTGGGACGTTAAAAATAGAAGTAGTTATAATTTGCCAAATGGCAACGAGTTAGGATAAATATAATTTAAAAACTTCATCAATGGTTATATCTGAAATACTTATTAATTATTTTGATCAACAATAGTGTTTATTTTCTTTGGTCAATGTTTCTTTGGTCAAGTTTTTGGTCAATGAAAAACATAACGGCTTCAGAACTATAACAACGAAAAATATAATGACCCCCCCCCCCCCCCCCTCCCCAGTCACCTCCACCACACACAGAAAATATCCAGTGGACACTCACGCTCTATTTTCTTTACGTATTTTACTTATTCTCTGAATAAATTTGACAGCTTTATTTATTGCTCCTTAAAAAACAAATCAACATAGTGTTGGCGCTCTTTGATGGCAAAAGGCTGAAGATCCTGTCCAAACCGTTTCCTTTTTTATCCAATACTGAAATTGTAATCAGCAAATAAATGTAATATCAGACAAGATGTAAATTCCGGTGGTCAGAGAAAACCAGAGTTTTGTTGGTAAATATCTTAATGGGGGACGTTGACTGTTCTACATTGTTTCTGTTTTAACCCTTCTAACGAGGAAGATTGAAAAACGATCAAGAAATTTAAAGATCGTCTGCGTGAGATAAATTTTGTTTGCCGGGAATGAAACGAAATGCTGCCAGACGAAAGTGATAATGAGGAAATTCGGAGAAAAAAGATAAACAAAATATTCAACATCAGTCTCGTCTGAGTGAAAACAAATTCGTGTCGGAATTGTTATTCCTTTACAACAAGTATGTTCTTAATGTCGATCATGAAATGCCGATGATTAAAATCATTTGTTTTAATTTTTTTGATTGAAGGATGTTGTTATAAATTAAATTATTGTATATTAAAATATTGATAATTTATTAATTTGAACAAATTAGTAACAATTGGATAAGAGTTAAATAAGGTATATGTATCTACAAAACTTCGATCAAATGTTTAAAATTTACTCTATACTATTGTTATGAACATGTAAAATGTATTCACGGCTTATTGAGTCTTCATGCAAGGAGAAAACACTTTTACAAGCAACCATTGATATTGCATGAAAGTAAAGTTGCATATTTTGACTTTTGGGACAATGCTGCCAGATTTGGCGAAACATCGCCAACTTGGTGATAGTTTGTCAAGTTTAAAAAAAAATCAGCTGGAAATTTCTAGAAATACCTGTTACTTTCTGAGACACGAGACCCTTCAGAAAATTTCTGTAGAGAGTATATAAGGAAGTCATCATTAAGTTGGAAAGAGTTGAACGTGATACAAACTAAATTACATTGTGAGATACGTCAGTGCTTTGAGAATACTAGCTGAGCATTTAATTGCTGTTTTATTGCACCTGACAGTTGTTTAGTGTTCTTGTAAGATAGTTACCAAGTTGTATGGTTCCTGTTTACGTTTATTAGTGCTTTTGAATAAAATTGCCTTTTTTTTAAAAAAATTCGGACTCATTTTTGTATCCTGAGGGCACACACCCACGATTTGAGAGGATACGTCGTAACACTATAGCATGAGAAAGTAAAAATACGACTATACCTATACAAAGGCAAATTGCATTGTCATGCGTGTTATCATATCCACTGCAGTGACCTACAATATTTGTCGAATATGACGCAGAAGAAAATGATCTACGTTATAGTTACCAGAAATCACCGTCATATCCACCACTAGCCATCTACAACATATTTGTCAGACATATTACAAGGACAGAAAGCATGGACACACGTGATTTCTTTTATTGTAATACCTTGCAATGATTTTTAATTAGCTTTAGTATGTATTTTATATAGTTTTCGCAAGAATTTTCGAATTAGAGATTTTGATGGAAAATCGCATTTTGAGACTTTCTAGATGCTTTTAAGACACTTTTGGAATGACGTATATCTATTTCTGTGTATGCATGTGCTTTGTGTATAAGAAATTAGCTATGTCACTAAATATTAAGTATGATACGCATACACTTAAGTTTTGAAGTTATTAATTTCTGAAAATCAAAAATCGTTTCAAATGTATACATAAAGATGGCACACATTTTTGTGTGTCTAGCGGTTTTTGAGTTATAGCAGAAAGAATGTTGGAACAGAAAACCCCGAAATTTACAAACGTTTCGAACAAAATTCAAAGATTTTCGATAGGTCAAGTCCCACGTGTATGCAAATTTTCAAGTTTCTACCTTCAGCAGTTTGGGCTGTGTAATTCATAACTTAGTGTGCCAGTCAGTCTCACTAACTGTATGATATAGAGTAATTGCTGGATTTTACCGCGTTAAGTATCATGGATACCACTGATTACAATATATTAAGTATAATTACAGTATATTCAAATGTAGACGATAATTACATAACTTAATTTTTACTTTCTCATACGCAGTATTGAGAAAGTATTGTTTTCACGAAAGTTTTCGATTTCGAGATTTTGATGTCAATGTATGTGTTAAGACTTCCTGAACACGTTTTGACTATTTTTGGAGTGATGTTCGTCTGTGGTCGATTTCTTGTGCATAGAACAGCGGCAACAAATATGAATGGATTTTCACGAAACTTTATATCCTGCTTTGTTATCAATAAATATAGAGCTAGATAGAATTTTTTTTAAATTCGAGCAAAAACTTTGAAACTGATTTGAAATTTCATATTTTTTTAACATGACAGCATAGAACAAAATTGAACATAATCATGTATAAAAAGGTTTATTTATAGCTCAATAATCACGTAGTTTCAATCACTGTTCTGCAAAATAGCCGCGATACAATTTTTTTTTGTTCGTGACATTATTATCCATCCTGTGTGTGTGTGTGGGGGGGGGGGGGGGGGGGCTGGCAAGTAACCCGGCTCCCGGGGGTACATTGTCAAGTATGGTATCCATCAAAAGATTATTTCAAGCCCTTTAAAATGAAGAGCAACACACTATAATTTTTTCAACATTTTCTTGTAAAATTTGGAAAAAAAAGCGACTAAAATTGCACTCTGATATGAGAAAGTCGAGTGGAGCCACACTCTAGTTGATTTTTTTAAATGACGGAGGTGGCGTAAGAAGATGCCATTCTCAACCATCCAATAGGTAACGCGAGGCAATATTGAGTCAAAGGAAACATAATTCAAGACACAGGACACAATTTTCTGCTCAATGCACGTGTGCTGATAGAACGAAGGCCTTCAAACTGTCTTTTTCCTTAACATGTCACAGGACAACTTAAAAGGAAATTATGTGTTTGCGGCGTCTGTTATTTTCAATGTTCTGTTTTTTTTTTCTCTTGTAATTGAAACTTCCGATAGTGTAGCAAAGAAGATTGCAGAGTGTGATAAATACCTGTTTTGTCTTGAACTCGCGACTCTAATTGACGCAAGACGTTGAAATCTTTCGAATCGTTGACGTTGGTGGGGATTTTGATTGTGCAAACGTCTTTGCGAGGATAATTGATGCAAATTATATTTAAAAAAAAAAATCAAATGTGAGCAGCACATGATTTTCCCTACAGATTTAAATTCATTTTCTCCTTATATTTTTAATAATTTATTAAATTGAGATTACTTGCACAAAACAACACGCATTTATTTGAAATTCAACCGAATGTACATTTTTAATTCAATTTTTTTGTTGTTGTTGTTCTCATTCGGTAATTCGGAGTATTTTCAAAGTTTGTCCTAGAGTAATGGGGTTGGTTTTATTCTTTTTATTGTCAAACGTTACGTATGAAACAAGCATTTAATTGGTACATTTGAGCATGTGCAGTCTTTTGTCTTTGATTTTTGCGGGTTATTTCTATCAAAAAAAAAAAAAAAAAAGCCAGGATCTTTCATTTCGAATCATACCAAAATCTAATCAGCACCAGGGTAACCCACTAGTGATTCAGCTACCAAATTTTGTGGAATTTGGCCTATTAGTTTTTTAGCTAGAGTGGAAACATGCGTTTTTTGAGGACCATTTTGGGGAAAAGGCAGGTTATTTTATCCTGAATCGTACCGAAATTTAATCAGCACCAGGGTAACCCGCAAGTGACTTAACTATAAAATTTTATGAAATTTGCTCAATTAGTTTTTGAGTTAAGAGTGGATACATACAATGCAGACAGATATATGAACACACAGACCTCACACTAAGAATAATTTTTTTTTCGTGTTCTAGAGGTTCCAAAACGTGTAGATCCATTGTAAACTTAAACTGCGATTTTTGACACTTTCCCTATTTATTTCCACGTATTGTAAAGAAAGTAAAAAACAGCTTTTAAACATGAAAATGCAAATTATTTCTTATATTGTTCTGCACACATAATACTGAAGTAAAAATTTATTTATTCTTAGTATCTAACTAAGGAATATTAATTTTTTTTTGTTTTTATGTAACTACTTGAGAATGTTTCAGAAATGTAATACTTAAGATAATTTTTCTAAAAACATTAATAAATCCACAGCTATGGCCAATTAGTAAACCTCTTCGAGGTTTAATGGTCTTATAAGGTGTGAGCTGCTCTTACACAAGGGTTTCATATGAAAATAAATGAAGATTTTCGAAAAAATATTGTAGGGAACTAAAGAATAGGGTGAATTTTTTAGAGTAAAATAATAATAAATAATTCCTTGCTTTCAAACACAAATTTTAAAAATTGTTTAGAGAGAAGTTTTCAAGTGAATTCTTAATTATAATTCACCATTAATGCGAGCTTTAAATGCGAGTTGCAAACGTTCAATCTATGTGATGCATTTATAGACATGAACATTTTTATGTGTCTGTTTACTTCATACCCATACATACTCTGTATGTGTGCGCTTGCGCAATGTATGTATCCACTTTAGTTCCAAAACCATTCGACAAAATTAAAAAAATTCATAAAATTTGGTTACCCTGGTGCTGATTAGATTTTGGTATCATTTGAAAAAATAGAACCGGTCCGATTTCAAAATTGACAGGATAACGACCACGCAGGATACTAACCTGGGTAAAAATAGTAGTAGCAGGAGGCTAACCTGGGTAAAAATAGTAGTAGCAGGAGGCTAACCTGGGTAAAAATAGTAGTAGCAGGAGGCTAACCTGGGTAAAAATAGTAGTAGCAGGAGGCTAACCTGGGTAAAAATAGTAGTAGCAGGAGGCTAACCTGGGTAAAAATAGTAGTAGCAGGAGGCTAACCTGGGTAAAAATAGTAGTAGCAGGAGGCTAACCTGGGTAAAAATAGTAGTAGCAGGAGGCTAACCTGGGTAAAAATAGTAGTAGCAGGAGGCTAACCTGGGTAAAAATAGTAGTAGCAGGAGGCTAACCTGGGTAAAAATAATAGTAGCAGGAGACTAACCTGGGTAAAAATAGTAGTAGCAGGGTCTAACCTGGGTAAAATAGTAGTAGCAGGAGGCTAACCTGGGTAAAAATAGTAGTAGCAGGAGGCTAACCTGGGTAAAAATAGTAGTAGCAGGAGGCTAACCTGGGTAAAAATAGTAGTAGCAGGAGGCTAACCCGAGGTAAAAAAAATAGGAGGTGGTCAGTCAGATTGTTAGTTGCTCGACAATCTGACATTAGAGGGTGGAGAATGCAGAGTCCACTTCGACCACAAGAGCTTACAGTTTTGTCCCAGTAGCTCAATGGTAGAGCGTCGGCTGTCCAGGTCGAATATCCAAGGTTCGATTCCCAGTTGGGGCAGCAAGGTTCTTTACAAACATTATATGGAGTGCGCATTATGAGAGTACCGCGTTATAGGGAGGTTGACTGTATTTTAATAATTAAATTTAGTTTGAACAAGTAGTTATAATTTCGATATTTTAGTATTTTGAACTGTTTCGCTGTTTTATCCACTCGATATTATTCACTTGAAACCTTTGCATCGGACTGAATTTACAACCGATTATTATTTTCTCATATAAATATAGTATAGAGAAAGTACTGTTTTCACGAAAATTTTCGAATTCGGGATCTTGATGCCGATATATGTTTTAAGTTCTGTTGAGCTCGTTTTGACTATTTTTGGAGTGATGTCCGTCTGCCTGTCTCTGTGCCGGTAATCGATTTTTTGTGTACACGATATAATAAATATTAATGGATTTACACGAAACTTTATATCCGGCTTTGTTGTAAAAAAAAAAAAAAAACTCTAGAATTCGATAGATATTTTTTTAACTCGAGCGAAAACTTCGAAATGTGTTCGAAATTTCATATTTCTTTAACATGGCTGCATGGGACAATGTTTGATATAAAATCATGCATAAAAGGGTTTATTTATGGCTCAACAATGACGAGATTTGCAGTTTCAATCATTGTAGTGAAAAATAGCCGCGATAAAAATTTATTTTGTTTTACTTTATTAGTCCTCCTTGGGGGGCAAATTCCCCCCTCCCCTCCCTGGGGAATACATTGTCAAGTATAGTAGCAATCGAAAGATTTTTTTTAAGCCCTTTGAAGTGAAGGGTACTATGTTATAGTTGTAATCATTTAGATCCAAGATAGCGATTTTTCAAATTTTTTCTTGTAAAATTTAAAAAAAAAAATGGATTTTGGTATGAGGAAGTCGAGTTGAACCACACTTCTGTTAATTTTGAATCCGAAATAGATTAATACCGTTACATTTCTGGCTTTGGAAATGTATCTACACAATCATCACACACACAGATTCATGATACAGAATAATATAACGCAGAACAGAGTAATCGTTTGATATAACAATCCACAGCTCCGAAGAACATAGATTAAACTTATGCAGATATAGGGCAGGGCTTGGTTATGTTTTGACGCTGTACGATCGTTATATGCACAACATTGCTTGGACAGATAATTAGATAAATAGACTTTCTATGGCATTTCAAACATCTTCAAATTAATGACGAGATAACACGACTAAGCCCTTATCCGAACTCTCAATGGTTATTAATGGAAAATACTCTCCATCCCTTTGCTCTTTATTTTTGGGAGTAAGTGCTCCATAATTAAAGGGAGAATTATGCCACAAATTAATATTGAATGCGCTGCAGTTTTGGGTCATCAACCCACAGCGGTTGTTTGGATCTCCGCCAGTAAACATTTAACTTACTTTCGCTTATTTTGTTCGCTATTCTTAAAGCATTTCATCCGGTAACTTGATGACTATAACAAGCATGATGTGTTTTAAGTTGTTTTAAGTTGCTTTAAGTCGGTTAGAGCGATTAACTTTAGCCAATGATTGACGTTAATGCAGAGCAAAATTCAACAGGGACCTCTGTTAACGATATGGAATGCATTGTTTTATTTTTCCTCTCTATATATGGTATAATGTATAGGGAAAGTATTGTGTCGGGGTCAAAAATTATTTTTATTATATTTTACTATATATATATCAGTAGCGTATCGTGAGATTTGTGACTGGGGAGGCTGAAAATTTGGCAAAAAATTTGGTATTACAAATGAAATTAATATTGGAATTCGCATTTTCATAACTTTTATTTTAAAAAGATTTATTTATTGGTGAATAAAATAAAATAATTTTAAATAGAAATACAAAGAGTTGATGAAATGCATTAGATTTTAAAATGTTACCTATGTAAGATGAGTACAAGATATAACATTTTAAATGTTTTCTTATTTCTGAATTAGATGAACTTTTACAATCATTTTATTAAATAGGTAGTCATGGTCGCTCATAGGGAAGTAAAGGGGGGACACTCCCTTTTGGGCATTAATATAACAAAGGCGAGCATCAGGCCTGTCGATGTTGTACATGATGGGCTTGAGTTTGCCCTCCCCCCCCCCCCCTTATTTCATGAAATGTCACGTCCCATACCCAATCATTGTCAATAATTACTTTGTTTATAAAAGGTTGAAAATAGGGGAAGAAATAGCCACGCCTTCCTGGACGGTAGCTTAAAGTTCTAGCTTATCAGCCTAGCTTATCTAGCTTATCGGCAGAGTTATTACATGAGAATTATTACATGAAAGTAACCTGAATTTAGTGCCAAATGACATTATAGTTCTTAAAGATTTATCTTTTACAATGGCTAAGTCTCCAGTAACTATATGACCCAAGTGTGGATTAATAAATTCAGCATAATTATCAACACTACAAATACATTCACCATCTACATTTGTTGAGGAATCTATGTCGACTGAGAGAAATTTTGAAATTCCATTGTAATTAAAAATGGTTCTTCCAATAGGCTTGTTATATTTAAAAGTTTTAGTAACATTCAAATCCTTTACAGGCAATAAATGATGAAAATGATTAAATAAATTCTTAAAGTTTATGAAATTATAAATAGGATGCTTAAATGATATTACACAATAAGAATTAGAACAGTTATTATTATGAAATTGATTAAGTTTTATTTTTAAATATTTTGATCTAGTAATGAGCAAATCATAGAAAATATGATTAAAATGTTCATTAGTAAGATTTAACTTTAAGAAAATAACATAAACTGTGTTTAATTGTTTTTCCTTAACTGCAAATACCCATGATTTAATAAATTTCCATTGAAATGTGTTATTGAATTGTTGATGCATACTTTTAATCTCCGCTATAAAATCATGTTGGGAGGAGCTTCCTTTACCGCGATTAAATCTTTTGCGTTTAGCCAATTTACTATTATGTAAAAGAGGATTAAAAAAAAGGTGATTAAAAATAGAATATTTATTATCTTATATATATATATATATATATATATATATATATATATATATATATATATATATATATATATATATATATATATATATATATATATATATATATATATATATATTAATATATATATTAATATATAAATATATAAATATATATAAATATATATATATATATATATATATATATATATATATATATATATATATATATATATTTATTTATATAGAGGTCTTTACGCCGAGGTTATTTTTTAGTTGACGTAAGAACATGTTTTGTGTTGACACCAATCTCTGAATCCGTCGATCTGTCAGCACACTCGTTACACGAGGCCGTCCACATCTTGGTTTTCTATCGAAATGGTAGTTCCTGGCAAGTACTTGATATATACCACGCTTTGGTCGATTTAAAGTAATAGCAATTTTGCGAACAGTTTTACCTTCAGATTTTAACTTTAAAATCCTTGAAATCTCCACTTCCGAATAGTCTAAAGACTTCGGCATTTTGATTCATTCACCAGCAGAAGTTATCTCTTTGCTTTCCTACCACTCAAGAGAAGCGTCATTGCAACGTTATCATCACGCGTTTGTAAAATTTTGCATAAAGTGCTTAAACTTTTGAGACAGTGTTTTTACATCAAGCTTTTCAAAACGTGTAATTTTTAATACATTTTTAGTGTTGTACGCAATAAAATGGGTTTATTTAATTTCATTTCGATTACATTTTGATTATATAGTGTTAAATTTTATTTCATATTTTTCTTTTTAATTTGATGAACATCTGTATTCTGTGAGTAAACTTTTGAGACGGACCTTATATATAATAAATTTTCTATTCTATCATTGGATTTTAAACTATTATATATATATATAACAAGTTACTCAATAAGTCTCCGGTCTGAAACATATATGCAACACTGTTGACAGACCCATATGATTTCTGGATAGTACCAACCTTCAAACGGCACGTGTCAAAATTTAATGACATTCTGACAATTAGTTTATAGGTTACAGTGGTTTTAGTGACCCCAGTTTTGTAATTTTCAAAACAATGGATAAAAAAGAATTTCGTGTGTTGATTAAACATTGTTTTTAGATGAGGAAAAATACTGTTGAAGCCAAACAGTGGCTTGATAAGCTTTATGGAGACTCTGCACCAGGGAAATCAACTATTATTGAATGGTATGCTGAATTTAAACGCTGTCGTACAAACACCGATGATGCTGAACGCTCTGGTCTCCCAAAATCGGCAGTTGTACCGGAAAACATAAAAAAAGTCCACAAAATAGTTTTGAAAGACCGTAAAGTGACGTTGCGTGAGATAGCTGACACCTTAAAGATATCAGAAGGTAGTGTGTTTACAATTTTACACAAAAATTTGAGCATGCGTAAGTTGCTTTCGAAGTGGGTGCCGCGTTTGCTCACACCGGACCAAAAACAACAACGTGTTGACGATTCAGAGCGCTGTTTGGAGCTGTTCAAGCGAGATAAGAAGGATTTCTTGCGTCGGTATGTGACAATGGATGAAACATGGATCCATTACTACACACCTGAATTAAAAAGATGGTCAGCTGAGTGGACAGCAGCCGGTGAAAGTCGTCCAAAGCGACCCCAAGCCCAAAATCAGCTGGCAAGATTATAGCATCCGTATTTTGGGACACGCATGGTATTTTGTTTATCGACTATCTTGAGAAAGGTAAATTCTATAAATAGCGAATATTACATTGCATTATTGGATCGATTGAGTGTAGAAATCAAGAAAAAACGGCCTCACATGCAAAAGACAAAAGTGCTGTTCCACCAAGACAATGCCACGCGTCACAAGTCGATGAAAACGATGGTTAAATTATATGAATTACGCTTTGAATTGCTTTCTCACCCACCTTACTCTCCAGATCTGGCCCCCAGCGACTACTGGCTTTTTGCAGACATCAAAAAGATGCTCTAGGGAAAGAAATTTGGCTCAAATGAAGAAGTGATTGCCGAAACTGGGGTCTATTTTGAGAGCAAAGACAAATCGTTCTACAAAAAAGGCATAGAAAAGTTAGAGGAGCGTTGGAATGAATGTATCACTCTTAAAGGAGAGTATGTTGATGAATAAAGTCGAATTTCTAAAAAACAATTGTTTTTCTTAGTTAGACCGGAGACTTATTGAGTGGGCCATATATATATATATATATATATATATATATATATATATATATATATATATATATATATATATATATATATATATATATATATATAATAACAATAATAAAAGTATAAAAATCATCCAATGAAAGAATAGAGAGAATTTTCAGCTCAGAAAACCCCAACATTACAAAATGCCTTACAAATAAAAGCATCAAACAGAGAATCATCAATCAAGTGGAAAATATAAATGCAAACCTCTAGTCATCAATCTGAAGACAATCAAAAAACATTGATGGAAAGGAATCGATAAAGTAATATCAAATAAAATCCAAGCATGAAAGCTTTACACGTGGACAAGCCCTAGGCCTAATAATGAATTGTTCATTACGATAAAATTCTTTATCAAGTCCTGGTATTTCAGAGAGATGAACACAAAATGCATGTTTTTGATATCAGTGATAGATTATATCTATAAACTTTGATAACCAGGACAACATGCATAAACATTGAAAAATAATAGGAAACAAAAATACCTGAAAAAACACTGCATACGTTTGATCCATTGGAGCCTTGAATAAAGAGACCAATGTTACCAATCTCAAAAAATAAAAAGTTGAGAACTGCTGTTGCCAATCGTGAGAAAGAAATGACTGTAATGCGGAAAGACTATAAAAAGTGATATTCAACAGTAAGAACATATAAATACATGGTAATGCTTATTCAACAGAAAGTGGATGTCAGGCTAAAATAAGATACCAAGGTGAGAATTTAAGTATAATCTACCATTTTAAACTTTTTAACTATACTATGTACTAAATAAGCTGGATATTTATATAATATGCATAGCATGAAATTTTTTATCAGATAATCTATAAATTCTAAAGAGCTGATTAAGTATAATATTTCTAAACAATTGAATCGAGTTACAGGAATTAAAAGGTAATAATTTATTAACGTTAAAGTTAAAATAGTCTTTTTAATCATATAAATTAGTAACTATCCTATTAGTAGGTCCAATAATAAGATTTAAATCCAAAAAATTAAAGTTATTACAAATAGTGGCTTTATTAGGAATTAGTTTCAAATTATCCGGATAGAAATCTATATCTATGGCACAGTTGTCTTTAAGACTAAACAAATAGATCATCAACATATCTGTAAATTTTATAATCTGTGGAAGTAAAAGATTTTTCATAATGATAAAGGTATAAATTAGCTAATATACTGCTACTACAGCCACCTTGTGGAACCCCTGAAACTTGTAAGTATAATTTATTACCTTGAAATATATAATTATTGAAAAGAATAAAGTGAAAAAGTTTAAAAAATTTGGTAAATATAGTATGAGTAGTATGATAAGCATTATATACAGCTAAAATTACTACATAAAGATCAGAGATCTTGATATGTATTAAAAAGATCTTTAAAACCAAAAATTTGAAATCCAGTTAGTTTACCTAATGATGTTAATTTATTCTTTAATTCTGGGGTTCGTAATGTTAGGGTTTTTTTTAGTTGAAAATTCTCTCTATTCTTTCATTGGATTTTTATACTTTTATTATTATTATTGAAAACATTTTATTTATATGCTGCATTTGCGCAATAAAATAAATGTATTTTGTTTCGTCATTCTTTTTGACTTAATATCTATTGTATTTTAAACTATTCATATTTGCAAAGTATCCTTTATTCTTTTAGTATGCTCCGGTATTTATGACACACACACATTATATATATATATATATATATATATATATATATATATATATTTTAATTATTCATATATATATATATATAATTTTTTGTAAGAATTTGAATTACTTGTAAAAGTCAAATACCTGTGACTTATCCTTTATTAATTGATAGATGAATAGTACATGTAAAACTAGATGTACTATCTCTTCCTCTCTCTCTTTATATATATATATATATATATATATATATATATATATATACGCATATAATAATAGTTTGAAAGTCCAATGACAGAAAAGTGAGAGGCTGCAACTCGAATATATATATATATATATATATATATATATATATATATATATGTGTGTGTGTGTGTGTGTGTGTACGTGTGTGTGTGCACGTGTGTCCGTGGACACGATATCTCCCAAACGAATGGGCGGCGTTTCGAACGAAATTTGGTACAACATTACAGTGAATACTGGAAGCCTATTGGTTCTAAGCGCAATCGAATATTCGGAATGCATTTTTCATTAGAAAACGATTGACATGAATATTAAAACGCTATCATAAACAGTTAAGATATTACTTTTTTTTTCCAAATAAATTTATTAAAAAAATCCCATAAAATGAAAAAAAAAAGTATTAACTATTGCGAAATATGCTAACTTTCCGTATGTAATATTATGCGATAAATTTGTTAACATCATTCGCGTGGATCTAGTTCGCTTCATTCACGAGAGAATATACTGTGAGTAATAATTTTGCATTTTGACTCCTAACAATTCACCAACAGTCATTTGTATGTACGAAATGCTGTTCTCCCCGTTTGTCTGTAACGCTTGGCAATAAATTTGGCGAAATTGGTGACTCATTTAGAGAACCATCCCGAACTCGGCGATATTTTGTTCTAGACTGATGAACATATCGTTAAAAGTGCAAAAATGATGCCAAATTGATGAATCTCTATTTGAAATATTTTAATATATGAACTATATTGCTTATTGCGAATGCTAACAATATTGATCATTGGCGATTTAGAATTATGTGAAATATATGTTAATTGGGCACTTAGAAATATTTTTATATGTTGTCAGCCGGAAAAACGCCCATTGTACAATTCAACATTAAAGAACATTGTGTTGCAGATTTTATACATTATTTTTTCATTGTGAAGGAAGTAAATTCATTGTATTATATAAGGAAAGTGATGTGAATTAAATTACGCGTTCCGTAATTATGTGTATAATTAACCAGCATTTTTTCATAATTCAAGAGTAGAGTACAGAATATAGGGAGATAAAAATAAATTGAAAGGCAGAATTATTTTGGATACTTAGGAATATTCTTTATTGTTTCAGTTCTACTTTGCAGTGCGCAAATAATTTATTTTTACAAACTGAACAGTTTAAATAAATATTTTAGGCCTTTCTCCATAAAAATGCATACAATGCAGGGCTACTTCTATTATCCCAGCGCAACCTGAATTATTGTCTCAAACGATATTGGCGCTTTCTTAATATGAAGTTTTACCTCCTTACTTTTACCTCCATGGATTAAATCATCGACGTCATTAACACGTGGCCAACTTAAAAATAAAGAATTTAAAAAAATTAAAACAATAACTTATGAATGAAACCTAATAAAATACACGCTTTTATATACATTCTGATAATAATTACACAAATAAGGTAAATGCCTTCAAATCATCGCTGTTACTATATATGTTGCCAACTTAAAAAGAAACATTAAAATAGTTTTAAAAACAATTTAAAATGTAGCTTATGAACGAAAACTAATAAATACACGCTTTTACATTCTGATACTGATTATGACGCAAATGAATACAAACATGTGAAATTTAAACATACGGGAAAGTCAAATGAATGCCGCAACACTCTACATATTTAAGTGATTATAACCAACAAAATTAAACATTCTAAATAGAATTAAAAATACATATCAGATCACGAAATAGTTAATTTCAAAGTACAAGACGTTTTAAAAATGACAGCAATTCAATTACCTCAAAATTTCTCCACATACATAGGAGCTAATGACAGATTTTAATTTGAAGAAATCATTTCATTCTTCAATATAGTTTATCTCAAAACACTGAGGACTATTTCCCACCAAGAGAGAAATAATTTCATTTGCGAGCTCTTTCTCTTTTTCCTGTATATAATATGAGAGACATTTAGACTTCCAATCCATATCGCGGTTGTCATAGCAACGAACTTAAATGACTGGGTGACTGGTTTTTCCTACTTGACACGGAGCCAAGGCGCCATGTCTTCCTTATTTTTATATTTTGTTTTTGTTTAATGGATCCCTGTCTAAAAGCAGTTTTTAATTGTTTTTTGCAAGCTTGGTGGTTGCACAGTTGTTACGCCCCTTGTGAAAGAGTACCTATTTTATATGCTCGACCATCAAAATCTCTTCATTTGAATTTCTCAAACTTTATTTTTTTATACACTATATATATAAATTTTACTCTACCATACCAACACTATTTTTATTTTCTCATACCTGCACTACTGTTGTTGTTACTAATTCGTCTAGTCCAGTGGTTCCCAACCTTTAGGACATAGAGATTCACTTTTGATATGCAATTAAACTAAAGATTGACTTCTAAGAGAGAGCGAAAGAGAACTGACAGAGAGAGGGAGAGGGCTGAATGAGCTAAGATAAAGCAAGAGGCCTAAGATAGAGAGCGAGAGAGAGAGCTAAAGAGAACTAAACTAAAGAAAAAGAGTTAAGCTAAAGAGAGAGAAAAGCTAGCCAGAGAAAAGCTAGCGAGAGAAAAGCTAGAGAGAGAGAGAGCTAATTTTTATGTAAAACTTCATAAATTTTCAAAAGAATTCCAGCAGCGTGTGGAACGAATAATAAAACAAGTTTCCCCCGTTCATGGAACAAAGCCGAGCGTCAGTAAATTTTTTGCCCTATCCGCGCTTTGTTAACTTTCGCGGCACACATATTTCGTCGAAATTCTGCTCAAACAGTTGCGAAATATTTTTTGAAAGATAAAATGCATTTCTTAGATTATATTAAAACTAAATTTAATGCCCCCAGAAACAAAGTATATATTTTTTATTTTAATCCAAAATATTTTTAGTGCTGCCATCTGTTGTCGTAATTTAATTCATACCGATTATTTTTATTTTTTAATGAGCATTTTTAAATATCTATTCCTTCTAATACAGTGTTAAATACAACAGATCATATATAATAATGCCACAATCACGAAAGGTAATTTATCATTCTATAAATTTGATAAGGGATCTGAATGTACATCACTGAGGACTGCAGTTTTGTCTTCAAGTTCCTTTGTCTTCAAGTCCAAGTTCAATTACGTTTCAGTGATTATGGCATTATATATGATCTGTTGTTGTATTTAATAACGTATTAGAAGGAATAGACATATAAAAATGTTCATTAAAAAATAAAAATAGTCGGTATGAATTAAATTACGACAACAGATGGCAGCACCAAAAATATTTTAAATTAAAATAAAACATATATTCTATGTTTTATTGGGTATTAAATTTAGTTTTAATATAATCTAAGCATAGCATTTTATCTATAAGAAAATATTTCGCAACTGTTTGAGCAGAATTTCGGCGAAATATGTGTGCCGCGAAGGTTAACAAAGCGTGGATAGGGCAGAAAATTTACTGACGCTCACCCTTAAAGCATGCATCTGGAACGATGTAATAGGCAGGTATTTGGATGCAAAGTCATCAGCCGAAACTGACGTCATTTGCCTAGTGATTTATTTGAATTGCTCGCTGGTACTAACAGTAAAAATATTGTCAGAGTTTGCAAGAATTTTAGTTTAGGAAACGTGCTGTTGTTTTTAATCGAAAAATCTTATGTAGTGAATCGAGGGAGCTTTCAAAAGAAGGAACTTAAATAGAGTGTATCAAAAGAACATCTTTAAAGCGTATTACGCCCACACAAAGGATAAAAGGCGTACCTTAGGTGAATCAAAGGAGTGTATTTAGGGCATATCAAAAGAGCTTATTTAGGGCGTATTAAAAGCACTTTTTAGGGCTTATCAAAAGAGCTTATTTAGGGTTCATCAAAAGAGCATTATTTAAGGCGTAGGAAAAGAGCTTATATAAGGTTTATCAAAAGAGATAATTTATAGAGTATGAAAAGAACTTATACACCCGCGTAGAGGGCAAAAGGCATATTTAGGGTATAATACGCAGTTGTGTTAGGGCGTTTCATTCGATGTGCCCAGCATCGGGGCCAACGTGATGTTTGTCTGTGTCGTCTGTCACGGGAAATCTAAGCATCGACCAGCGAAGGAATTTGGTATAAAGGTATTGCAAGACTTGTAAAACTACGCCTCGATGAGATTTTTCTTTTTAAATTGCAATTAGTTTTTTTAGTTATTTTATGGTTTAGCACGATTTTGAGCGATTTACACACAAATCGATTCCTTAGCGACCGAAAATATTATCACAGAGTTTTCATCTTCACACCATTCGAAATCGCGTCCATTCTGTTGCTCCAAGTCCTCTGGACGAGCCGGACGGCCTGGGGCTTTCACACCATTCGAAATCCGGCCGTCCAAATGGTTGCTCAAGTCCTTAGGATGAGTCGGACGGCCTGGGTCTTCAACACCATTCGAAGGATCAAAGAACATTCTTTTCTACAATGTTTGAACTGAATCAGTATGGCAGTTCCTTCATGTTTATTTATTTATTTTTAAATACATCGAAATTTGTATTTTTTAGGTCATCTGATATTTATTCGGAAAAAAGTAAGATTAGCACAATTCTATAGTTTGGCAGAAAAATTGTGTGCATATGTTCGCATTCTAATAAAAATGTTTTTTAATTATTACATTATTTTATTTTTTGTGATTTTTTAAGCAAATGCGTAAAAAATTGAAATTTTCGATACCTCCCGCGAAAAAATTTCTTTCTCCGGTTGCCGGTAGACTTTTCTACACATACTTGCCAGGAACTCACAGCGAGTTTTAAGCATTCGATTCTGTTGCGTTTATTTTATTTATTTATTTACTTATTGTTTGCTTTCCATGTTGTGGTGTGCAGAAATTGAGGAGGTTTTAAAGATGAGATTCTGTTAATGTATTATTTAAGTAGCGAGAGCTTATTTAGAACCCGTACAATGCTGGGTAATTCGTTCTAGTACATAATAAAATATGTTTGTTTGTCTGCATCCTCTGTAGCGAAAATCAAAGCGCCGAACAGCGGTGAAATTTCCTACAAAGGTGCTTCACATCCACAGGTGCCGTGCATGTACAGCTGGGTAAGATTTTTAAAATTCAAATTAGTTAAAAGTAATTGGATTTTTGAAATCGAAAATAACATTATTTTTCCATTAGGCAAATTAAATCTATTCTTTCTTTACCACCGCAGAAGATAATTCGAGATCATTTTATGCTTTTTTGCATACTCCTTCAGTAAAGCGAACGAATTTTAGGAAAACCGGAAGTGATATTTCCAGTACCGCATTTGTGGATTCTTAGTGAAACCGTTTAACCCCCTCAGCAACTTGATGCTGAATACATATTAGTTACCATCTAAGCTGCCAATCCTGAGAAATAGATCTTCCAAAGAAAATTCCTGAACCATGAGTAGAAAACTAATCAGATGTGTAAATCCTAAGTGAATACTCAACCCCCATCCCCTCCGGAATTTGATGCAGAATCCATATCAATCATTGTCATAGCTCCATCTATAGAAAATCTTGCGAAGTAGATGTTTCAAGAAAAAATTACGGTAAAAACATAATATATAACAAGAAATTCGCTGAATCTATATCAGTTATCATCTAAACTCTATAGTCGATCCCAAGAAATTGATGTATCAAGAAGAGAAAATTTTGGTGAAAACATATGACAAAATTTTTGCGACCACATAATACGAAATCAATCTCGCCTTTCTACATTGTTTCCCGTGTATAATTAGTTTAATTATACAATTGATTCATATAATTAAACTATCGACGATTAAAGACGTAATGCAACTTTGTAGGTATTGTATTACGTCATCAAAAAAATCGACAAATTTTAACTTTAAAGATATTGATTAAATTGATAACTGCATTGATTTATTGATAACTGTTGTAGAAGCGCATTGATTGATAATTATCATAATTATTATCATGATAAATTTTTTATAAAGTACATTTATTGCTTGCACAGTCTTGTGCTGTTTGATTATCATCATAATTATTAGTCAATCATGCTAATTATTAGTCAATCACGCTAATCCATGATAATGTTTATTATCATAGATATTACCATGGTGCTTTATAAATTGTGATTATTTATCAATCATGATAGTTAAATAATGAAGACATGATAGTAATTAATCATTATCATGTTAAGGAAACCTTGAGGAACGTATGCAAGCATAAACAGAATAACAATGCAGCATACAGCAGTTTTGCCGAAACAGCTGTATTCTGCATTGTTATTCTATTTATCCTTTAATACGTTGCTCAAGTTTTCTAAATCCTTTGTACAAAGTGTAATTTATTTATTAATAATTACCATGATTGATTATTATCACGATCATGATAATAATAAAACATAATCATGACTGATTATTATCACGATCATGTTAATAATAAATCATCATCATGACTGATTATTATCACGATCATGATAATAATAAATTATCATTATAACTGATAATCATTATGATTGATTATAAAAAAAGTACATAGGCTTCCAATAAACAGATTTTTACTTCCCTACAATACATGGTAATGTATGTATAGAAAAAGTATGGGAATCGTGTCGAAAATCGCAATTCGAGTTTTCGACTGACCTACACGTTTTGGAACCTCTAGAACACGAAAAAACTATTTTTAGTGTGACGTCTCTGCGTCTGTTTGTGCAATGTATGTATCCACTCTAACTGACTAAATTTCATAAAATATTAGGTATGTCACGTGTGAGTTATCCTGGTGCTGATTAGATTTTAGTACGATTCAGGATAAAAAAAAATACCCGCTATTTTTTGCAAAATGGCTCTCAAAAATAGTCGAAATCTTAAATAAAAGATTATGTATGCTCAAAAATACATCCATTAAATGCTTATTTTATACGTAATTGCCAATGTAAAGAATAAGATCAACCCCATTCCTCTAAGGACTAGCCGTTCTCGAGATATTTTAGGTTTTTCGCATTTTTGCTACTCCGCCTTCGAAAGTACGCCCAGTTACCAAATGAAAACGAAAATTGAATTAAAAGCACAAATTCTGTGTAATTTCAAGGAATTAGCGTGTTATTTCGTGCAATTAAACTGAATTTAATGCATTATTAAAAAAATAAAGATAAAATGAATTTGAGTTTGTAGGGAAAGTCCCGTGCTGCCCATATCGAACTTTGTTTTAACTCCTTTAAGATGAACTTCTTAATGAACTAGTTAAAACTAACATGCCTTTAACTTTAACTAGTTCATCTCACTCAAACACGTCTTCAAGATAATACCCACAATATACTGCATATTTTATTCACAAGCGTATATATTACCTCCTGTTTCTCTCAGCTGTGTTTCCCACGGTTTTTGGCAACAGCACAAGATTGAAAACTATAGGATTTTTGTGATAAAAATTATTTTGATCGCTGTGGTATACTTTTCAACAAAGGAGCAGAGCACGGGTGGGGCCCGCCGCGAAATTATGGGTCGGAAGTTTTTTAAGGTTATAGAGCGTGACGCGCATCTAAATTGATTTGACCAGTATTTTGGAGTGGACGTATATTTTACCCAAGAAAAGAAAAGATCTCGTTTTGTGTGTTATTAGTTTGCTAAAGAATTTGAGAATTTATCTTTGGCGAGTTTGGCGGTTTATAAAATTTCCTGCTCCGAGAAGGTTAATCTTATATATCATTTAGCTGAGTGACACTGACTGATTGATTAAGTGATGCCCAAGCTGATGAGAGTAAAAATTTGAAAATTTGCATACACGCGAGATTTGAGCTATAAATAATGAGAAAAATCTAAAATGTTGGAAATTTGTTCGATGTATTTATAAATCCTGTAATTTTTTGTTCAAGAAACACAAAATTCGTTTTTATAACACTGTGCTAAAAAAAAAAAAGATCCAACTTTTGTCTTAATGAACGCCATTTGTGGATAATCAACTAAATAACTGAAATGTTTTTTATATTTTATAATTAAACTTTTTGTTGTTTTTTTATTCCTTTTTTAACCATAGTAATAAGCTTCAAATACCACGAGCAACGTCATTTATATCGGTTCGTACTATATAAGAAAATTCCTTCTCTCTGTCTTCCTGCCTGCTTCTCTGTCTACTTGTCCCACTTCATATTTTGAACCACGAGCAATGTCATGTATATCGGCTTATACTATAGAGGAAAATCCCTTCTCTCTGTCTGTTTGTCCCACTTCATATTTGGAACCACGAGCAATGTCATGTATATCGGGTTGTACTATATAAGAAAATCCATTCTCTGTCTGCCTGCCTGTTTCTCTGTCTGCTAGTTCCACTTCATATTTGGAACCACGAGCAATGTCATGTATATCGGATTATACTATAGAAGAAAATCCCTCCTCTCTGTCTGTTTGTCCCACTTCATATTTGGAACCACGAGCAACGTTATGTATATCGGCTTGTACTATATAAGAAAATCCCTTCTCTCTGTCTTCCTGCCTGTTTGTCTGTCTACTTGTCCCACTTCATATTTTGAATCACTATCAATGTCATGTATATCGGCTTGTACTATATAAGAAAATCCCTTCTCTCTGTCTTCCTGCCTGTTTCTCTGTCTACTTGTCCCACTTCATATTTTGAACCACTAACAATGTCATGTATATCGGCTTGTAATATATAAGAAAATCCCTTCTCTCTGTCTTCCTTCCCGTTTCTCTGCCTACTTGTCCCACTTCATATTTTGAACCACTAGCAATGTCATGTATATCGGCCTGTACTATATAAGGAAATCCCTTCTCTCTGTCTTCCTGCCTGTTTCTCTGTCTACTTGTCCCACTTCATATTTGGAACCACGAGCAACGTCAAGTATATCGGCTTGTACTATATAAGAAAATCCCTTCTCTCTGTCTTTCCCGCGTGACGAGAAATCTGACAAAACATCGTCAACTGGACGAGTTTTGAAAAAATGTCGCCAAATTGACGACGATTCAATATCTCGGAAAATTAAGTTTCATTTATTTCATAATCCATGCCGCTTTGTAGAATTATTAATTTAATGCTTGTTTAAAAGTAATGAGTTTCTGGTTGTGGGACAGGTACGCTTTGTTAGGGGGTCTAGAGGGGTCATAAATGAATTGCGTTTTCTTAGGAGTGGTATATTTATACTCGTTAAGGAGGGTCGTATAATAATTAATATTGATTTGGAGCTGTGTGTGGTATGCATGTCTTCCACAATATTAGGAGCGCAATCGTTCCAGGCGGGCCGATGGAAGGAAATTTGTTACATAACTTTACTCACACAGACGCATGACGGGTTCTAATATAACATCAGTCTAATATAACATTGAGGAGTAAAGATTAATTCGTTATTAAAAGTGGCCTCCTGCGTCTTGTATCATCGCCAGGATTCCTATCTGCCACCCTATGGGTTCAGACAGTGTTTCAAAATCAGTGGAACTTTTCCAACAGTGTCTGTAACCTAAATAATGGGTAAGCAGAAATTTGGCAGCTGTGTTAATTCATTCAAATAGTTTCGATGCACTGCGTGGAGCAACGGAAGTGCTTTCCACGTATATGTATAAGCATGCGGCGCGTCATAATAAATAGGTCTGGAAATCGATTAAAATTTTTTACTGATTAATCGAAAAATTTTAATCGATTAACTGATGAACTAATCTAAGTTTTAAGTGATCAATTTAAAATATTAACTAAAATTTTTAGATTAAACGTATATAATTTTTTTTTCGTTAAAATTACCAAAATGTAAACATTATAAAAGTAAAAAGAATCATATTTTAAATAAATATAAATGCCCTAAAAATCCATGGATTAAAAAAAAAATTCAATTTTGTGAACATATCGGAGTGAAAAATTTAAGGAAACAAAATCCAATTAACAAAAGAAAAGAAAATAATTAAATATAAAAATACGCATATATTTTATTATATGCTTATAGAAAGTTAGATAGGAAGGAGTGTCGTAAACAAATAAACAAGTTTACATTTTTTGGTTTTAAACTTGGTTTAAACTTATATATATCCAGGGGTATTAAATACTTGCATTACTGGTGTTGAAGTAGCGGTCAGGTAAGAGAATTCGAATGGCCACTCAAAAATTTTAATCGAATTATAGTTGAAATATTTGATTCGACAATTTGATCAAAATTTTGAATAGGAACTAAGTTTTAATTAACTAATTCGTACACCCCCTAGTCATAAGGGTTATACATACCAATGTCCGTTTTTATTTTTACTTTCCTTATATTCATAATGTATAAGGAAAGTATTGTGAAGGGGTCGAAAATTCGAATTCGAGTTTTCGACGGAGAGCACGTTTCAAGCATCCCTGATCACGAATCGAACATTTTTGAGGTGATGTCTGTGTGTGTGTGTGCGTGCGTGAAAGTATGCGGTGTGTGTGTGTGTGTGTGATCTTACAAACGAATGGAGTGATTCGAATGAAATTCTGTACAAAAATCACAATCCGTGAATACTGGAAGCCTATTGTTTTTAAACACAATCGAATGTTCAGAATCCCCCTAAATTTTCGAGTGAAACTTTGAAAAAATCATCAAAACATCAAAACCTTTAATAAAGTTACGCAAATAGACATTTCCTATGTAATTTTTCTTTAAAAAACGATTGACACAAACTGTAGGATGCTAGCATTAACCGTTCTCGAGATATTGAACATTTTTCAAATAAATTTATCAAAAATCAAGTAAAATAAAAAAAAGTATTAACTTTTAAGAAACATGTTCACTTTTCATATGTAATATCATGCGATAAATTTGGTGAGATCATTCTCGTGGATCTAACTCGTTCCATTCACGAGGAAAGCTCCTTTGAGTAATATTTTTGTATTTGAACGCCAATAGTCATTTATCTGCTGTAAGAATAACTTATTTCTCCGTCCATAACGCTTGGCGAGATTTTGGCGACGAATTTGGTGGAATGTAGCCAACTTGGCGACTTTATTAAATGTTGCCAAATTAACGAAAATCTCGCCAAATGGATGAAATTGACATACATCAATGATAATGACGAGTAATTGAAGAAAATTCAATATCTTGGAAAGAATATAAGTATCTACTGTAAGAATAACATTTCTTTAACTGTAAAAGTAGTAAATGCATTGCATTATATAAGGAAAGTCATGTGCTGCCCACATCAGATTATTTTAAATGAAAATAACAGATTTTGGTAGATCTTTGAGCATCTCCAAATACATGTGTGAGTCTGTCTAATCATAAAAAATAGAAATATGATGTGGGGCAGCAGCTGACTTTCCCTTCATAATGTACTGCTTTTACTTATTTACAACAACATTATGGTGTATATGATCAACGGCACATTGATTTTGGCACTGAATTAGCATCAATTAAATTGGATGCTTTTAGCAACTTACAATGGACATTTATTTTATAATTATACTGTGAAATAAATGGTAATTGGCAAATTCTTTGACGTAAAAATACAAAACTATTCCAAAAAATATCTTACCTCGTGAATGTAACGAACTAAACACACCAGCATAATTAGAGCATTAACAGATTTGTCACATAATATTGCACATGGAAAGTGAACATGTGGAATGATACTACGTTTTAAATCCATCTCGTATTTTTTATAAATTTATCCGTAAAACGTACATATCTCGAGAACTGTTCCTGCTAGCCTTCTAAAGTTTTTCATTCGTTTTCTAATGAAAAATTGCTTATGTAAAGGTTATTTATTTAACGTTATTGAAGGTTTTGATTCTGTAATGATTTTACCAAAAATTAATTTGCATGTATGAGAATGTTCCGGACGTTTGGTCTTATTATTAGTAGAATTCCAGTATTCACTCAATGGTAATTGTACAAAATTACGCTCGAAACGTGTCATTCGTTCGTGAAATATCGCGTCCAGAAACACACACCAAGATACACACACGCAGCCATCACCTCAAAACCGTTCGATGCGAGTTCAGGGATTATTGAAACGGGCTCATCTATTGAAAACAAGAATTTCTATTTTTAACCCCGTCATAGTACTTTTCCTATACATTAAACAATGTATGCAGTAAAAATAATGAAGTCTTGAATTTTGCAAGTATTCTCCCATTCTGAAGGGTTAATAAGAAGCACTGCGCTTCAGACTCATTAACACCTAGTTTAACAATAACACACCTGCGACGTACATTCCCGGCCGTCCAAATAGCTGCTCTTAGTCCTCAGGACGAGTCGGACGGTCTGGGTCTTCAACACCTGCGACGTACAAATACTAAACAATTAATATGCTGTCAACAGAATGCCCCATTTCTGTTTTGGATGATAGGGCTTTATCTGTTAAAAGAGGTATCTCATTGAGGTCAATATCCAGTAGTACGGCAATTCGGTAGCAGCCACACCCACACACATTGCCCACATTTTGGCAGTCCGGAATGAATGATTCAGTTGGATTTTTTTTTTTTTTATCGGAGTGATGCTTACTCATCATGTCACACATTCACCTGTTTCGATGTGATATACTCCGGGGCGTGTCATGTGGAAGTCGGTGTGTCACTTTCGTTCTCGCAAGATATCACGATTCGAAGGCAACAAACATGGTGTGTTTCATCCATTTATAATCAAAAATGGACTTGTCATTTTACCTCATCTAGGCGCCGACATACAGGTTCAGTCAAAAAAATGGGCAAAGACAACGTCATGCAAATTTCCCCATCACGCCCAAATTTGATATTCCAAATCATTTAATTTCACATCAAATATTAATAATCAATAATTAAAAATCGTCCAATTTTACAACTTTCCAACATAGTTTGTAAAGTGTTTATAACTTTACTCATTCTGTCTGTTCGTTCCAACGATAACTGCGTAAAAATGACTTTATTAAAATGAAATTTTCATATGTTGTTGAGACGGTCTGTGGGATATATGGGAATGAAAATGAATAATATCAATCAATTAGTTTCGGAATCAGTCCGGGTTAAAAAAATGAAATACATTGAATCCTATGGTATCTAATTTTTCAAACATTTTTAAACGGAGTTAAAATTCATAAATTGCTTTGAAATTTTTAGAAAATATTCAAATTATCACGTAAAATGTACAAAACAAAATTCAGCAAAATATGTTCAGTAGTTTTTTTAAATAAAAATTGAAATGATAATTACACCCATATTATATAAAGAGATCATGTGAACCATTTCAAAATAAAATATGGCATCCATTTCCCCCGCCCCCTGTGTAAAAATCGTGATTTTTTTTTTTGTTTGTCTGTTTTGTCGTCCCAGGCCGGGAGGCTTGCCTAATCAGGCTTATAGCTGCTTTAAAACCCTGGTCGGGAAAAGAATCTCAAATAATGTTTGAAGATCTTTAAAATTTACATTTAGTGTTGCATCAGCCCTAAAACCGCGTTATTTTTGCATATAATCTGTGTACCTAAATTATGTCCCAACGCAATTACAATATTATTGATTTTAAATGACCATTAAACTTTGATTATTCCTACAAAGAAGCCTAATTTTACAGCATGCAGAACGTAAACAAATCAAGCGATTGTAAGATGAGTTGAATAAGAATTGCTGATTTTTTTTTTATTCAAAATTATTTAGCTCTGGAGTCTGAAATATAAGTGATATGAATGAAAAATTCCTTGATTTTACATACAGAAGCAGACAATTTATAGCATTGACTTTTTTGATGAAGTTTTGAGTTTTCAAACTTAATAAATTATTGCAGTACTGTGATAATTTAAAAAATATCAGTGCTGAATGTATCGCATATTAGAGCTGTTTAAATAAAATTGCATTTCAGTTGGAAAGTGTTTCATAATCAATGCTTTATGCATGATTGATCTTTCTTGTTATTTTATTGTCTTCGATGGTGTATCAAGCGCCTAACCATTTGCAGTAATAAATAATTTTATTGTCTTTAATTAAATCAATAGTTTCTAAGTCCACACCGTTCGGGATAAGACGTAGAGGATGACCGAAGTTGAGAGAGATTGCGTGGACAGGGAGGTGTTAATTTGAGGTGTTAAATATTAAAAATCTCATGTGGGTAGCACATAACTTTCCTTATATAATGCAATGAATTTACTATTTTTATAGCAAAAAAAATAGCTTATTCTTATAGTAGATACTTATATTCATTCCAAGATATTGAATTTTCGTCAATGAGTCGTCATATTCATTGATTTAGCGTCATTTTTATCCATTTGACAACACTTAAAAAATCGCCAAGTTGACGACATTCCGCCAAATTCGTCACCAAAATCTCGCCAAGCGTTATGGACGGAGAAATAAGTTATTCTTATAACAGATAAATGACTAGTGGCGTACAAATACAAAAGTATTACTCAAAGTATCTTTTCTCGTGAATGGAACGAGCTAGATTCACGAGAATGATGTCATCCAATTTATCGCATGATATTACATATGAAAAGTGAACATGTTTCTCAACAGTTAATATATTTTTTCAATTTATGAGATTTTTTGATAAAGCTATTTGAAAAAATGTGCAATATCTCGAGAACGGTTCATGCTAGCGTTCTAAAGTTTATGTCAATCGCTTTCTAAGGAAAAATTACTTTATTAAAGGGTTTGATTTTTTGATGATTTTTTCAAAATTTCACTCGAAAATTTAGGGGGTTTTGAACATTCGATTGCGTTTAAAAACAATAGGCTTCCAGTAGTCACGGATTGTGATTTTTGTACTAAATTTCATTCAAACCACTCCATTCTTTCGTGAGATATCCTCTTCACAGACTCACAGACACACATACATACATGCACATACTTTCACACACACAGACATCACTTCAAAAATGTTCGATTCGTGATCAGGCATGCTTGAAACGTGCTCTCCCGTCGAAAACTCGAATTCGAATTTTCGACCCCGTCACAATACTTTCCTTATACATTATGTATATAAGGAATTTAAAATTTGGAGAAGCATTGTTCCAAGGTAGACAGTTTGGAAGAATCTTCTGAGGAAGGACAAGGCCCACAGTGGGCTGTCGAACCATTGATGATGATGATGATAAAATCAAAATAAATTAATTTATGAAATACATAATAAAAACACACCATTCCCATATAAGTGTAACATCTTTTTTATTGACCCTGGATTAGTCGCCCCCCCCCCCCCTCACCTCGTAATAATATATTTACTGACACCCAGACAACCAATATATATTCTGTCCCAGCTTATTAATGTGTATCACCTAAGAAAAGTTCTAATCGCTAAGCTTTGAACATCTCAGAACAAAAATCAACCATTTTTTCAGTGCTTATTGTCTGGATCTGTCGGAGAGTGCGCGCGCAAAATATATGTCAAACAAATTCAGCGATTCAGATGAAATTTGGTACGAACATATCAATTAGTAAATGGCAAAGACCTATTGATTTTCGGGAGAGCACACTGGTCTTGACCTGAGGAGAAGGGCTCATAACGCCATCGAAACAATTGCAGTCACATAGTCACCCAATTTTTCGTATGCCTGCTTTCTTTAAAGAAATTTATATTCTTTGAAGTAGCAGACATAAGCAGGTTTAAGCAGATTTATTCAGTTGATGATGTTACTCCTATAGTTTCCGAAACTGTGTAATTTTCTATTTTGCCAAAAGGTTCTGAAGTTCGTAGTCTTATTCACCGAGAAAGTGTTTTAAATCTTTTTATTAAATTTCCTTCCTGTTAGGTTATTATTTTCATTTTTTCTGGTTTTTGTTTATCAATTATTTCACGCTTGGGTAATAAAATGTATCTATTTATTCACAGACGTTGTTGGTGTGGTTGCTATCTTTCTATCTTGAAGAAGGAGGCTGTTTTTTTGCATCTGAAACAGGTTCAGAACGTTACTAATATGTAACTGTATTTTAACCAAGTATTTTTTTTTCAGTTACCATTGTAATATTTATTGCTTCGCCAAACTTGATGGGTGGTAGAAGGAAACTATTTTTTTTTATGATCTACTGAAGCGAATAAACATTGAACCAAGCTATTCATCTTTATTGTCAATAAAGAATAAAGACTGAAAGAAGTTTAGGTACCCCCTGTCTATGTCTTGCCTGCCCTCGCAGCTGGAAAAAATACAATATTATAGACATCTTTCCCCATGAGATCATCGTTGCCATGACTACCAAACAGTTGCCACCTAAACAATATAAGATCTGCACAAACTATTAGAGAAAAAAAATTCTGTTCATCGTCTGCTGTCTTTTCTGATTCACGGTCAAGTATATTGTACTGGCAATTTGCCACTGCTAAAAGGAAATTAGTGGGAGGAGCTTATTACCAAATGACGAATAGGAACGGAAAATGAAGCAGCGGTTGGCTGCAAACAATAGAATGCCATTAAGCTTGCAATCCAAAGTTGCACTGGAACAAGTGAATTGATTGATGAGTTTCTAGGATAATTATTAAAATAATCGTTTTTGTCAGAATAATGATTTAGAGCAGCTTCAATTTTGAAAATTAAATTTCCAGAAAAGTAGAATGAATAATATTCTCATGCAGATATTTGAGAAATGCATGACGAAGTTTCATCTGATTATTTAACAGCTGTCTCAATAGATTGATAATTTTGCTTAGAAAATTGTGAGTGGTTACTTGATCACTAAAGTGAATAAATATCATACACGAAGAATTTTTGAAAGAAGTTTTACACTTGCACAAATCGGGGGCGCGGTAGCCCATTGGTTAGCGCGCTGGAGTTGCACTCGGTAGGCCCGGGTTCGATTCTACCCGCTGCCAAAACTGCCGCCGTGTTCATGCGGAGTACGATCACGTTAAACATGTGGGTCCGAAAGTCCTTCCGAGAGGTTGGTGGTAGGGGAAGGAGGGTACGGTCCCTGTGGATGCCTCCCCCACTGGGTTCCGGTCTAAATTGGGTGGCACTTCCCGACCGTCCAAACAGTTACCTTACACCTTTCTGGTAGGTCGGACGGTCTGGGTTTCAACAACAACTTGCACAAATCGGTCTTTGGATGAGTCGGATGGTCTGGGCTTTCGACTTGCACAAATCAAGATTCTGGGTAGTCTGCTGATCCTTACCGCCCTGACTATATAAATATCCTTTTTGCTTAATGAATATTTTTAGATTTACACGTACTTATAGATTTACAGGTATTAAGAATCTCTGAAATCGAATCAAACACTTTTGATCTGATGCGTCTGCGCAACAAATGTGCGGGTGCCCCCCCCCCTACTATCCCTTATATTAAAAGTTATTGAGCTTTTTTTCATAAATTGTTTATGTGGCCCGGGCCCCCAAGCCCTTGTCCCTTGTCGGTGGCCCAAATCTGTGCTTAAATATGTATGTCTACATGTATTGAGTTTGTGGACATGATATTCCAAGAACATATAGAGATATTTTCACGAAATTTCGTAAGGGCGCGGTAGCCCAGTGGTTAGCGCCCGGGAATTGCACTCGGTAGGCCCGGGTTCGATTCCCTCCGCTGCCAAAACTGCAGTCGTATTCACGCGGAGTACGATCACGTTAAACATGTGGGTCCGTAAGTTCTTCCGAGAGGTTGATGGTAGGTGAAAGAGGGTCTCTGTGGATGCTTCCCCCACTGGGTTCCGGTTTGAATTGGGTGGCTCTTCACGGCCGTCCAAACAGTTACCTTACACCTTTCTGGTAGGTCGGACTGTCTGGATCTCAACAACAGCAACGAAATTTCGTACCATTATTGTGTACATTGAGAACCCTATTAATTTTGAATGAGATTATATAACAGAAAAGCAACCCAATTTTTAAACCTTTGAAGACAAAAATCATAGAAAATAATGACTACGAAAATAATAAAACAATGAAGTAAAAATCATAGGAAATAATAAAAATAACTAATCAATTTTTTTTTTATATTGAACAAGGATTTTTTTTTCAAATTGGCAACAGGTCCGTCACATCGATGAATTGAACGCATTTGGGTGATTTGCCTTACTATATACTATCTTAAAATTATTTATGTCCTCAGCTTAGTTCAAACTATCATTTCCCTTAATATATTGCTACTATTAAAGGAATTATCATTGGTCTCTATATAGGCAAAAGTGCTCTGAAAATATCAAATTTAAAATTATTAGAGTTTTAATCACGCGAATTACGAAATATATCAACTTTCCGAAAGTGTTCGAACGTACTTTTTCATCAGAATCGGGAATTCGAAAATTCTTGAGAAGAATTATATTTTATAAAATTAAAAGTTAAGATCTTTAAAACGATTCGGTTGATTTAAAATAAAACACCGAGTATAAATATATATTTTTAAAAGACAAAGCAAAAGGAAAAATTTTGAAGAAAATATATTCGTTAGGTTTTGGGAAAACCAGAATGGGAAAATTTATGAGATAATGGATTGTATTTTGCTCGCGTTTGTTAAAATGTAGATTGTTCGATCCTGTGAGATTATCCAGTGAAACAAATATTTGTTTAATCAAAAGAGTAATTAGTCGGTTAGAAAATGTTAAAAATGTCCAAACAAATTCCTAAATATGTTATACGAGTTTGAAATTCTCGAAAAAGATAGACAAATCCAATTTGTATATATAAATATCTTTTTACTTTCCTTATATACATATAATGTATAAGGAAAGTATTGTGACGGAGTCGAAAATTCGAATTCGAGTTTTCGACAAAAGAACACGTTTCAAGCATCCCTGAATACGAATCAGACGTTTTTGAGATGATGTGTGTGTGTGTTGTTGTTGTTGAAACCCAGACCGTCCGACCTACCAGAAAAGTGTAAGGTAACTGTTTGGACGGTCGGGAAGTGCCACCCAATTTAGACCGGAACCCAGTGGGGGAGGCATCCACAGGGACCGTACCCTCCTTCCCCTACCACCAACCTCTCGGAAGGACTTTCGGACCCACATGTTTAACGTGATCGTACTCCGCATGAACACGGCGCACAGTTTTGGCAGTGGCTGGAATCGAACCCGGGCCTACCGAGTGCAACTCCAGCGCGCTAACTAATGGGCTACCGCGCCCATGATGTGTGTGTGTGTGAATGTATGTGTGTATGTCAGTGAGTCTGTGGAGACGATAACTGATGAATAATTGGAGCGATTCAAACGAAATTTGGTACAAAAATTACAATCCATGACTATTGGAAGCCTATTGTTTTTATAAGCAATCGAATGTTCAGAACCCTTCTAAATTTTCGAGCGAAATTTTGGAAAAATTATCAAAAATTTAAAACCTTTAATAAAGTTACGTAAATAGTCATTTCATATGTAACTTTTCATTAGACAACGATTGACATAAATTTTAGAACGCTAGCATGAACACGCTAGATTGCACATTTTTCAAAAAAATTATCAAAAGATCAGATAAAATAAAAAAAAATATTACCTATTGTGAAATATGTTCACATACGTAACATCATGCGAGAAATTTGATGGCAGCATTCTTGTGGATCTAGCTAGTTCCATTCATGAGAAAATATACTTTAAGTAATACTTTCGTATTTGAACGCCAATAGTCATTTATCTGCTATAAGAATAACTTATTTCTCCGTCCATAACGCTTGGCGAGATTTTGGCGACGAATTTGGCGGAATGTCGCCAACTTGGCGACTTTTAAAATGTTGCCAAGTTAATGAAAATCTCGCCAAATGGATAAAAATTGCGCTAAATCAATGAAAATGACGACTAATTGACGAAAAGTTAATATCTTGGAAAGAATAAAAATATCTACCATAAGAATAACCTATTTTTTTTCTACTGTAAAAGTAGTGAATTCATTGCGTTGTATAAGGAAAGTCATGTGCTGCCCACATCAGATTTTTTAATATAGGTTTGTTGTTGTGGATCATCAAAATATCGCTAAATCTGGGTAACTTCGACAGTTTGTTTATTTGTATTGTTTTTAATTTATAACACAATAATATATAGATAGGACGAGGAATGATTTACAGATAGAAACTTTTTTTAATTAAAATGTTATTGATAGAAGTATTTTGGTATGCACCTAGGTGTCTTGAGTACTAGTTGCTTATTCAATTACTGGATAGGGATAAGGTAAAATAAAATATTTTTACATTTCATAAAATTTATATAATTTTCCGATAAATATACAAAACTGAAAAAGGCTTTTTATATTGTAGAATTTTATATGAATCGTAAAGCAAAAGCAACGCCATGAATTGCATTTTTTGAAATTTGCGTTAGAAAATTCTGTTTGGCGATTGCCAATTAGATTTGGCGATAATTTTTGTGATGATCATTTCTGTTGATGTTCTATCACCAAATCTGATTAGCAACCAGAAATTTATGAAGGAGTCTTTGTATGGTGACAAATGTAGTGTACACTATATTTCTGACAGAACTATCAGACGTTTTTATTTTCTTTTGCATGCTTATTTCGTACAGTTACGAATTTTCGGAAAAACAGGAAGTGACATCTCCAAAACTAAGTTTAGAATTCCTTATTGAATATATATTTCAATAAGGAATTCTATTAGATAAATAGACGTTTCAAGATAACATTTTGGACAGAAAGTTGAAAAGAAACAGGAAATGGATATTCTTAAAGAACCGCCCTACTTCCTTCTAGAATTTGATGCTGAATCATATGTGTTAAGATCTGAGCTCTATCTGTAGAATCTTGAGGAAAATATGCTTTGTGTAAAATGAAAGTATTTCAATTTTAAATTTAAAAAGAACCGCAAATCGAAATCCTTAGTGAATCCACTACTCTTCCCCGGAATTGAATAATGAATTCAAGAGTCATCATTTGACCTCTATCTGTAGCACACCTTCAGAAATAGATGTTTCAAGGAAACATTTTTCGTAAAAACTATAGTAAAAATCTGATGTGGGCAACACATGACTTTCCTTATATAATGCAATGAATTTATTACTTTTACAGTAAAAAAAAATAGGTTTTTCTTATAGTAGATACTTATATTCTTTCCAAGATATTGAGTTTTAGACAATTAGTCGTCATTTTCATTGATTTAGCGTCATTTTAATCCATTTGGCGAGATGTTCGTTAATTTGACAACATGTCAAAAAGTCGCCAAGTTGGCGACATTCCGCCAAATTCATCGCCAAAATCTCGGCAAGCTTTACTAACGAGGAAATAAGTTATTCTTAGAGCAGAAAAATGACTATTAGCGTTCAAATACAAAAGTATTACTCGAAGTATCTTTTCTCATGAATGGAACGAGCTAGATCCACGAGAATGATGTCACCCAATTTATCGCATGGATTACACATGAAAAGTGAACATGTTTCTCAATAGGAAATATATATTTTTTCTTTTATATGACTTTTTGATAATTTTTTTGAAAAATGTGCAATATCTAAAGAACGGTTCCTGTTAACGTTCTAAAATTTATATCAATCGTTTTCTAATGCAAAATTACATAAGAAATGTCTATTTGCGTAACTTTATTAGCGGTTTTGATTTTTGACGATTTTTTCAAAACTTCACTCGAAAATTTAGGGGACTTCTGAACATTCGATTGCGTATAAAAACAATAGGCTTCCAGTGTTTACTGAATGTGATTTTTGTACTAAATTTCGCTCGAATCGGTCCATTCGTTCGTCAGTTATCGTCTCCACAGACTCACTGACACACACACACACACACACACACACAGACATCACTTCAAAAATGTTTGATTCGTGATCAGGTATGCTTGAAACGTGCTCTTCCGTCGAAAACTCGAATTCGAATTTTCGACCCCGTCGCAATACTTTCCTTTTACATTATGTATATAAGGAAAGTAAAAATAGATAAACTAGTTAAATAAAATAAATAATTAAATCGGTGGTGGGTATATTATTACAGTGGCGAATATTATTCTCATTAGAATATTTCCACCATGAAATATATATTCATAAAACAATACTTTGAAAACTGAAACGACAAATTCCAAGAGAATCTCTCGCGGCCCGGTACATTGGATGCCAGTCCCCGTAGGCACCGGCATCTCTATTAGTGCATTTTAAAATATTTTTTGAAAATTAGCATTTTTGAAAATGTCACCAAATTGGCAAAAACGACACTAGTACGGCATTATTTTGAACATTTTGCATTATGTAAAGAAAGTCATGTACAGTCCACATCAGATTTTTAACACTTTACAACAAAATTGAAAAGTGTTTATGACTTCGTTCATTCTGTCTGTCTGTCCGTTAGCACGATAACTGCCGTAAAAATGATTTTATCAAAATTAAATTTTAGTATGTTGTTCAGACGGTATGTGGGACCTATGGGAATATAAATGAATAATATCACTTAGTTTTGGATTGAACCAGGGTTAAAAAAATGAAATACATTGAACCCTATGGGACCTAATTTTTCAAACATTTTTTAAGCAGATTTAAAATTCACACATTGCTTCGAAAGTTTTAGGAAATATTCAAATTATCCCATAAAAAATATAAAAAAAATTTCAGCAAAATATATTTAGTAGTTTTTTAAATAAAAATAATAATTACACCTGTTATATCAAGAGATCACGTGACCATTATATGAAGATATCACGTGACCCATTTCAAAATAAAATATGGCATCCATCTTGTGTCAAAATCGCGATTTTTAAAGTTCTTTTTAATTCATATTGAGTGTAGTATCCTTCCTAAAACTGCTTTATTTCTGCTTAAATTAAGTGCATCTACATACTGAAACAGAGCAATTGCAATATATTTGATCATCCAACTTTGATTATTTCTACATCGAAGCCTAATTTTCACTTATGGAAAATGTAAACAGCAAAATATGTAGAATGAGTTGTATAAAAATTGCTGCATTTCTTTAACGCAAAATTATTTAGCTCATGGAGTCTGCAATATAGCTGATATGAATGAAATATTCATTTATTTTACAGAGAGAAGAACGATTTTTTCGATGAAGTTTTAAACATAGAGTTTAATTACTTGTACCTACATGGTCTTAAATTTTTAAATAAAATAAATTATTATAGTATTGTGATGAATGAAATGAATGGAAAAATGCTTGTGAATGAAATGCTGCTTTCATAGAGAGAGCCAGGCGTGTTATATTTCGATGACGGCATTTGAATAAATTTCATTTCTTTTCCGTGAAATTTTCAAATATAATAAATTATTGTAGTATTATGATAATTTTAAAAATTTTACCAAGGAATATATCGTATTATAGAGATGTTTAAACCAGGCAATTTATATTTCAATGCTGCCATTTGAATGAAGTTCATTTTTTTCAATGAAATTTTAAGTTTTCAAATATAATAAATTAATGTAGTATTGTGATAAATTTAAAAATATTACCGAGGAATGTATCGCATTTTAGAGATGTCTAAATAAAATTGCATTGAAGTTGGAAGTGTTTCACAATCGAATCTTTATGCATGTTTGATCTTTCTTGTTCTTTTTAAATTTAGGAAAGAAATTTAATTTGGCAATTGAAGATACACGAATATAAGTAGTTGATTTGGCGAATAAAAGTTACATCTGATTATTTGGCGGGAAAAAAAAATGTCCCCGAATTAGCCCTGGTTAAAAATTCTCTTATAACGGTCCTCGAAGAGATCAGACCAACAAATAGAGTATTTACGTGAAAAGCGAAAACTCACTGATTTTCTCCTATAGAATTATCCGTTCTATCCTTGAAAGTGTGTCGCCTAGTGGCATCCTCCGGATGAGTTGTGGACCACACAAATTTGTTCTTGATCACCTGGAACATGATACCGAGGCTGAGATCTGAGTCTGAGGCGGTTCGAGAGCTCCTCACAACTAACGGAGGAAGAGTTTAGGAAGTTGCAATCCGATATAGATCGGTCACGTGGGTTCCAAAAAGTGATCTCCAGGAGTACCTGAAGTGTTCCATCCCAGACCTTGGGTGAAGATAAGGATGCTTGCTTATCGTCAATGGACAATCTTCGTGTTGTGAGATAAAAAGGAGGAGTGTGAATCTGATGGTAGCATTGCGCGTTTGTCTTCGATTAGACTAATTCTATTACTTTCTCTACATACATAGTATAATGCAATGGCATCGCCAAAGGGGGTGTAACATCCCCCACCCCTTAGGAGCCCACCAGAATCCATTTAAGTTTAAAAAAAATGATATTTGGGGAAGTGGAAAAATATTTGGTCTCCCCCCAATATATATATATATATATACTCTTTTGCAAAAAAAAAACGAAGCACCATGAAGAAAGTTAATGTTTTTATTGAAATTAATTATGCGTACAGCTCATACACAGGTAATGAAATGATTACAAAATCAAGGCCGCAGGACCCATCAATGGTTAGCAATTTCACATTGAATTTTCAAATCAGTAATTGGTGAAACCCCCCTTGGCGGCAATGCATGCTTGTATACGTCTAGGTAAGGAGTGATAAAGTTTCCTAATGTCATCCTGCGGTACATTCTGCCAGGCATTCTTCAATCGTTGTTCCAGATCTGCTACATTTCAGCGTGCCCGAATCTGGCGGCCCAGTATGTCCCATATACATGCTCGATTGGCGAAAAATCTGGTAAACTTGCTGGCCAAGGAACAGTATTAACAGCACGGAGACAGTCCACAGATATGCGAGCCGTATGTGGCATGGCATTATCTTGTTGGGACATGGCTCCAGAATGACGTGCCATGAAGGTTAAAGTAAACGGCCTCAGGATTTCATCAACATATCGTTGAGCTGTTGTACTCAGGATAACTAGGGGACGACCTGCTGTCGTAAGAGATAGCACCCCACACCATCACACCAGGGGTAATGGCTGTGTGCCTGTGTGTAAAACAAAGGCTTATTGAGACCGCTGGCCCTGGCGCCTCCACACACGTACCCGATGGTCATCTGCTGAAAGTCTGAAGCGTGATTCATCGCTAAACACTATGCTATGCCAGTCTGCTGGCAGCCATGATGCTCGACTACGACACCACTCCAAACGACTCTGTCGATCAAGGACGTATCCAGAAATTTCATTTCGGGTGGGGTCCGGACCCACCGGTCCTCCTCTATAAATACGTCATTGCTATCGATGTTGTGGGATTATGGGAAATAGTCTTAAAGGCCGCCGTGAGCATAACCCCACGCAGCAAAGCGCCGTGAGATGGATGGTACCATGGGCGGTATGGAAGAGGCTGTAGCACGTTGGATGGCGGGCATGATGCCGCCGGACCAGTTCGGGCCTGTAGCACAAGGATCCGATCTTGTCTCGCATTCGTGCACCTTGGCCTTCCAGAGCCTTCATTCCGCCGATCCTTGCAGCAACCATTGCTGCCAGCACCTTTGCACATCAGTGTCCGTTCGGTGCAGGAGGCGGCCTATTGCTCGGTATGACCAGCCAGCTTCACGCATCCCGACTATACGACCACGTTCGAACTCGTCTAATTGCTTATAAGGTCTTCGGCAACGTCGTAACGGCATTATTGGTTGTGTCTCCACGGAACTGCAACGCCGATAACGAGAAAAAATAAACTGTCCACATTTTTAACCTGTTTTATAGGATGCTAGTTTCGCAGTAGAAACGCGCGAACTTAACACTCATTGGCCTTGCAAATTTAATCATTTGCATACTTGGTATAAAGGATGATCGGATTATTTTTTAGGGGTGCTTCGTTTTTTTCGCAAAAGAGTATATATATATATATATATATATATATATATATATATATATATATATATACTATTATAAAAAGTGAAAGACAAGGAATTTCCAAGAAAAGCAGGATAACATCATCTCGATCCACTACTTAGGAGAAGGCGCATATGCTGCTCTTGTTCCCGAGTAGAATACATGGATTAAAAATGAAAGCACTGAAAGATTTACATGAAGAATACGATTTAAAACAATATATAACCTATAGAAGATACTTGGACTTGGTGGAATTGGTATTAAAGGAAAACATACTTCATGACGGAAGAAATTTTTACAAGCAAATCAAGGGCGTACCTATGGGAGGAAGTTGTTCGTCAATACTGGCGGATGTCTATCTATCAAAATACGAAAGAGGTACTCATATCTTATCGGAAATGCCCTACTTCCGTTACGTCGATGATGTGTTAATTGGGGGATATGAAAACACCCCACATTTTGATTTCACATTCTACCCAAGCGAATTAGACCTAATCGAAAATCCAGTGAGTAAAGACGGATCGGTGAATTTCTTAGATTTAACAATAAAAAAACACCAGATATATGGAATTTATACAGAGCTACACGATAAAAGAGAATCACACAGTATCAAGATAAATCATATAATCGACTGGAATTCAAACCTAACCAAGAATGTCTTCAGAAATATAATAATTGGTTACTTTAGAAGAAACCAAAATTACAATACTTTTAAGAAAGATTGCATCTACAAATGTAACAAATTTGTAAAAGAGGCAATAAAAAGAAATTATCCTAAGAATTTTATACGGCATTATTACAATTCATTTTTCAAAGAAAAGTAGTAATATTCTTAATGTTAAGTGAAGCATTATATTCATAACTGCGAAACTGTTATCAAGATGTATCTCTGCGCATGTGCGACTTTACCCTTATAAGGAGATGTTCCACGGTGTTAGGTTGAAGGATATTTCTTTCTTTTTCTTCATCGTTTTCATCTCTGACTCTGAGTTCGCTTGGGTGCTTTTGTTTTCGCACATTTGGGAGACTGACCATGGAATTATGTTGGTGCCGTGAGCGTTACCCAGGTTGTAAAAGCTGCTTTAAACGGGAAAGGGGTGTCGCAATCCACCCCTACCATTTTATGTAATTCATATGGTCCCTCTCGTTTCTTATCTGCTTTCATTTTTAATCCATATATATATATAAAGAAATCTGCCAGAGCTATTGGTATATAATGTATAGGGAAAATATTGTGACGGGGTCGAAAGTTCAAAAATTATAATTCAATTACATTTTCTACATACATTTTATAATGTACAGGGAAGTATTGTGCTGATCGAAAATTTGAAAATCTAATTCTATTACTTTCCCTACATGCATAGCGTAATGCATACAGTAAGTATTGCCGGGAGAGTATATTTCAAGTATCCCTGAACTCGAATATAACGCTTTAAGATGATGTGTATGGATGTATGTGTATGTGTGTGCGTGTGTGTATGTGTGAGTGAGAGATAGAGGGGGGACTATGTACTTAATAGCTCTGAGGAGTTGAAGCTAAAGAAGCATTTCGAAGATAATTTGGTACGATCAATCTTTAATAATGATAAATAAACGATTATTTCATATGTAATTTTTATTACAAAACGAATGACAACCTTTAGAACGCCAGCATAAGTTATTGGCGGTAAGACATTGCACGTTTTTAAAATAAATTTATAAAAGAAAATTACATAAAATTAAAAGATTAGTTTGTATTATCAAATATGTTAATTTTACACATGCAGTATTATGCAACAAATCTGTTGACTTGATTCTCGTGGACCTAGTTCGTTCTATTCAAGTCAAGATACGTTTTGCAAAAAGTTTTATATTTTAGCCCCAAATAATTCGCCAATAGTCATTTATTTTACGGTATATGAATTAAATGTAAATCATATTTTGATGAGGATTTTGCAGAGTATGAATAACTCATTTTGTTTGGACTCATACTTCCCTATGAGGGAGGGCGCTTCGATGTATGGGCGTTGGTTTTGTAGCCCCTGACCCGCCCCCCTCTAAAGTGATACACAAATATGTGGATTGTTCCAGGAAATTCCCTCTCGGGCTCATGAAGTAGACTCTTCCAGATTGTGGGAGAGACTGGCCTTTATGACCATGTCCACAGATCCGTAGGCGACTGGAGTCGAGTCTCTTCCGGACTACCTTTCGGCTCCCGACCGGTGAATGGTTGCTCTGATTTCGCTCGCCAGGTCGCGGTCTCGCTTGGTGGCGGATAACTCCCCTTTGGTCCTGTCCTTCTACCCTAGTCGGCGTAGACCCCCAGGTCGCCGCGGAAGAACTGGCTAATCTGTTTGGACTCGTAAGTTGCTAGAAACGCCCAACTTCCATTTAAGTGGTGTTAATTCAATCAATGCCAAAAATAGTGTACTGTGGATCTTGTATACCATTATGTTACTGCGAAAATAGTAAAGTCATGTCTAAGAAATCGACTGGGATAAAGAATACAAAAATTTGAACTCTCTTAATCTCATAGCTATATGCTTCATGTTGGATACGTAAGCATATTTCATTCTAATGGTAATCTGTTGAAAAATAATGCGGTTCATTCTTGGTGAACAATAATTCAACTGGAATTTTTTATTTCCTACACTTATCAACTTTGGCTCGTGAACACATCGTACCTTCGTTCAACGTTCTCGCCACCAAAAGTACTCCTAGAGCTGAAACTTGGCACACAGTTACACCTCGCGGATCATTTTCACCTATCAAATGGTCACGCCATTACGTCATTTACGTACGTCATCTTTTTCGGGTTCGTTCTCGGCTCCCAATGTATACAGGGAGTTGGAATTCGGCACACAGTTTTATTTCACAGCACATTTTTCTCAGTATGACAGTTTCATTTCACAGTATGATTTTTATGTCATTACGTTGCCCCGTTACTTCATTTACAAAATTGTTGAAACCAACTCCCCAAAATACACAGGCTGACGCAACCGATATTTTGATTCCAACCGGCCCATTCAGTTACCACCTGCATGTGCTATTTCAATGGCGCGAACATGTTACATGGCTGATACGCAACTTAGCTGTAAAGCAGGTGCTTCTGCTTTCAAAAAATCTCGAGAAAAGAACGAAAAAGTGACCTTCTTTTCACCATGTACAGCCATCGCTTCAACTAGGAGTCAAGATGGCCGCTGTTGTGCCAGACTGTATATTTAAAAGTCTTATTTTCATCTGTCAAATGTTCATGTCATTTACGTATGTCATCTTTTACGGGCTCGTTCTCGGCTCCTGAATCACGCAGAGAGCTAAAATTCGGTACACAGTTTCATCTCATAGGAATTTTTCCTCTATAAAATTTTCATGTCATTACGTTGCGTCGTTACGTCATCTACGAAATTGTTGGAACTGTTTCTGTCTCTCATTTCCTTTTGACAATTTTAGTAAATATAAAGTATATAAGCATTGTTTTGAATTCAACCCGTCTGCACTCTCAATTTGGTTCAATTTCGTGTGTCTACTTATAAGTACACCACTGTTGTGTAGGGAAGAGCATTGGAAAATTTTATTTCATATAAAATTTTTACTTTACATATACAACATATCAAAGGAGGAAAAGTAACAAAAATTTAAAAATATGCATTTATCACTATAGTTTTTATTTTTTAAAAAACATATAAAACTAAATACAAAACAGGACTATATTTGTTAAAAATTATCTATCTCGCTTCCGTTTGAGACGTAAACAGTCAAATTAAGAACAAACAACAAAACAAAGAGAAGGTTTTCTACAACCGGAACCTTGTAGTTAGCTCTTCATACGATAAATAACAGACAATTCTGGAATTGGCAAGAAATGCTGGATGATAAGAGAAATTTTTTATAAAAAAAGAAGAAAAGAAATGAAGGATATAATGTTATCGAAAAACCTATTTATCGATCATTTTTGATTTCTACACAAACAAATCAACTAGAGGAGATATCACGTTTAAGAGCCCACGTGAGGCTATTTTTGAAAATGGCGAGGCATTCCTTCAGTTCTTTTTGTATTTCTTATTTTTGCTACGTTTATTAACTTTGAGGATAAAGTGACAATACAATGGGGCATGATATAGAATATCGTCTGCAGTATTAACATTTTTCAATGCGAAGTAAACAGGATTTACTTTTATTAAAAATTCGATAAAAATAATTATAAATTCGGAAATTCATCATAACTAGTTAGTACTATGAAATAAATGCATTTCATTTTCCGTCCATACGTGGTATAATGCATAGGGAAATATTGTGACGGGATCGAACATTCGAAATCGAGTTTACGACGAAAGAGTACGTTTCAGGCATCCCTGAAGTCGAGTTGAACGTTTCTGAAGTGATGTATATGTGTGTGCATGTATTAGTGAATGTGTGTATATGTTAGTGTGTGTATGTGTGTGTGTATATTAGTGGGTGTGTATATTAGTGTGCGTGTATGTTAGTGTGTATATGTTAGTGTGTGGGTATACTAGTGTGTGTGTCTATGAGTCTGTAGACGTAATAGTCAGCAAACGAATAAAGCGTTTTGAAAATAATTTAGTCCTAATATTACAGTCTGTAAATACTGAAACTCAATTTTAAACGCAATCGAATGCTTGGAAGATCTCCTGATGCTCCCCACCCCCAATTTCCGAATGAGTTTTTGAAAAATCGTTAGCAAGTGAAGATCTTCAATAATGATAAAAAAATCTGATGTGTACAGCACATGATTTTCCGTATATAATGCAATGAATTTACTACTTTTACAGCAAAAAAAAAAAAAAGGTTATTCTTATAGTAGATACTTATATTCTTTCCAAGATATTGAATTTTCGTCAATTAGTCGTTATTTTCATTGATTTAGCGTCATTTTTATCCACATGGCGAATTTTTGGTTAATTTGGCAACATTTAAAAAAGTCGCCCAGTTGGCGACATTCCGCCAAATTTGTCGTTAAATCTCGCCAAGCCTTATGGACAGAGAAATAAGTTATTCTTATAGCAGATGAATAACTATTGGCGTTCAAATACAAAAGTATTACTCAAAGTATCTTTTCTCATGAATGGAACAAGCTAGATCCACGAGAATGATGTCACCCAATGTATCGCATGATATTACATATGAAAAGTGAATATGTTTCATAACAGTTGATATTTGTTTAATTTATGGGATATTTTGATAAATTTATTTGAAAAATGTACAATATCTCGAGAACAGTTCGTGCTAGCGTTCTAAAGTTTGTGTTAATCGTTTTCTAAAGAAAAATTACATAAGAAATGTCTATTTGCGTAACTTTATTAAAGGTTTTAATTTTTTGATGATGTTTTCAAAATTTCACTCGGAAATTTAGGGGGATTCTGAACATTCGATTGCGTTTAAAAACAATAGGCTTCCAGTATTCACGAATTGTAATTTTTGTACGAAATTTCGTTCTAATCGGTTCATTCGTTCGTCAGTTATAGTCTCCAGACTCACTGACACACACACACACACATTTTTACACACACACACTCACATACTTTCACACACACACACACACTTTCACACACACACATACACACAAACACACACACACCACCTCAAAAACGTCTGATTCGTGCTCAGGGATGCTTGAAACGTGCTCTCCCGTCGAAGACTCAAATTCGAATTTCCGACTCCGTCACAATACTTTCCTTATACATTATATATATATATATAAAGAAAGTAAAAATGGGACATATGGGAATGTAAATGAATAATATCACCCAATTAGGTTTGGATTGAACCCGGGTTGAAAAAGTGTCATTACATTCCCATATGTCCCACACACCGTCTCAACAACATACTAAAATTTCATTTTGATAAAGTCATTTTTACGACAGTTATCATGCGAACGAACAGACAGATAGTATGAACAAAGTTATAAACAATTTTCAACTATGTTGGAAAATGTTAAAAACATAGTTATGGCGGACGTAAATGACGTAGCAAAATAACGTAATGACGCGAAAATTTGATAGATAAAAATCTTCCGTGTGATTAAATTGTGTGTCGAGGTTCAGCTTTCTGTATCAGTGATTCCCAACCTATTTACTTTCCTTATATACATAATGTATAAGGAAAGTATATTGACGGGGTCGAAATTCGAATTCGAGTTTTCGACGGGAGAACACGTTTCAAGCATCCCTGATCACGAATCAAACATTTTTGAAGTGATGTCTGTGTGTGTCTGTGTGTGAGTGAGTGTGTGGAGACGATAACTGACGAACAAATGGACCGATTCGAACCAAATTTGGTACAAAAAATCCCAATCCGTAAACACTGGAAGCCTATTGTTTTTATACGCAATCGAATGTTCAGACCCCCCTGAATTTTCGAATGAAGTTTTGAAAAAATCGTCAAAAAATCAAAACCGCTAATAAAGTTATGCAAATAGACATTTCTTATGTAATTTTTCATTAGAAAACGATTGACATAAATTTTAGAACGCTAACATGAACCGTTTTCGAGATATTGCACATTTTTCAAAAAAATTATCAAAAAGTTATATAAAATAAAAAAAAAATATTTCTTATTGAGAAACATGTTCACTTTTCATATGTAATACCATGCGATAAATTGGGTGACATTCTCATGGATGTAGCTCGTTCCATTCATGAAAAAAGATATTTTGAGTAATACTTTTGTATTTGAACGCCAATAGTCATTTATCTGCTGTAAGAATAACTTATTTCTTCGTCCATAATGCTTAGTGAGATTTTGGCGACGAATTTGATGGAATGTCGCCTACTTGGCGACTTTTTTAAATGTACATAAATTAACGAAAAACTCGCCAAATGGATAAAAATGACGCTAAATCAATGACTACTCATTGACGAAAATTCAATATCTTTTAAAGAATATAAATAACTACTATAAAAATAATCTATTTTCTTTCACTGTAAAAGTAGTAAATTCATTGCATCATATAAGGAAAGTCATGTGCTGCCCACATCAGATTTTTTAATTTATATTAATATAATTATCTAAAATCGCTGATTTAATGCAAACATGAACTTTGTATGAATGTTCAGGTAAAACAAAATACCATTTTTATGTCCATTGAAAGTTAATATTGTACGCTGATAGAAAAAAATTAAAAGCCTGTAAATATTTTTTTTTTATTTTTTATTTGTTTATTTATTTATTTATTTTATTTTATTTATTTTTTTGCGTGTATAAAATTAAAAAATATATATATTCTATTGAGAAACATGTTCACTTTTTATATGTAATACCATGCGATAATTTGGGTGACATCATTCTCGTGGATATAGCTCGTTCCATTCATGAAAAAAGATACTTTAAGTAATACTTTTGTATTTGAACGCCAATAGTCATTTATCTGCTATAAGAATAACTTATTTCTTCATCCATATCGCTTGGCGAGATTTTGGCGACTAATTTGGCGGAATGTCACCAACTTGTCGACTTTTTGGAATGTTGCCAAATTAACGAAAATCTCGCCAAATAGATAAAAATGACGCTATATCAATGAAAATGACGACTAATTGTCGAAAATTCAATATCTTGGAAAGAATTGTCTATAAGGAAATCTACTATAAGGAAAACCTATTTTTTTACTGTAAAAGTAGTAAATTCATTACATTATATAAGGAAAGTCATGTGTTGCCCACATCAGATTTTTTACTTGGTGGAACCCTTGAAATATTTCGTAAAATCTTTAATCTCGCGGGACCCCTACTTGGTGGACACAAGTTTTAACTTGACGGTGTTGAATGATAAAATAGACGTATAAAGTGGTAGTGTTCATAAATAATTATTAACTCATACTTTTGGATAAAACATTAAAATAGTATGTATTGTCCATTTCTATTTATTAATTACTATTAATAATAAAATTGTAAACATTTCTGCTTTACACTTATAGCGTACTAGGAGGTGCATATATTTTGTAAAGGTTTTGTGTTAATATAATTGTTTTTCATAAAGCTGTTGACAAAAAATAAGTTACACAATATTGTTTTCTGACAGATTTACATTTTTATGGGATGTAACTAAGAATAATATGTTCTAATTTGTTTGGAATTTTTCTATTGATGTTTTTTTCTTTCAAAAATTTTATCTGGCAACCCTATGAGTACTTGATGATAGCGCTTCCAGGAAATTTATCTCCCGAAGTAAAATTCTCGCTGGTTATATTTTAAATATCACAGGAATGTCTAACCAAGTTAAACAGTCAAAATTCTTTATTATTTTATTAATAGATTACGCCAAAACCATAATAATTTAATTTTTTTTTCTCAATAACAAAAAAAGATTGCAAGCTGAACTTTTTCACAAACGTTTGAAAATTCTTGCGAAACCCTGTTTGGGAATCACTGCTCTACGTGTTCTTGGAGCCGAATACTTTCCTGTCAGATATAATAAACGAAAATAATACAAAGAGAATGAACCTGAAGTTAATAAGAACTGGTGTAATAAATATAATATAAATAAATAAATATAAAATAAATAAATATAAAATAAACAAATAAATATAAAATAAATAAATATAAAATAAATAAATAAATAACTATAAAATAAATAAATAAATATATAAACGAAGTGGGCCTATTTCCTTCAATTAAGTCAATTTGGGCTTTTTGTCTTCGAATGGAAAGACATTTATCACTTACAAAGGGAACTGGCGTATTTTCCAAACAGAAGCTGCGTTGTAATATAATTTTGCCAAATTAAGTTGCCTAATCTTTCCTTAAAAATGCTGTTTTCATTCTTATGATGCAAATTCACCAAGACAATAGGGAATATACGCGTGTAAAAAAACCCTGAGGGGTGCCATTCTCTCTTTATATATCAACAAGATAATTCGAAAATATCTAGTGTCTTTATAAATTAAAAAGGCGCATCTGTAACTTATTTCCGGACAATAAGCTTCAAAAGGTCTAGGGCTTCTGGCTTTACTTGAGAATCTGCCATGTACTTGCAAGGTTTCTTTTAAGGATTATCGTTTGATCGAATAAAATCAGTGTGAAGATCGGATGCTCAACGGATTTCCTTCTTACTTTTCCTGAAATATAAATGAAATGTTAGAGGGGTGATGGCGTATTAATGTAGCGGGTATCGATAATTCGAAATGTCGATTAGTTTAACATGGTTGAAAAGAATCCTTGTGGTTAAATGAACCACTGCATAGTAGCCAATGGGACGGACACCACTCGAGTTAGGGAACCTGGACGAAAAAGGGGGGGGGGATGCTGTCCGATTTTTTTAGGGAGGGAAAACATGAAATAACAAAAAGAAAAACTAACTTAGCGGAGAGGGGGAAGGCGTGATAAATATTCATAAGGAGAGGTTCACAATTGGTATGGGCGGCCCTGACCACTGTCTGAATAATGTTTGTTTCTTTGAGCAAATCAGTGTGACTTCTTTTGGCTTGCTAAACAGATAACTTCATAACGTTTACTGTTTATATTTATGAAAAATTAACCGGAATAAACTTGCATCACTATCCATGGATCGATTACCCAATAGGCGCACTAAGCAATATATGCTTAGGTTATCGGCACAGCATAGGCACTAAATCTAAAAATGACATTACAAAACAAATTTAAATATCTTTGAAAATAATGTTAATTCAAAATGTTAAAATATTTAAAGAGTTTGTAAAGCTCAAGCAATTCTCTCACATGGCCTAAATGAGAGCGCAAACAAAAATTGAATTTAAATCCTATTTATATAAAACCAGAGGGATTATTTATATAAAACCAGTTTTGGGAGAACGTCAAAATCGTTTGAGATATTCATTCAGGTAGCGATGTGGCAAAATAACTCCCACCGCACTGTATGCATTTCTATGGCAAAAGGTTCGTATTGAACTAAATATTGTTTAAGCTGTTAATTTTGCAGAAAAAAAATATGATTAGTGCAATGCAAATTAAACTCAAACAACAAATTTTTCTATATATTCAAATTCAGTTTACATTACAATTTATTTTTGTGTTCCTATATTCTGTACCCTGTTTAACAATTAAGAAAATATGCTAATTACTTCTACTCATAATTAATGAATTTTAATTTTAAAAAAAATCTGATGTGGGCAGCACATGACTTTCCAATAAAATGCAATGCATTTACTACTTTTACAGTAAAAAAAAATAGGTTATTCTTATAATAGATACTTAAATTCTATCCAAGATATTGAATTTTCGTCAATTAGTCGTTATTTTCATTGATTTAGCGTAATATTTATTCATTTGGCGAGATCTTCGTTCATTTGGCAACATTTAAAAAAGTTGCCAATTTGGCGACATTCCGCCAAATTTATCGCCAAAATCTCGCCAAGCGTTATGGACGGAGAAATAAGTTATTCTTATAGCAGATAAATGACTATTGGCGTTCAAATGCAAAAGTATTACTCAAAGTATCTTTTCTCATGAATGGAACGAGGTAGATCCATAAGAATAATGTCACTAAATTTATCGCATTTTATTACATAAAGAAAAGTGAACATGTTTCTCAACAATTAATATTTTCTTTTAATTTATGGGATTATTTGATAAATTTATTTGAAAAATGTACAATATCTCGAGAACGGTTCATGGTAGCGTTCTAAACTTTGTCAATCGTTTTCTAAGGAAAAATTACATAAGAAATATCTATTTGTGTAACTTTATTAATGGTTTTGATTTTTTGAGGATTTTTTCAAAATTTCACTCGAAAATTTAGGGGGATTCTGTACATTCAATTGCGTTTAAAGGTAATAGACTTCCAATATTCACAGATTGTAATTTTTTTTACCGAATTTCATTCGGATCGCTCCATTCGTTCGTGAGATATCGTCTCCACAGACTCACTGATACACCCACACACATACTTTCACTCACACACACACGGGCGCGGTAGCCCATTGGTTAGCGCGCTGGAGTTGCACTCGGTAGGCCCGGGTTCGATTCCAGCCACTGCCAAAACTGCCGCCGTGTTCATGCGGAGTACGATCACGTTAAACATGTGGGTCCGAAAGTCCTTCCGAGAGGTTGGTGGTAGGGGATAGGGGAAGGAGGGTACGGTCCCTGTGGATGCCTCCCCCCACTGGGTTCCGGTCTAAATTGGGTGGCACTTCCCGACCGTCCAAACAGTTACCTTACACCTTTCTGGTAGGTCGGACGGTCTGGGTTTCATCATCAACACACACACACACACACACAGACATCACTTCAGAAATGTTTGATTCGTGATCAGGGATGCTTGAAACGTGCTCTCCCGTCGAAAACTCTAATTCGAATTTTCGACCCCATCACAATACTTTCCTTATTACATTATGTATATAAAGAAAGTATTAATCAAACATGCATATACTAAACACCTTCCTGTTGTGTCAAATTAGAATGGATGGTATGACTTTACTAACACTAGTGACACCTATGATATATTTCAAACCTAATACTCGTATATTTTCAAGCTTCTCATTCGTATGCGTTTTATCTCATTTCTAATTCCATGATCTATCCCCTTTTCATTTGTTATCACACAAGCGTGAGTTTACTCTTTGCCTTGGCAATCTTCCTCTCCTTCCTCCTGTGGCATGGATTTTCCTGAATGTCAACTGAAGTGCACGTAGCAAGATGGCGAAAACCTATAAACTTTTTTTTATGGTTATTTTCATTCACCTTGCATAATATGATGAAATACTTGCTTAAATTAAATCTAATACTTTCAAAAGGTTACTCAACAAGAGAGTCTTCAATGTATGGGGCGATGCATAAAAAAAAGTTGAACTTTCTTACTTATAAGCATCATATACATATACGTTTGCTTATATGTACTGTAGTAGCCAGGATCTTGCTAATAGGAGAAAAACTTTCTTGCGTATATGCATCATATGTATATAAGCTTGATTATATGCATCATATGTATATAAGCTTGATTATATGCATCATATGTATATACGCTTGATTATATGTATCATATGTATATAAGCTTGATTATATGCATCATATGTATATAAGCTTGATTATATGCATCATATGTATATAAGCTTGATTATATGTATCATAGTTGCCAGGATCTCGCTAATGGAGGATAAATTTTCTTGCTTATATGCATCATATCGTACTCGTATAAGCTTGCTTATATGCACCAATAGTAGCCAGGATCTCGCTAATGGAGAAGAAAGTTTACAGGATGAATTTCGTTTTTCAGTATGAACCCCATTGTAGAAGTAATCTAAATATTCCACTAATTAGGGTTTAAATCATGGCTGTCAACTTAGCCGGGTTTTTTTCCCCCGAACTTTAACACTCTAAAATGGCTAAAATCTAGCCTATATGGCTAAGTTTGCAACTAGTTTATATAGTTTTTTTTATGAAATCTAGCCAATTTTTGTTATGAGTCTAGTTCATTCAAATGTTGGCAACCATGGTTATGACCCCCCAAATCGGACATATGTGTTTAGTCACAGATTAATATATACAGATGTCTCATTGCTACCCCAGCGCCCTCAACCGCCAACCAAAGTTAAATAAAATATCAAGACTGGTACGCTTGGCGATGGTCTGTGGCGGTTTTCGCCAAGACGTTCTGCTAATATAACCCTATTTGGCACTAAACTAAACACTTGGAATAATTTTATTCTGTCATCGATCACATGTTTATACGTATAAAACATTTCTCTTCTATTTCGTATTTAATAATCAATTATTTTATCTTTTATGGATTACTAAAAGAAGAGGGATTACCTTTTACAAGGTATGTAATTTATTTTTATTTAAATAAAAAGATTATTTGCTTTGCATCCCATATTTCATCCTATGCGCGTGTTCATCATAAGAAAATGGTGCAGTATTATCAAGAAGCAGTAGCATTATTAGTTAAAAAACCTTTTCCGCATTTATATAAAATGTATAAAAATTGATATTGATATTGAAATTCGATACCTTTAATAATGCATTTATGTAAATTTGTTATTTATTATAAGAATATAAGTGCATTTAAAAAAAAATTATATTAACAGCATCCCAGAATAAATTAAGAACTCAGCAATTTAACAACACGCTAGTATACTTTTTAGGCTGAAAATATCATATAATATTTCAGTCTTTCGGGTATGTTAGCTTGTAATTGTTGGTGTATAATGATTTACAGTGATGTAATGCGTCAATTTTTTATTCAATTTATGATTACATGAATTAAATATATATCTATGATTATTTATTTAAATTTACACATATTATAGAAAAAGGGTTTTTAAATGCTTATCATGTTTATAGTTTAAAAAAATTATAAAAGTACAGTTCCGTAATTTTCTTTTCTTTTGGCTGCATTAACATAAAATCACCAATTGAGCGATAGTCGCCAAATCTAGCAGTCGAGCTCTTTTTACGTCATAGCTGCGATGGTTGGCTCCTCGAACGTTAGTGCCTATGCGAAATCCTATGTTAACAATGTTGCCATAGGTTCCTATGGGAGTGAACCTTCTGAATCATCGTATCCCTTCCCTCCTTTAAGGTATAGTGGAACCAGTTACAAGCGGTTTTCTACTCGTCATCATAGAGCGAGCGTTAAGACGACAAGGCAGTACCACTTTACTTTAAAATCAAGAACTTAAGAATTTTTCTGATAGAAATTTTATTTTTACTTCCAATTAGCGACAGTTTACGGACATGTAGGAATTCGTTAGAAATCCAGAAATAGTTTGCAAATATAAAATCGGATATATACTACGTATACGATTATCTATGCATCGCGTATAGTGGAAGAGCATGCATGTGTCCGTATAAGATATTTTATAATCTATTTAGCTTCTTAAATGTTCTCTTGTAAAATATTAATAAAAAAATAAATAGACTTAATTATTCAAATTGCAAAGCATGGTGTTGATTAGCGTATGCTTTCAAAAGTTAGAGCTAATACAAAGAGTCAAACGGTTAATGTGAAAAGTGATGCTCGCATGCTTCTTGTGCTCCTAACAATATATTATTTTGGAGCGTTTTTAATGAATGCGTCTGATAACCATTGATAAATCAATGCATATCTATGTATTCACATAACATTAATTTATTTATAAGCAATAAGTAATAACTATTGAAAATTAAACATGAGTAATTAGGAGTGATAAATAAGTTTAAAATTTTTGCACCTTTCCTGGTAAATTTCAAGTTATACCACTGATTGTATCATAGATATGGATTTAAATCATTCTAATATTAAATATCTGAATGAGATAGGGCCGGTCCATGGACATAAGAACTTTTTTTTTGCTACTACCCAGACCGTCCAACCTAGACCAATTTAGACCAGAACCCAATGGGGGGGGGGGGGGGGACCACATGGTCCGGTTCCATTCCTTCCCCAATCCATTACTTCTGGGATGGACTTTCAGACTTCGAAATTTATCGTGCAACTACTCCTCGTAGAAACACAGGGATAGTTTGGTGTGGCGTCGAGGGAAACACACGGAACTACCGCATGCGATCATTTTGCATTAACCACTGGGCTATCCCAGATCACGGTCAAAAATGCGATCTAACTCAAAGCAAACTGCGGTCAGGGACAGGTCACATTCTTGTATATTGAGTGTTGTATCCGTCCTAAAACCGCTTTATTTTTGCTTAAATTCTGTGCATCTACATACTGAAACAACGCAATTACAATATATTTGAGTTTAAATGATCATTCAAATTTGATTATTCCTACAACGAAGCCTAATTTTCACTTATGGAAAATGTAAACAGCAAAATATGTAGAATGAGTTGCATAAGAATTGCTGCATTTCTTTAACGCAAAATTATTTAGCTCATGGAGTTTGCAATATAGCTGATATGAATGAAATATTCATTGATTTTACACAGAGAAAGACGTTGTTGTCAACAACAGAGAAGGACGATTTTTTCATTTCATTGTAAACAAGAAAGATCAATCATGCATAAAGCATTGATTATGAAACACTTTCCAACTACAATGCAATTTCATTTAAACATCTCTAAAATGCGATACATTCCTAGGTATTATTTTGAATATCATCACAATACTACATTAATTTATTACATTTGAAAACTTAAAACTCCATCGAAACTTCATTCAAATGACGGCATTGAAAAATAAATTGCCTGGTTTAAACATCTCTAAAATGCTATACATTCCTCGGTAATGTTTTTAAAATTATCATAATACTACAATAATTTATTATATTTGAAAACTTCATCGAAAACAACTGAAATTTATTCAAATGACGTCATCGAAATATAACACGCCTGGCTCTCTCTATGAAAGCAGCATTTCATTAATGAACATTTTCCCATTCATTTCATTCATCACAATACTATAGTAATTTATTTTATTTAAAAACTTTAGACCATGGAGGTACAAGTAATTAAACTCTATGCTTAAAACGTCATCGAAAAAATCGTCCTTCTCTGTTGTTGACAACAACGTCTTTCTCTGTGTAAAATCAATGAATATTTCATTCATATCAGCTATATTGCAAACTCCATGAGCTAAATAATTTTGCGTTAAAGAAATGCAGCAATTCTTATACAACTCATTCTACATATTTTGCTGTTTACATTTTCCATAAGTGAAAATTAGGCTTCGTTGTAGGAATAATCAAATTTGGATGATCATTTAAACTCAAATATATTGTAATTGCGTTGTTTCAGTATGTAGATGCACAGAATTTAAGCAAAAATAAAGCGGTTTTAGGACGGATACAACACTCAATATGAATTAAAAAGAACTTTAAAAATCACGATGTTACACAAGGTGGATGCTATATTTTATTTTGAAGTGGGTCACATGATCTCTTCATATAATGGTCACGTGATCACTTCATATAAAGGTGTAATTATTATTTTAATTTTTATTTAAAAAACTACTGAATATAATTTTTTTATATATTTTATGTGAATATTTCCTAAAATTTTCGAAGCAATTTGTGAATTTTAAATCCGCTTAAAAAATGTTTGAAAAATCGGGTCCCATAGGGTTCAATGTATTCCATTTCCTCAACACGGGTTCAATCCAAAACTAATAAACTAATTGGGTGATATTATATATTTATATTCCCATAGGCCCCAGTGACCGTCTGAACAACATACTAAAATTTCATTTTGACAAAGTCATTTTTACGGCAGTTATCGTGCTAACGGACAGACAGACAGAATGAACAAAGTCAAACACTTTTCAACTTTGTTGTAAAGTGTTAAAAATATGGGTCGGGCTGATTTGGACTGAGGTTGGAAAATTCCGAACCAGACGAGGTTTATCTTTTGAAAAACTTCTAATGTAAATTAACGAAAACTAATTATCATTCATTTTAGCAATGCGGAGAGAAAGGTCTTATAAATACTTTTTACATAATTATGAGTATGTAGATAGTATCTAGAATCATAAATTAAATCTATCTAAAATCATATAATCTGAAAACTAAAATTCAGGCCGAGTTGCGCTGAGACTCAAAGTGTTTCGGATCATGCCGGGCTCTAGCTTGATATTGTAAAATCCCATCGGACTAGGGGCATGTTCTATTACTGTTATGATTGGTTTAGATAAAAATCTAAAATTTCCGGCCATCCAGATCCTTTAGTTAAGACCTCTGGCCAGAGAAGGAAGCCATTGCCCAAACTACACGACCTCCCAGGGCCGCTTTAATAATTGCCGGGGAACTAAATTTTAAGGGCCCCTATAAAAACTTTTATAGTGAAAGTAGATACAACCAGGGCCGGTTCAAGGATATTTTCGTGTGTGGGCAAGACAGTTTGAGGCCGCCCTATATATATATATATATATATATATATGTATATATATATATATAAAATACAAATATATAATAAAAATTTTCTTAATGCTTCCTTAATTATAGCTTCCTTCTTAATGTGACGCAACAAGCCCATTTTCCATTAGTTAATCTTTATCCAATGGCATGATTCACATCCTCGTAAGGGTCCGCTCGTCCCCCCCTCCCCTAGTCTTGGCGCCCCTAAATTTATGATTTTGTGACCTTTTGGGTACCCGTGTTGTAAAACTCGGCGCCATCCAGACTGACAGTATTGTTTGCCGTTTTGTACACAATAAATTACACATATAAACTTATCTCATCACAGTGTGAGATCTATTTCTGGTCTCACACTATCAAATTTTATTCTCATCTAAATTTAGAGTTTTAATTAGCGGTTTAGAAAATGTAATGCCTTACATTTCTTTCTACATGCATACATGCATGCATAATGCAGCAGTAATTTATAATACATAACTGAATTTTGGACTTTATTTGCAATTTCCCTGCACACAAATGATGTATTGGAAAATAATGATGGGGTCGAAAACTCGAATGTTCGACGGATTAATATACGTTTTGGACATCCTTTAACCCATATCAATTATTTTTAAATGGATGTCTGTGCGTGAGTATAATATATATATGGGTGTGCATAGGAGTCTAGAGAGACAAAATTGCTAGAACAAATGAAGTGAAGTGAACAAAATTTATGATTTTAAAGGGAAATGAACACTCGGAAGGTCGCAAATTTTCTAACTTCTTTTAAATCATAAGAAGAAAACGGCATTCAAAAATATTAAATAAACAATCATATTATATGTAAGTCGACGTGAATAACATCTATGTTTGGGGTTTCTGTGTAGGGGAAACGAAGCGTTATGAAAAATGTAAACCTTTTGGACACTTATAATAATAATATCAATATTTTAATATTCAAAATTATTTTCTAGAAAACAAAAAGTGTCTGTCCCAGCGAGTGTTTTTATTATTCTTGTTTTCATTTTAAACTATAAAATAAAGATATAAATAGTAAACGACAAAAATACGTACTAGGGAATTTAGTATCAAAATCTATATTTATTATTAAGAAAAGCTTTTATAGTTCTCGAGTAATCGTCTTGTCAAATTGAAGAAGATTGAAATTTTTCCATTTTTCAAGTTAGTAACATCTCAAAAACTAAAAGAACTAGCTTTGAACAATAAGCATAAATTTGTAGCTCTGTGAAAGCCCTACAAGTGTATATAATTGGATTTTGGTTCGAACTCTATTTTTTGGGGGAGGGGTGGCTTAAACTTTGAAACATAAAAATGAGTTTTTTCCATGTTTCATACTTTCACTCGAAATATCTTCGAAATAATAAAAGATCGATAGAATTATATTAAGTGATAAAAATATGTATGAGGAAATTTAGTTTCTAAATTTATATGTATATTTAAAAAAGCTTTTATAGTTTTTGAGTAATCATCTTGCCAAGTGGAAGAAGTTTGAAAATTTGAAGTATTTTAAGTTTGTAATAATTTTAAGTAAGTTAAGTTTGTAATTTTTAGTAATTATATCTTAAAAACTAAAAATGATAGCTATAAACAATAAACATGAATTTATTCCTCTTTAAGAATCCTACAAGTGTATATAATTGGATTTTAAATCACTTTCTTGGTTTTTGAAGTACAGTGGTTATAATTTCGATATTTTAGTTATACTTTAAAAACCAAGTTTTCCAATGGGTGGAAAAGCTGTAATATTTGAAATGCCACGATTGTTGCAGATCAGTCTGGTTACTTACTCTTTTGTGAAATGTTGGTGCACAAGCACGAGATATTTTGCTTTGTTTAAAAAGAATTAGGAAGTTAAATGAATATGGGGATTCTAAAGATGTTTAATGATTGGTGAGGTTTGAACAAAATAGGTGGAAATATACGTATTCAATTACGTATTTATGTGCCGCCAGACACGTTTATAGATTAACTCAAATGTAAAATATCCTCAGTAAGTTTAATTTTTATACTGCAAATCAAATTAGTAAAATAATCGAATATATTAAAGTGGAGTCTATGGTCGGAGTTTTCAGATGAAATCGGGGTGAAAATTAAAAACGCTAGCTAGTTACAAATAGTTAATTTGTATTGCTAGTAATTTGTATTGCTTTGAAAGCTTATAAACGAAACAAATGAGTCCGAAATAATCGAATAAACTTATTGAACTTTACTGGAGTTTTATCTTACAAAATATTATTCACGCAAAGCAATTTCGGCTCCATCGGACTACAGTCTCCGCCGATTATATTTTTCTGAATTTAACAGGAATCAAAAGTAACTTACTCATTATGTAGTGTCATGAAAGTTACCCTCATCATTTTTTTAATAAAATTTGAATTTTTAATTGCATAAATCTTAGGAATAATTTGTATATTTTAGCAGTAAAACATTATAAGCAAATCAAAGAGATGATTTTATGAATAAATTAGGAAAGAGGAGAGATGAAGGAAAAGCATTTCAATCTCTACGAAGCTAAGATATAATATAACAGGACAATTCAGAATTTTGCCGGTTGTTATCAGCAATTTATTTAAATAGCTAATCTTTAATATTAAATTTAAAATGCAAAAATATTTAAATTTGTTGGTTTTTGATTTCGCAGAGAAAAATCTGGGATTCTATTTCGAAGCAGTTTGTGACTGTCCATTGTAGCCCCTTTAAAATCTGATTAAAATACAGAAGGGACATAGAATATAACCACTATACTTCAAAAATCAAGTTTTCTAATGGGTGAGAAAGCTGTAATATTTGAAATGGCACGATTGTTGCACATCAGTCTGGTTACTTATTCTTTTGTGAAATATTAGTGCACAAGTATGAGATATTTTGTCTTGTTTAAAAAAAAATTAGAAAGTTAAATGAACTTGGGGATTCTAAAGATGTTTAATGATTGGTGAGGTTTGACCAGAATAGGTGGAAATATACACACGGAAATATACATAATAATGGAATACTACCCAAATTACAACAAAATTTTACGCTTTGACTAATTTAACATTTGCTTTATTGTATCACTGGAATGAATTACCCGGTGTTGACTGGGATGCAAATAAACCCCGTTACTACATTTACAAATAACACTACTCAATTTTCTTCAAGTCCTAAACCGACGTCAAATTACCAGTACGCTATCCGCAAAGCGAAAAAAAAAAATAAGCGCTCTCCGTGCTCCGTGATGCAAAATATAAATGAATGAAATATTAATAACCTCTAGGAGATGAACGTGGCATTAGATCGTTACGGTAGCTGTTAAATCGTATGATTAGCTGTTAGATCATATCGATGGCTGGAGGTTCTGTAACTGTTAAATCAAGAATAAAGCTGCTAGGTCATATCAGTAGCTGGAGATTATCTGATTCTGGAATTTAAAAATTCGTTAAAAATCGAATGTAAATTTTTGTAAAAGGCCTTCGAGATGCATTAATTCATGTATAGATGAGACTGTGTGAAAAAATTCAATGAGACAGATATCGGGCGGCATTGTGGACAAACAAACAGATAGATTCTTCTTTTCATTATTATAGATTCACTGGGGGGTGAAGACGATTGAAATGTAATGTTTAAAATGCCCCTGAGTTTGTGACAAGTGAATGGAAATATATAAAAAAATGTTCGAAGATACAAAACCTAATCCAAAAGCAGGAAAAATATATAGAATAGAAAAGGGGACAACAATTAGGAAAGAAAGGTGGAGGGGGTAAAAATTAAAAATATTTTAATTTCTGCCGAAAGATAAAGTGCATAACAAAACTAAGAGAGAGAGGAAAATCATATTTGCAATCATTAGAGAACAACGCGGTAAAACGCGCAATATTTATTTTCGTAATTTTGAAAAAAATAATAAAAGAAAACATCTGAAAAGAATTTGGAGATACATGGGCCCAACAGAAACACAGGAAAATATCGAAATGCTTCCAAATTCATTTAAAAAAAGGACGGGGGGGGGGGGGGGGGTTAGAAATTAAAAATTATGAACTTTCGAGTGGGGTAATAAAAATAGGGTGTATTAAGAATAAAAAATAAATTCCATTCGTTGGAAAAGAGGAACGTCAATGTTTCATTTTTTCTTGGTTTTGAAAGAAAAAATGGACAAAAAAATACTACATATCATACAATACAACTTTATATAAGAATAATAATAAATCGAATGTGGACTAGAACATAGGGATATTAAATGAATTGTTTGAGTAGAAATAAAAAAAAATCACAATATCAAAATGTATATAGCAAATTTTAAGGTTGTTTAATTAACATTTTACTTAAAAGAATAAAAAAGTTATAATTATAATTATAACTAAAAGTGTAATTATGAAAAAATAAAATAGTATTTACGGATTATCGAACGTATATCTAGACAGAAATTTGTATGCATGAGCAAAAAAATATATATAATTCCCATATTGAGTCTATAGAATAAATTTATTAATTTATGAAACAGCTCTAACAATGTATAAACAACTTTTGCACTTTCATGCAGATATTCATAAAGGAATTCCTTCGCAAAAATATTTTGTACCATTTTTTTTTTTTCGTTTTGCAATGAAACTGGTAAAAATACAAAATTAAGATCATTTTACACCATTGCTTAGTTATTTGCCTCTGAAATTCCTCATAGAACAGCCACGGGGCATATTATTTTGGATAAAAACATGAAAAATTATTCTTTTATCAATATTATTCTGGGGCTAATACCAAAGACTAAATTCAGTACCAAATTAATTTTATTTGTTGAAACACATTAAAAATCGACAAAAAATGTAGTCAATTAAGAAATTTTGCAAAAATATTTTAAACAATTGAAAGAAAAAGTTACCCGAGTAGTTAGAACTCAAAAGACAGCCATATTTGTCGATGGATTTGTGAATCTCGCACGGCAGCATAACACAACACTTTGAACACTAAGAAGTAGCTTTTTACTTGTAGTCATTGTGTTTGTTATCTACATGGTCTCCAGCTAGGCTCAATGTCTAAAACAGCTAAAACGGTAGACGACCAGAAGAATGACCATCTGGACTAATCTCCTCCCTCCCGTCCTTTTAGAAGTGCGATCATAGAGGCCGCATCCATGTGTTTGCAATTTGAATTTGAAACCAGGAAAAAATTCTGAGAATCGGCCCTTGGGTTTTTCCCAGTATTTGGGCAAAACAAAATCCCCCAAGGGATTGCAGGCTGCACCCAGCTGCAAATTGTTTAAAATCTGGTAATCTCCCAAGTGTTTGAGCGCACGTACTTTCAAGCAGAACTGTACATTGCTTTGAAAAAGATATAATTATGAGAGAAAAACGATTTTATCCTTTTTATATTTTAATTCTATCTAAAAAAGTAAATTCATTTATATTAAAGTGGCACAAAATTGGTTCATTTTCAAAATATTTTTTAATACGACCACAAAAGTCATTCTTACTACACCTTATTTCACTTCCAAATGGCCGCCCCTAATTCGTCCGCTGTGGGCAATTGCCCACGCCGCCCACGCCTTAAACCGGGCCTGGATACAACGAGCATGGAAGATGGATTTTCAGAGCTTCGCGGGCCCCACAAACTTCTTACTTTTCCTGCAATCAAATACGGCGATGCGACCACCCAGAATAAATCTTATTTATGCTAAACCGAAAGTGTTTATTACCCTTACTTAAATTTCTGGAGTGACAGATAAAAGGGCTGTGAAACGTCGCCTTACAATACACATAACATAATTATCTCTCGTCCCAACGTTCCATTTCACCCTGGTTGCATTTCAATTACTTTTTCTCCACGCAACGATCCGATGATAAAAACCCTTCGCCCTTATCGATATAAACAATAAAAAAGACACCAACACATGGTTTTTTTTTTTTTAATAATGGCAACACATCCTTTTATGGGACGTTTATTCAGCGATAACCAAAACACCGGATTTAGGAAAACTTGGACTCTGGCCGGCCTGCAATCGCTGTTCACGTGCCGATGATGGCCGCGTCTTTGCTTCCTGGGGTGTCGATCTCGACTCGGCACGTGATGCTTCGGATCGATTTTGTGCGATTTTTCGGCTATTTTGGTCACTTTTTATGCAATCGAGAACGTGTGAAGGTGACCTTGGTTCGAGATAGATCGTGAATGTGAATTTTGAATCAGCCGAATATACTAGAGATAAAAAATGTAGAATCAACGTACGATATTTCTTTTCTTTTTTTTTTCCAGAATCTGCAAGATTCGTATTTCAAAAGAGATAATTATAAGATTACATTGAGTAATATTTGGAATGAAAGGATCCACTATACTTACAATAAACCTCCCTTGATCGTAGAGAGGAAAATGGAAAATTGTCAACCGCGGTTATATAGTTCATTAAACGCTTTAATAATCAAAAATCAAGATTTAAGGGATTGCGGGAGTGGGAGGAGAGATATCACCCTTCCAATCTAAAAATTCCTTGTTCTCCAATATTTATTGAATAAAATGTTAAGTAGAACAAAATATTTCAAAATATTTGTAAAAACAAAATATTTCAATTCTAACACGTTTTATAATAAAACTAGTTGCGGTTTCAGCAGCTATTTTTTTTTCACAGTGACGTAAGATTTACGCCATACTGTGAATTTGGGACGTCACAGGACGTCTCGGCAATGTCATATTGAGGTCACAGCGAAGTCATTTCGGTCATTTTCATGGCCGTTTGTGACGTCGTATATTAACTTGTTTGTGACGTCACATTGTAATTGCCATTGTAATGTCGTCACATTGTTACGTGTTAATTAAATTGTGAAAACGTCACAGAATATAGTCACAATGAAGTTGCAAATTTACTAATACGTAACGTCGCATAGAAGTCACAAATATGATGCAACATTGCGATCCAGCTGTCACGTGACTACAACGTCACTGTTACACATGTGACGATCTTTACTGTGAGGATAGCGGCCACTAAATATAGAAACCAGTTTTTGGAGCAATAATTTTTTTGCAATTAGTAAGGTTTGATAGTAGTTGGATGAAGCAAGTTGCATGTAATTGGATAGTAGGATCAGTAGTAGAATCATATGTATGGATCAGTAAGTAGTTGGATAGTTGTTAATAGTTGGATGAAGCAAATAAAAATAACAAAAAACAGCTAAGCAGATTCAGATGTCGCAAAGCAACAAAAGTGCGTCGAAGAGGTGAATAAAATTGGGAAAGCAGTATATGTAGATGTCAAGTAAGCTTCTCTGACATTGAGATCATTTTCTCAAACTGTCATTTTCAACCTTGCGCGCATGGCAGCCTTAGAACTAATTGATCCAGAATTTTAAAATTTTGCATGCTATTGTATTATGTATCATCTAAATTAAAATAGTATTATAACTATATTATATATCCCATCTAAATAAAAATAACTATCTGTCAACAAATATTTATTAAAAACATTTTGTAGAAATTTTTTGATATTTTTAGATTTTGGCCACATTACTTCAATATTTATATATTATCTTAAATTTCATTTACCTTAAATTTTATTTATTTGTGTATTTTATTTATTTTTTTTAGACTTTAATAGAATTTTAGGTGGTTAAAGTATAACATCTTAAGAGATTATTTTAGAAATTGAAAAATCTGATGTGGGCAACACATGACTTTCCTTATATAATGCAATGAATTTACTACTTTTACAGTTAAAAAAATGTTATTCTTATAGTAGATACTTATATTCTTTCCAAGATATTGAATTTTCTTCAATTAGTTGTCATTTTGATTGATTTAGCGTCATTTTTATCCATTTGGCGAGATTTTTGTTAATTTGGCAAAAATTAAAAAGTCGCCAAGTTGGCGACATTTCGCGAAATTTGTCGCCAAAATTTCTCCAAGCGTTATGGACGAAGAAATAAGTTATTCTTACAGCAGATAAATAACTATTGGCGTTCAAATACAAAAGTATTACTCAAAGTATCTTTTTTCATGAATGGAACGAGCTAGATCCACGAGAATGATGTCACCCAATTTATCGCATGGTGTTACACATGAAAAGTGAACATGCTTCTCAATAGGAAATATTTTTTTTTATTTTATGACTTTTTGATATTTTTTTTGAAAAATGTGCAATATCTCGAGAACGGTTCATGTTAGCGTTCTAAAATTTATGTCAATCGTTTTATAATGAAGAATTACATAAGAAATGTCTACTTGCATAATTTTATTAGAGGTTTTGATTTTTTGACGAATTTTTCAAAATTTCACTCAAAAATTTAGAGGTGTTCTGAACATTTGTTTGTGTATAAAAGCAAAAGGCTTCTAGTGTTTACGGATTGGAATTTTTGTACCAAATTTCGTTCGAATCGGTCCATTCGTTCGTCAGTTATCGTCTCCAGAGACTCACTGACACACACACACACATACTTTCACACACACACACACACACATACTTTCACACACACACAGACATCACTTCAAAAATGTTTGATTCATGATCAGGGATGCTTGAAACGTGCTCTCCCGTCGAAAACTCGAATTCGAATTTTCGACCCCGTCACAATACTTTCCTTATACATTATGTATATGAGGAAAGTAAAAAGTATATATCACTGTTTATTCAGAAACTTGCGCACAGTTTGTATCACACGATAGACTTTCAAAAACTTTCCATTAATATATCATAAAAACAAAACGTTTAATCTAACTTTTATTAAATTTATTTTTTTATAGTCATAGATAAAGAGCAAGGCAGCACACACTAAAATGTTAATATCATTAGAATAAATAGTAACTGGACCATGGAATTTTTAAAATTACACCACAAACAACTATTTTTGAGATGGAAATGTTTAGTAATAGTAGTTTGAGTTTATCTTGAGTTTGGCCAATAGTTTGAGTTTAAACCAACCGATTCTTATATTTAAAATTTAAAATTATATTAATGTTGCTACATATTTCAAGAAAAAAAGTATTCTAACTGGATATTCTGAATGAATTTTATTGCTATGTTAATTATCTAGTCAATGTATAATACGTATAATGGACGTATAGAAACAGAACTAAGTAATTAGCCGGCATAGCGTCCAGAATGTATTCAAGTTAGTATTGCCATGAGTATAGATCTTGTAATACGTTAAATTATATATTTATTTATTAATAGCAGTATATTCGTTCCTCGCACGGAATATAGAATATAACGAAAATGAAAATTAAAAATTCTAATTTTGTGCAAATTCTTTATTCTAAACGATATTGTTAATCGAGACATTCTATTAAATATTTAATTTAATTCTCCTAAAAAGTATACGAACATATATATGTTCTCGCTGTACAAAATTATCTTCAGATGCAGATCTGGAGATAAAATATCCTGGTCTTGTTTACAAACATATTTATAAAAAATATAAAATTACATCAGTATATGCTGAAATGGTATTAGAAGATATACACGTACTACTTTTATTCTGGTTCAACAATGGGCTAAACACAATATATGAGTTGAACACGATATATGAGTTTGAAAAGTCTTTTTTCCCCCTAATCTTTAAATACGAAGGCCTAAATTGATATAATCCAGTCAAAAATGCAATTCAGATAAAATTTATATTCATATACTTTTTTTTATTACTTACATCGGAAAAGATCTAATAAAATCGTTTTGGATTTAGTCCCTTTGGAAAGCAACATGATATATTTTCCTTCAAATAAAGTGGCAATAAAAATATCGTCTGCTTAATGCTGTCTCTGAAGTTTGCGTTTTATTAATAAATCGATAACCCTTGATCTTCAAAACTCGAAACATGAACTAAATTTTAAGTTGGACTATTTCACGGCTATCCACAAAATTTCATGGGATTCAGGGCAGCCGTTCCCCCGTGATGATGAGACAAATACACACACACGCACATACAGACATATTTTCAATTTTATTTAGATAGACAAGCAGATATCAGATATACTGGATGCTAGATGTATAGCTATCTATAGCCAATCTTGAGAAATAGACGTTTCAAAAAAAATTTTTTTCAAACGAAGGTGAAATCCTTAGAGATCCACCCTACCTCCTCCAAAATTTAACGCTAAATTCATTTAAATTATCATACAAGTCCTATCTATAGCCAATCTTGAAAAATACATGTCTCAACTAAATAAAAATTGTTTAAATCAGAACTGGAAAAAGAACCGGAAATAGAAATCCTTAGTGAATCCCTTTAACTTATGCAGAATTCGATGATGGATATATCAGTCATCATCTAATCCTAATGTATATCTGTAGCAGGAGGAATAGATGTTGCAAGAAAAAGATTTTGGTAGAAACAATATTAGAACAAACTTTTTGCCATCAATAAGAATTTCTGTTTCTATATAGAAAATGATTTTCATACTCAAATTAAAAGAATATAACGTATTGGTCTCATTTGTAAATCAATTTCTACAAAAATATGAAGTTGGGTCAATACATGTAAAAAAGAAAGACACTAAAATGTATAGCGCAATGAGTGATATTTCCGTATCGTTTTTTACCCCATTGTAACAATCAATTGAATACCTACTGCTATCTGCAAATTTGAATATTCTTAGCCATAATATAACAGATATGATTTAGTAAGATAAACAGATGATTTAGTATGTAATTAAAAATATCAATAATTCCCATAATCCTATTTCAACTCGTTTACAATAACAAAAAATCTGATGTGGGCAACACATGACTTTCCTTATATAATGTAATGAATTTACTACTTTTACAATAAAAAAAAATAGGTTTTTCTTATAGTAGATACTAATATTCTTTCCAAGATATTGAATTTTCGACAATTAGTCGTCATTTTTATTGATTTAGCGTCATTTTTATCCATTTGGCGAGATTTTCGTTCATTTGGCAACATTTCAAAAAGTCTCTAGGTAGGCGACATTTCGCCAAATTCGTCGCCAAAATCTCGCCAAGCGTTATGGACGAAGATATAAGTTATTCTTACAGCAATAAATGACTATTGGCGTTCAAATACAAAAGTATTAAGTATGTTTTGTATTTGACATTTGTATTTTGTATTTTGTATTTTGTATACAAAAGTATTAAGTAAGTTTTAAGTATACTTAAAGTATCTTTTTTCATGAATGGAACGAGCTCGATCCACGAGAATGATGTCACCCAATTTATCGCATGGTATTACATATGAAAAGTGAACATGTTTCTCAATAGGAAATAATTTTTTTTTATTTTATATGACTTTTTGATAATTTTTTTTTAAATATACAATATCTCGAGAACGGTTCGTGTTAGCGTTCTAAAATTTATGTCAATCGTTTTCTAATGAAAAATTACATAAGAAATGTCTATTTGCGTAACTTTATTAGCGGTTTTGATTTTTTGACAATTTTTCCAAAATTTCATTCGAAAATTTAGGGGGGTTCTGAACATTCGATTACGTATAAAAGCAATAGGCTTCCAGTGTTTACGGATTGTGATTTTTGTACCAAATTTTGTTCAAATCGGTCCATTCGTTCGTCAGTTATCGTCTCCACAGACTCACTCACACACACACACACACACACACACAGACATCACCTCAAAAATGTTTGATTCGTGATCAGGGATGCTTGAAACGTGCTTTCCCGTCGAAAACTCGAATTCGAATTTTCGACCCCGTCACAATACTTTCCTTATACATTATGTATATAAGGAAAGTAACAAAACACAATAAATATCATTTATTGAAATTGTTTCTTACTTTCCTTATATGCATATTGTATAAGTCAATATATTGTGTTATACTACACAATATAAGTCAATATATTGTGTTATACTACACTCTTATTGACTACGACTCTGTCCAAACAGTTACCTTACACCTTTCTGGTAGGTCGGACGGTCTGGGTTTCAACAACAACAACACTCTTATTGACTATATACACAAAAAACTATTGATTTATTAACACAAGGCATCTGAATCTATCCAATATTTTAATTAGATCTACCGGTTGCCAACTATTTTTACTTTCCTTATATACATAATGTATAAGGAAAGTATTGTGACGGGGTCGAAAATTCGAATTCGAGTTTTCGACGGGAGAGCACGTTTCAAACATCCCTGATCACGAATAAAACATTTTTGAAGTGATGTCTGTGTGTGTGTGTGTGTCAGTGAGCCTGTGGAGACGATAACTGACGAACGAATGGACCGATTCGAACCAAATTTGGTACAAAAATCACAATCCGTAAACACTGGAAGCCTATTGTTTTTATACGTAATCTAATGTCCAGAACCCCCCTAAATTTTCGAACGAAATTTTGAAAAAATCGTCAAAAAATCAAAACCGCTAATAAAGTTACGCAAATAGACATTTCTTATGTAATTTTTCATTAGAAAACGATTGGCATAAATTTTAGAACGCTAACATGAACCGTTCTTGAGATATTGTGCATTTTAAAAAAAAATTATGAAAAAGTCACATAAAAAAAAAAAAATTCCTATTGAGAAACATGTTCACTTTTCATATGTAATACCATGCGATAAATTGAGTGACATCATTCTCGTGGATCTAGCTCGTTCCATTCATGAAAAAACATACTTTGAATAATACTTTTGTATTTGAACGCCAATAGTCATTTATCTGCTGTAAGAATAACTTTTTTCTTCGTGCATAACGCTTGGCGAGATTTTGGCGACGAATTTGGCGGAATGTCGCCAACTTGGCGACTTTTTTGAAATGTTGCCAAATTAATGAAAATCTCGCCAAATGGATAAAAATGATGCTAAATCAATGAAAATGACGACTAATTGTCGAAAATTCAATATCTTGGAAAGAATATTAGTATCTACTATAAGAAAAACCTATTTTTTTACTGTAAAAGTAGTAAATTCATTACATTATTGTGGAACCAATGAACATAATAACATACAACATTAATGCATGAGAATATACAGGATGTCCCAAAAACATTGACTTCGGTTTTTATTCCTTAAATATTGATCTTAGACGCAGGTATAATAAATTACAAAGTTACGTAAAAGAAGGTACAGAATTTCATTAAATCGATTAAAATTTTCAAGGGAATTAAATTTGAAGAAATACAAAATTTAAATTTTTATACGGCACCCGGTCAAAAACATTTCCAATGAGTAAAATGTGCCCCATAAACTAATAATTTGATGTACAAAATTTCAGCATTTTATCATAAAAAGTCCCATAGATATGAAAAGACAAAAATGCTAACTTAAACCACTTTTCGATGCATCGACATGGGTTCTCAGAGGGAAAAAATCTTGTCGGCAGATCGCGTTTCAGGGGTCATACACAAATTACGAAAGAAAACAATGATTACATAAATAAATAATAATTTTGCTATTTATTGGTACAAAAGTATCTACACTGTGTAGAAATAATAACTTTACAAAGATGACAAAGCTTGTTCGAAATGTTTTCCATGCATACCAAAGATCCATTAAAGATAAGAGGCAGACATTATTTGCCTATGATGCATTTCTGCGTTGCGTCATTTGCACTCTTACTGTAAACATTTACATTTTAATGTGTGATGAATCCCTCACCAACTTTGTTTAAACATATCTCTGGGACTTTTTATGATAAACTGCTGAAATACTGTACATCACCCTATTAGTGTATGGGGCACATTTTACTCATTGGAAATGTTTATGTACGGGGACCGTATAAAATTTTTAATTTTGTATTTCTTCAAATTTAATCCCCTGAAATTTTTTTATTGATTTCATAAAATTATGTACCCTTTTTTACGTAACTTTGTAGTTTGTTATATATGTCTAAGATCAATATCTAAGGAATAAAAGCCAAGGTCAATGTTTTTGGGACACCCTGTATAGTAGGGATGTGCACTCCATATATTTTGCTGCTAGATTTATTAAAAAGTACACCCATCACTATTGCCCGAATCAGATTTTTTTTTTTGAATTCTCGAAATCGCATTTGCGTGAGAGAGTAAGTACTATTAGTTTAAATTTAATTTTCAAGAACGGGGGGAAGCCTTTTGGACCGCTCCGTGTATTTCAGTTTCTTTGTAACTTTCTTATTTGGATGGCAGCCACACGTGCCGCACGTGAAAAAAAATCTGACCTCCGCCAGGAGTTTATCTCTTTCCTCGTTGGATGCGGATAGGGGTATCGGAAAGTAGGTTTGCGACGGTGTTTCCGATTAGATTACAGCAGACAACCTTTAAATTTTTAATTTCGATAAATCAAAGAATAAGGAGAGGTTTGATTCGTCTAAATATTGGTATTTGATAAGATGTCTTCCAGTTTCTTTTCCTGTTATTTCCTTTGACAATGGACGAAAATACCGTACTGTAAAACCCCACATTCCAGGGGGTGGAGCTTATAGAAGAATACCAAGAGAAAATTGTGGAGTAGGTATTTAGAAAATTACGTGGTAAGGGACCCTAGTGAGACCCTCTCCGAGGAGGCCCAGGATGTGAAGTTCCGCCATTGCAATGTACAATATCAAAACTATAGCCCTTTACTATAAAATATTGGGTTGCCCGGAAACTACGTTCGGTTTTTCCATAAGGTAGCTGTAGAAGTGCGCAGACGATTTTAATGTTATTTGAAACACTTTTTTGAGAATGAATGCATTGTGGCAATTGACATATGGGCAATTCAACTTCGTAAAATACAACTAGCTATACTATGTAATATACCTACGTAAAAATACGAATGACATGTGGGCAAAATTCCTGACATTGTAGCAACTGATATACGCTACTATTGATTTTAAAGTAATCGAAAGTTTTCGATATATTGTCCGATTTTCGAACGGATTTTTGAAAAAAAAATCAGGACTTTCAGTAATGATAAATAAATAATAATTTTATACATAATTTTTCATTATAAAAAGAGTGACATAAATTGTAGAACGCTAACATGAAGCGTCTCTAGATATTATACGTTTTTAAAATACATCTATCACAAAAATTATTACATATTGAAAAAAAAAAAATTATCAATAAAAAGAAGTAATAAGTATCATGTAATAGATTCATTTACCATATTAAATATTATGCTAGAAATCTGTTAACATCATTTTCGTGGAATATGTTCATTCTATTCACGATGTTTTTTGTACAAGCTTTGTATTTTGACGCCCAAGATTTCACTAATAGTCAGTATTGAAAAATTAAATAAAATTAAAGAAAAAATTGTAAGTATTATTAAATATCTTCACTTTCCATATGGAATATTATGCAACAAATCTGTTAATACATTCTCATGGATGTAATTCATTCCACCATTCACTAAAGAAAATACTTTTTGTAATGGTTTTGGATTTTGAGGCCAAAGAATTCGTCAACAGTGATTTATTTCACGGATATTATACAGTAAAACACTCTGCAGCCTTTGCTCATTTTTTTAGTTACTTTGTTGATAATTTCGGCAAACTGATAAGAAAAATCACGATTACAGGCGTTCATGAAATTTCCAGTTTCATTTCTGAAATATGACGTTCGGTATTTATATATATACTAGCCGAATACCCGTTGAAAATCAACGGTCCCACAATAAGTAAACCCCGAATAACGTCAATTTTTTTTTTCACTTTTCGAACGTTTTTCTGGGTAGCACCCCGTTAATGAACATTTTCGTCAAACTGTATTCATCTTTGTTTTTTTGTCAAATGGTTAGCACATATACTAAATTTCAAGCCTCTATCACATTGTAAATTAGGCGTTTCACATTTTTTCAGAAAATCGAAAATTTTGGTGTACGGAACCCCCTAAAGAAGAAAATATTGGAAAACTGAAATTACTCACTTTCTTCCGTTCCAACTATCTACCCGTACACCAAATTTGAAGTCTATCTCATATTGAAGGATGCGATGTTATCATTTCACCTTTCGAACGTTTTTATGTGGAGCACCGTCTTAAATGAACATTTATGAAAACTTCTATTCGTCTTGGGTCATTTATCAAATGATTAGCCCATATACCAAATTTCAAGTATCTTAAATTTAAAAGTAGACGTTTTTTCATTTAATAGTCAAATCGAACATTTTGGTGTGTGACAACCTCTGAAGTAGCAAATATTGGAAATCTGAAACTGCACACTATTTCCTTTCGAAAGATATGCCCATATACCAATTTTGAAGTCTCTATCTCATCGCCAAGCATGTTTTTCTATCATTTCACTATTCGAACGGTTTGGTGTGCGGGACCTCCCAAAATGACAAATATTGGAAATTTTATATTGCACTTTCTTTCTTTTGAACTATCTACCTGTACACCAAATTCGAAGTTTATGTTCCATCGCGAAGAATATTTTTTCTATCATTTTACTTTTCGAACTTTTCGTGTGAAGTAGCCACACCCTAAAATGAACAGTTTAGAAAAACTGTTTTCTTGCGTTTTTCATCTGATGATTATCCCATATACCAAATATCGAACCTCTATTATATTTTAAAAGGAGATGTTTCTCATTTATGCGGAAAATCGAACAGTTGGGTGTGCGGCACCCCCTAAAGTAGAAAATATAGGAAAACTGAAACTGTACATGCTCTTCCTTTCGAACTATCTACCCGTACATCAAATTTGAAATCTCTATCATATCTCGAAGCACGGTTTTTCGCCATTTCACCTTTCGAACGTTTTTCTCTGGAGCACCCCCTTAAACAAACATTTTTGAAAAATTCTTTTGTCTGGGGTATTTTCATTAAATGATTAGCCCATATACCAAATTTCAGGCCTCTATCAAATTTTAAAAGAGCCGTTTCTCATTTGTTCGCGAAATCGAACATTTCGATGTGCGGCGCACCCCCTTAAGTAGAAAATATTGGAAATCTGAATTGCACATGCTCTTCCTTTCGAAAGATCTACCCATACACTAAATGTGAAGTCTCTATCGCAGCGTATTTCCTATCATTTCACTTTTCGAATGTTTTGGTGTGGAGCACCCCCTCTACAGAACATTTTTGAAAGTTCGATTTTTTCAGGATTTTTTTATCAAACGATCGACCCGTGTACTAAATTGTAAGTCTCTATCTAATCGGGAAGTGCCTAAAAAAAAGCGTGGCAGACGGACACTTGGTCATTGGTATATGTAATAATAGATATATTATCATAACTATCGGGAACCTTACTTCCCATTAAGGACAGCTTCCCTGAAACTTTCAGTACCATGCTTGCAAATGTTTTACATAACGTAGTTAAATGTCAAATGCATTTTGATGTGGATTTTGCACGTGAATATGGATAAGTTATTTTGTTTGAACATCATAAGTTGGTAAAAGGCGCCTAATTTCAATTTATGTGGTGTTAATTCAATGCTAAAAACATCGTACTATGTTTCTTGTACACCATTATCTTTTTACCAAGGAAATAAAGTCATTGAATTATAACGAAAACTTGAGCAACGTATAAAAGCACAAATAACACAATAATGCAGCATACAGCTGTTTCTGGGATACGCTGGATACCCTTCGTCATTGCAAGAGAACCAACAAGCCCGAAATCCAAAAGAGGAATGGGTGCTTTGATTAGTCTCGTCGGAATATTTCCGTTGTGTTTTGGCTTACGCCAGTGTTACTTCTCGTTCCCTATTGGTTGGAATGTTCTTCATGCTGCTTTCTGATTGGCTCTCTCTTAATCCAGGTCTCGGGTATATAACCCCCACTGCTTTTTACTTTCCCTGCAATACATGGTAATGTATAGGGAAAGTATTGGAATCATGCCGAAAATCGCAACTCGAGTTTTCGACGGATCTACACGTTTCGAGACCTCTAGAATACGAAAAAACTATTTTTAGCTTGACGTCTGTGTGTGTGTCTGTTTGTGCAATGTATGTATCCACGCTAACTCAAAAACTAATGGACCGAATTTCATAAAATTTGGTAGGTAAGTCACTTGGATGTGACACTGATGCCGACTGATTAGTTTTCGGTACGATTTGTAAAAACAGAACTCGCCCTTTTTTTTGCGAAATGGCCCGTAAAAAATTCATGTATCCGCTCTAGCTAAAGTACTAATTTACAAAGTTTCACAGAATTTGGTAGATAAGTTACTTGTTGGATACTCTGGTGCTGATTAGAATTTGGTACGATTCGGAAAGGAAGAACCCGCTTTTTTTTACGAAATGGCCCGCAAAAATTTCATGTATCTACCCTAGCTAAAATACTAATTGACCAAATTTCGCAATATTTGGTAGATAAGTTACTTGTGGGACACTCTGGTGATGATTCGATTTTGGTACGATTCGGAAAATAGCAACCTGCCTTTTTTTACGAAATGGCCCGCAAAAATTGCCAAAATCTAAAAAAAAAAAAGACTAGGTATGTTGAAATGCAATACGCAATTTTTGACGAGGAAAAGAATATAACACACTCCATTATACTTTAGGACTAACCGTTCTCAAGATATTCGAGATTTCTTGCATTTTTGTTACGCTGCTACATCGGAAAAATGTCCAATTACCAAATGAAAACAAAAATTGAATTCAAAATGAAAATTTAGTGTTATTTGGTGTAATTAAACTGAATCTAATGAATTATTAAAGAAATAAAGAAAATATGAATTTAAGTCTGCAGGGAAAGTCATGTGCTGCCCACATCAGACTTTTTTTTCTTCTTCCCGCGTCTCTAACTTCACCCGGATTAGGTGGTTGATTATGAGTTGCAAAAGGGTATCATGGACTTAATATGAGCAATCACCCAATAACCACATGAACTCCAAGTACAGAATGTAGAAGACCTTTAGTTGGGATAGCTTTTACAAGATCCAGATACCGGCCAAGTGACATGATGGTACGTGTTGCCATGCAAAAAAACAGAAAGATCGTAAATCTTAAAGGTTCATGTGATACAAAGAACTACTTAACTCTTCACAAAGCAAAACAACCCCTGGCATACTTCTCGGCCAAACAAAGGCATAAATAACACCCACTGCATCCCATTGTCTTATGGGCAGATCTTGGAGAACAATTACTGTGAGCCGGGCAGAAGAGCATGAGATTCTCCACTTGCTACGTTTCTGCACAACAATCGAGTCAAGTCATTGGGCAAAAGAATAAAGGAGTGACGTTGGGCCGTTTTGATCGGGGGTGGCTTGGTATGATGTCAGGATTGAGAGTTCCAAACAAATGTGTCCAATTTTGATTTATGGCAGAGAGCGTTTTTTTCGAAGTAAGGCATAAAAGAGATGAAAGTTAAGCAAGAAAGAGCTGCTTAAAAGAGCGACAAAAGCTGCATGCTTTTACGAACGGGTAGAACTTAGAATAACCAGCTATCAAATCTAGAGGTCTATAAAACTGTCTTGTAACACATTGCTATGCGCCACGCCATACTCATGACCTTTTCTAGGCTTAGCCATTGTTAGCCGTTAAGACCGTCTAGTGACAAAACTCAATTTTATTACTTTCCCTGCAATACATGGTGATGTATAGGGAAAGTACTGGGATCATGCTGAAAATCGCAACTCGAGTTTTCGCCGGATATACACGTTTAGAAACCATTAGAATACGAAAAAACAATTTTTAGCGTGACTTCTGTGTGTGTATGTGTGTCTGTCTGTACAATGTATGTATCCACTCTAACTCAAAGACTAATGGACCAAATTTCATAAAATTTGGAAAGTCACTTGGGTGTGATCCTGAGCTGATTAGTTTCTGGTGCAATTTGGAAAAACAGAACCCGCCTTATTTTGCGAAATGGCCAGTCAAAATTTCATATATCCACTCTAGCTAAAATACTACTTGACCAAATTTCGCAAAATTTGGTAGATAAGTTACTTGTGGGATACTCTGGGGCTCATTAGATTTTGGTACGATTCGGAAGAGAACAATTTACCTTTCTTTACGAAATGGCCCGCAAACATTTCATGTATCCACTCTAGTTAAAATACTAATTGACCCAAATTTCACAAAATTTGGTTGATAAGTTACTTGTGGGACACTCTGGTGCTGATTAGATTTTGATACGATTCAAAAAAAAAATTCCTTCTTTTACGAAATGGTTCGCAAAAATCTAAAAAGAAGACTACATATGCTGAAATACATCAATTAAATTCTTGTTTTATACGTAATTTTTGACGAGGAAAAGAATATAACCAACTCCATTACTTTAAGACTAACCGTTCTTAAGATATTTGAGATTTCTTGCATTTTCGTTACACCGCTCTCAGCAAAATGTCCAATTACCAAATGAAAACAAAAATTGAAATAAAAATGGAAATTTAGTGTTATCCTGTGCAATTAAACTCAATCTAATGAATTGTTAAAAAAAAAAAAAAAAAAAAAAAAATGGATTTGAGTCTGCAGGGAAAGTCATGTGCTGTCCACATCAGATTTTTACCTTACGTTACATTATCAGGTATGTTAAAGTTACCAGGGATGCTCTGTTTTATATTGTAACTAGCAGTATGTCCGTTCTTCGTACGGAATATAAAGAAACTTAAAATCCACAATTATGTGCAAATTCCTATAGTATTTTAAATAAAATGGTTATTCAAAACATTTTATTAAAATATTTAATATAATTCTCCTAAATAGAAGTATAAGAAGTGTTTACGCATATATTGTATATATGTATTAGGAAAATGTAATAATAAAAATAATCAATTCAAATAATCCTGAAATATTAACATCACCATAGAAGCCATACCACTGCCATAATGCCGATAATAGAAAAAAACAGCACCACCCCAAATTCGAAGATTAACCAGAATTAAATCCATCTTCAGGTCTGAATATTTAATTTGAATTAACCCAAACAAATGCCTGTTTCAGATTGGGCAATAGTACATTACTATAAATTCCCAAACTCAGACTACAGGCACCAAAAGATGAAAAATTGAAGATAAAAAAAAATTAGGAAATCTATTATTTCCATGAGGCAGGAACCCTTCTTCTTTCACCACGTGTAAGTGCGATCAACCACAACAGCATGAAAATTATCGAGAAGCACCGGAATGAACATGATGATCTACAACCTAGGAGGCAGAACATACGTTCACAGCGACCCTCCCAGTGAATCAAAGCCGGAGACAGGACAATTTCCCATACAAGTAAAACAGAATATGGTCATGAAACATAGATGAAAATTCTTACAAGTGATTCAAAGAAGAAATGGATAAACGAGAATGCCACTATACACCATTATAAGGGCGCTGAATTCGTAGTATCAAACTGGCTAAAGTTACAATTTTTTAGAATTCAAAACATTAATATTAATGTATTTTATTTTCTGATACTTTATTTTTTTAATTTTTTCAGTTTATTTTATTATTATTCATTTTTATTTAATTATATAATTAATAAATAATTATAATAATTTTATTTATATATATATATATATATATATATATATATATATATATATATATATATATATATATATATATATATATATATATATATATATATATATATATATATAAGCGCTATGAAATTGGATCGATATATGCTAAAATAAAAGCGCTAAAATGGTATTAGAAGATATAGTATATACAGGGTGAATTGCACCTAATATGCCAAACGAAAGAGGGTGATAGAAGAGCACATGTGCAGTTTAAAACCCCATAGCAACACTGTCCTATATAATCGTTTCCGAGTTATGATGGATAGAACTCAGAATGGTTAGAGATAGGACAGGGTTGCTATGGTGTTTTATACTGCACATGGGCTCTTCTATCACCCTCTTTCGTTTGGCAGATTAGGTGCAATTCACCCTGTATACCCGTACCAATAAAGAGTATGCTTGAACTAAAAATGGTTAAGATTAAAAATTGTATTATTGAATAAAGGTGATGATGCATGATCGATAAACATGTAATTATTCCAGTATACTCTATTGTATTGCACTATATTTTAAAATGGGAGCAAATTTATATATGTTCCCGGGCGCTCTACACCGCCGCTACGCCACTGCATTTTCTTCAAATAAATTTACTGAAAAAATATCGTCTGCATAATGTTACGTCTATGGAAGATTTAATTGCTCGTTTTTTATTAATATCTAAACAAACCCTGGTCCTAGAAACGCGAAACATAGAATACATTTAAGTGAAGCTATTCCAAGGCTATCCACAAAATATCATGTAATTTGGTGCAGTCGTTCTCAAGTGATGATGAGACAAACTAACAAACACGCAAATAGACACATTTTAAATTTTATTTATATAAATGTAGCTCGCCCTGAGTTGCGACGACCAGCGTTTTACTATTATTTTATTATTTTGCATAAATTTAACAGAATAATTGGTTAAGGAGAAATTTATGCAGTGAAATATTCTGAAATTAGATTTTTGTGGCATTTGCTTTTACTTAGAGAATTAACGTAATACTGACTTAAAAATGTAGTAATTTTTTATCGTGCTTCAAAATTAAAAATCTGATGTGGACAGCATATGATCTTTCTCTGCAGACATTATTTCTTCAATAATTCATTAAATTGAGTTTTATTGCACAAAATAACACCCATAATCATTACTTTCCTTATATGCATAATGTATAAGGAAAGTAATGTGACGGGGTCGAAAATTCGAATTCGAGTTTTCGACGGGAGAGCGCTTTCAAGCATCCCTGATCATGAATCGAACAGTTTTGAGGCGATGTCTGTGTGTGTGTGTGTGTGTCAGTCAGTCTGGGGAGACGATATCTCACGACCAAATAGAGCGATTCGAATGAAATTTGGTTCAAAAATCATAATCCGTGAATACTGGAAGCCTATTGTTTTTAAGCACAATCAAATGTTCAGAACCCCCAAAATTTTCGAATGAAATATTGAAAAAATTATCAAAAAATCAAAACCTTTAGTAAATTTACGCAAATAGACATTTCTTATGTAATACTTCCTTAGAAAACGAATGACATAAACTTTAGGACGCTAGCATTAACCGTTCTCGAGATATTGCATATTTTTCAAATAAATTAATCAAAAAATCAAGTAAAATAAAAAAAAAATATTAACTGTTAAGAAACATGTTCACTTTTCACATGTAATATCATGCGATAAATTGGGTGACATCATTCTTGTGGATCCAACTGTTTCCATTCACGAGAAAAGATAATTTGAGTAATACTTTTGTATTTGAACATCTATAGTCATTTATCTGCAGTAGGAATAGCTTATTTCTCCGTCCACAACGCTTGGAGAGATTTTGGCGACGAATTGGCGGAGCATCGCCAACTTTAACTTTTTTTAAATGTTGCCAAATTAACGAAAGTCTCGCTAAATGGATAAAAATGACGCTAAACTAATGAAAATGACGACTAATTGAAAAAAATTCAATATATTGGAAAAAATATAAGTATCTACTATAAGAATAACATTTTTTTAACTGTAAAAAGTAGTAAATTCATTGCATTATATAAGGAAAGTCATGTGCTGCCCACATCAGATTTTTTTAAATTATGCTGAATTTGCACTTTTAATTCAATTTTTCGTTCCCATTTTGGTAACTGGACTTAGTTTCAAAGGTGCCGTAACAAAAATGCGAAGAACTAAAATATCCCGAGAACGGCTAGTCCTGGCGTAACGGGGTTGGTCTTATTCCTTTCATAGTTAAAAATTACGTACAAAACAAGCATTTAATGGATATAGTTGAGCATACTTAGTCTTTATTTTAGATTTAACGATTTTTGCGGGCCATTTTGCAAAGAAAGGCAGGTTGTTATTTCCAAATTGTACCCAAATCTAATCAGCACCAGGGTAAACCACAAGTGACTTATCAACCAAATTTTGTAAAATTTAGTCAAACATACACTCCCACACACATAATATACACATACAAACACAGACACATAATATACACAAACAAACACACAGACATAATATACACAAACAAACACACAGACATAATATACACAAACAAACACACAGACATAATATACACAAACAAACACACAGACATAATATACACAAACAAATACACACATATAATATACACAAACAAATACACACATAATATACACATACAAACACACACATAATATACACATACAAACATACACATAATATAGACATACAAACACACATATAATATACACATACAAACATACACATAATATAGACATACAAACACACATATAATATACACATACAAACATACACATAATATAGACATACAAACACACACATAATATACACATACAAACACACACATAATATACACATACAAACACACACACACATAATATACACATACAAACACACATAATATACACATACAAACACACACACACACACACATAATGTACACATACAAACACACACACATAATATACACATGCAAACAAACACACACGCATCACATGCCAGAGAAATGTTTGATTCGAGTAAAGGAATACTTGAAATGGACTCTTCCATCGAAAACTCGAATTCGAATTTTCGACCCTTTCACAATACAATACACCACACTTTATATGTAGGAAAAGTGATAAAAATAGACATCTCATACACATAACTAAAAATTTTTATGTAACATTCACTCTTTCATAAAATACAACGTGAAAACATCCTTGATTTACATGTGACATAAAACTCCTCAGCAATAGCAAACGCAAAATTCCTGGAATATTGATTCTGCTTTTAAATTCCCTTATCTATTTTGTTTTCATTAAACACATAAATCAACAGCACGATCAGCAAAACAATGCCTGTATTCGCTTTTCTGCTGAAATATAAGCACAAAAAACTACGAACCATACCGTACTGTCTGAACAACACCGAATAATCAACATTCCGGACGATCTCCGACGTGATTTCAACGTCACACAGAGTTCTAAATTTACGGCAGTGCAGAGTTGTTTTAATGGCTGGCAGACGTCGCGCGGTTTGATGTAGGCATTGTTCGTTTTTATGAGACGACACCGTGGTCATTGTTTCCAAGAAGACGTGATTTATACCGTGCATCAATTAACTTGTAGAACAGATCTGCATGAGTATGGATCATGGAGTAGTACGTGCAAAAAGAGTTGTAACTCATGTTTCCACCTGATCAAAGTTACATATTTTTTCTTGAAAAATTAATTCATATTCTATTTCTCTAGGTCCATTTGTAACAGTATAATAAAAAAAATGTGTATCTGTTTATAAGCTTTCATCAAAAATCTGATAAACAAATACTTTGTTAGTAAACAGTATAAAAATATTGAATAATACAATATCAGCCTGTTTCAAAGGCAAAAAAGATTTTTTTTTTCTCCAAGAAAAATCATACAAAGCACCAGTACCAACGAGAGCAAGTACGCATCTGTCAAAATAATAGTTGTATCACGTGACCCACGAATGAAATTGTTACCAATAAAAAATTCGAAAAAAGAAATGAAATGAGAAACTAAGTAGGTATATAAAAAAACAGTAGAAGGATTAAAATGATGTTTTGTCATGGAAATTACGGGAGCAACCGGATTTGAAGTAAACATAGGTACTTTTAATACTTCCACTGTTCATTATCCTTTTCATTCTTTTTTTTTCGGGATTTTGTTGGCAACAATAACGTTCCCGGGTCACGTGATGCTATTTTTTGACAAAACAAAATGCTTTCTCAGTGAACAAAAAGTATGAACTAAGTGTCTTATGATGAAAATTATCGATTTCGGAATAAACATAGATGCTTTGAATCTTTGCAGTGTTCGTTATCCTTCACTATGGTTTTTTTTTTTACTTTATTTATTTATTTTTTAATTTTCATTAGTATTAATTTATAGATCACGTGATACAACTATTTTTGACAGACGATATGCGTACTTATTCTCGTTGGTACTGGTGCTCTGTCTGATATATCCTGAAGAAAACTTTTCTTTTACCTTTGAAACCGGTTAGTATATTATTCAACCTCTTTATGCTGTTTACTAACGAAGCATTTATTTTTCAGATCTTTTTTCTCGGCAGCCAGAGTGTAAATATTGTTTATTACAAATTTTAATTCATTAAAAAACTATTCTCTTTTAAAATACATGAAGTGTGAGCCTTCGCTCAACTTTCTTCTTCCATACAGTGTCTTACTGCAATAGCATTATTACCAGAATGGAAAGGAAATGTATTTTCCTCAGATTTCGTTATGCTTTCTAAATATTTCGTAAACATTTTTTAAAAGATTATTTTTTTTCAGTTGGCAGCAGTTTAGTAACTATAATAAATGGGATGCATTCACCTTATCTGTATATGAAATATTGTGTTACTCAGTAAATATATAAATATATCTCAGTAAATATATAAAAGTAGTATGTGCAAAAATGGAAACTGTGATAATTTCTAGAACAATAATGGTAATATATATATAGTAGATGAGAAAACACTATGGATGTTAAATGGTATGCATCCATAACGCAATTAAAATCATAGTGTTTTCTCATCTACTATATATATATATTACCATTACTGTTCTAGAAATTATCACAGTTTCCATTTTTGCACATACTACTTTTATATATTTACTGAGATATATTATATGTACTAGCAGTATACCAGTTCTTCGTACAATATAAAGAAAATTAAAAATCCACAATTATGTGCAAATTTTTATAGTATTCAAAATGATATTGATATTCAAAACATTCTATTAAATTTTATTCCTAAAATGTATAAGAATATATCTTTTCTCTATACAAAATTATCTCAACAGGCAGATCTGATGAATCAAACATCTTGGTCCCGTTTGTTAACAAATTTATAAAAAAAAATCTGATGTGGGCAACACATGACTTTCCTTATATAATGTAATTAATTTACTACTCTTACAGTAAAAAAAAGTAAGTTTTTCTTATAGTAGATACTAATATTCTTTCCAAGATATTAAATTTTCGACAATTAGTCGTCATTTTTATCCATTTGGCGAGATCTTCGTTAATTTGGCAACATTTCAAAAAGTCGCCAAGTTGGCGACATTCCGCCAAATTCGTCGCCAAAATCTCGCCAAGCGTTATGCACTAAGAAATAAGTTATTCTTACAGCAGATAAATGACTATTGGTGTTCAAACACAAAAGTATTACTAAAAGTATATTTTTTCATGAATGGAATGAGCTAGTTCCACGAGAATGATGTAATCCAATTTATCGCATAGTATTACATATGAAAAGTGAACATGTTTCTCAATAGGAATTTTTTTTTATATGACATTTTGATAATTTTTTTTTTAAAATGAACAATATCTCGAGAACGGTTCATGTTAGCGTTCTAAAATTTATATCAATCGTTTTCTAATGAAAAATTACATAAGAAATGTCTATTTGCGTAACTTTATTAGTGGTTTTGATTTTTTGACGATTTTTTCAAAATTTCATTCGAAAATTTAGGGGGGTTCTTAACATTCGATTGCATATAAAAGCAATAGGCTTCCAGTGTTTACGGATTGTGATTTTTGTACCAAATTTGGTTCGAATCGGTCCATTCGTTCGTCAGTTATCGTCTCCACAGACTCACTGACACACACACACATACTTTCACACACACACACACACACACACACACACATACACACACACAGGCATCACTTCAAAAATGTTTGATCCGTGATCAGGGATGCTTGAAACGTGCTCTCCCGTCGAAAACTCGAATTCGAATTTTCGACCCCGTCACAATACTTTCCTTATACATTATGTATATAAGGAAAGTAAAAATATGAAATTAGATTAATATTTCTCAAAATGAAAGTGCTGAAATGGTATTAGAAGACATATCAGTACTACTTTTTTTCTGTTTCAACAATCGGCTAAACACAGTACACCAGTTAAACACGATATATGAATTTTAAAATCTTTGCCAAAGCAGATGACGTAAGAAATTGTAAATACCAATAATTTTCTTATAATCTTTAAACATGGAGGCTTTAATTGATATAATCCAGCAAAAATGCAATTGCAATAAAATTTATAGTTATATACATATTTATATTATTTAAATCGGAAAATATTTAATAAAACCGTCTGCCGTATAAATATATTGCATTTAATTCCGTTGCTAAGCAACATGATATAGTTTTCTTCAAATCAATTGGCGATAAAAATATCGTCTACATAATGCTATCTCCATGAGGTTCGTTTTTTATTAATATCTCCATAATTCCTGGTCCTAAAAACTCGAAACATGGACTAAATTTTAAGTTGGACTATTTCACGGCTATCCACAAAATTTCATGGGATTCAGGGCAGCCGTGTTCTTCCGCGATGATGATGACACACACATTTTCATTTATATATAGGGTGGCCATAATTGAAGTAGAGGTGCTTAGCGCCCGATAGTGAGAAAACTGTTGGGTAAGACAATTTTTCTGACAGAAACTTTACTTAGAATACTGTGCAATTACGTTATGTATTCGTCACCTCTCATCTTACTTTCAGTTTTCAAATATTGCCTAAATTAAATTTTAATTCTGCATTATAATTCCATCGCATAACTTAAAAGAATGTTCCAGAGTCATGATTTTAAAAAGAATGAATATCCTTCTGAAATTCCATTTCTATTATCTTTACGAATCGTAGGGTTATGTGTAAAAGGAAATAATTGTAAAGGTATCAAAATTTTGACTGTTGTAGATTACCACGTTTTCAGCATTCCTGAACACGAATCAACTGTTTTTACTTTCTCATACGTTGATTTGAGAAAGTATTGTTTTTCACGAAAACTTTCGATTTCGAGATTTTAATGCCAATATATGTTTTGAGACCTCCTGATCACGTTTTGACTATTTTGGGAGGGATGTTCGTCTGTCAGTCTGCGGTCTGTACATGATAGCGGCCACAAATATTAATGGAATTTTGAGAAAATTTATATACGGCTTTGCTATCTAGATAGAACTAGATTTGCTAGAACTAGATATAATTTTTTTTAACTGGAGCGAACATTTCGAAATTTCATATTCTTTTAACATGACAGTATAGGATAAAATAAATTTGACAAAATCATGAATAAAAGGGTTTATTTATGTCTCAAAAATCACGAGATTTAATAGTTTCAATCATTGTTGTGAAAAATAGCCGCAATACAATTTTTGAGTTTGTGGCGTCATTAACACCCCCTCGGTGAGTAAGTTACCCGCCTCTCGGGGGGGGGGGGGTACATTGTTAAGTATAGTATCAATCTAAAGATTATTATTTCAAGCCCTATAAAAGGTAACACGCTATAAATGTAATCATTTGGACTCATGATACCGATTTTCAAAATTTTTCTTGTAAATTTTGAAAAGAAGCTACTATAAATGGATTCTGATACGGGAAAGTCAAGTTGAGCCACAATCAATGTCATTATTTACGCTTGTGGGGGGCATGATATCGCCGGTAGGAATTTGATGTTTCAGAGGAATTTGGAACGATAATTTTAATAGATAAACGATAGAATCCTATTGATTTTTGTAGATAGCTTATTAGCTATTGGGATCCAAGGAATAATCGGCAATAGCAATAACATCGCGCTTTCATTGCAGATACCATAATCGGCGAACTGGTTTCACATTTACTAGTGTTTTTAGCGTAGAATAGTCGATATTTGCCAAGACATACTTGTATACTTGCTTTGGAGTCAAGATATAAAACTATTACATAAAGTACCTTCCCTCGTGAATGGAACAAATTAGATCTGCGTGATTAATGTTGATATATTTACTGCATAATTTTGAATATAGAAAGTGATTGGTGATACTACATTTGGTGATACTATATTTGGTGATACTACACTTTTAATTTTATGTTCTTTTCTTATAAATTTATATTGAAAATGCACAATGTCTCGAGAACGGTTCTTGCCAGCGTTCTAAAGTTCATGTCATTCGATTTATAAAAAACAAGAAAGATCAATCATGCTTAAAGCATTGATTATGAAACACTTTCCAACTTCAATGCAATTTTATTTAAAAAAAGTCGAAAATGCAATACATTCATCGGTAATATTTTAAAACTTATCACAATACTACATTGATTTATTATATTTGAAAACTTAAACCTTCATTGAAAAAAATGAACTTCATACAAATGACGGCATTGAAATATAAATTGCCTGGTTTAAATATCTCTAAAATGCAATACATTCCACGGTAGTATTTTAAAAACTATCATAATACTACGATAATTTATTATATTTGAAAACTTCATCGAAAACAACTGAAATTAATTCAAATGACGTCATAGAAAAAATAATACGCCAGGATCTCTATAAAAACAGGATTTCATTCATAACTTTCTCCCATTCATTTCATTCATCACAATACTATAATAATTTATTTTATTTAAACATTTTATTTAAGACCATGGAGCTACAAATAATTAAACTCTATGCTTAAAACTTCATCGAAAAAAATCGTCCTTCTCTTTATAAAATCAATTAATATTTCATATTCATATCAGCCATACAGACTCCATGGACTAAATTATTTTGTGTTAAAAAAATACAGGAATTCTAATACAACTCATTCTACATATTTTGCTGTTTACATTTTAAATAGGTGAAAAATAGGCTTAGTTGCAGAAATAATCAAATTTAGATGAGCATTTAAACTCAAATATATTGTCATTGCGTTGTTTCAGTATGTAGATGCACAGAATTTAAGCAAAAATAAAGTAGTTTTAGGACGGATACAACACTCAATCTGAATTAAAAAGAACTTTAAACAATCACGATTTTGAAACAAGATGGATGCCATATATCATTTTGAAGTGGGTCATGTGATCGTTTCATATCATGGTCACGTGATCGTTTCATATAAGATGTGTAATTATTATTTTAATTTTTATTTAAAAAACTACTGAATATATTTCGCTGAATTTTTTTTATATATTTTATGGAACAATTTGTATATTATCTAAAATTTTCGAAGCAATTTGTGAATTTTAAATACGCTTAAAAAATGTTTGAAAAATTAGGTCCCATAGGGCTCAATGTATTTCATTTTTTCGACCCGGGTTCAATCCAAAACTAATTGGGTGATATTATTCATTTATATTCCCATGGGTCCTACAGACCGTCTGAACAACATACTAAAATTTCATTTTGATTAAGTCATTTTTACGGCAGTTATCGTGCTAACGGACAGACAGACAGACAGAATGAACAAAGTCATAAACACTTTTCAACTTTGTTGTAAAGTGTTAAAAAAAAATACGTCTGAAATGACTATTTATTTAGAAATATTGAAGGTCCTGATATTTTAATGTTTTTAATTAATTCATTAATCATGCAATATCTTGAGAACTGCTTTTTTAATTTTATATCTTTTTTTTATAAATTTATGTTTAAAATGTGCAATATCTCGAGAACGTTTCTTGCCAGTATTTAAATATTTATATCATTCGTTTCTTAATGAAAAATTATGTCTGAAATGATATTTTTTAAACATTAGTGGAGGTTCTTAATTTTAATGAATTTTTGAAAATTAATTTGTAAATAAGGGGAGGCGGGTCTTCCAAAAATTCAATTGCGTTTAAAATCAATAAGGTTTCAGTATTCACTGCGAACACATACATACACACACCACAACAGAAACGTTCGATTTAAGTTCGGGGATTCTTAAAACGTGCTCTTCTCCGTCAAAAACTCGAATTCGACTTTCTGACCCCATCACAATACTTTTCCTGTATAATATATTATGTATGAAGGGAAAGTATTGGTATAATACAGAGAAAATTATAAAAGAATTGTGGAAATAACGGATAAACGAAAGAAATACTGCTTAATCCTATCGTGTAAATATTTTAATGAGCTTTAACTTCGAGCCAAGTTAGAACAAATTAATAAATTACCCAGATTATTATGATAGAAAATTCCTCAAAAAGAATTTTATTTCTTTTTTATAATATATCCTTATAAATTCAATAATTTCGAAAATATTTTAAATCTACACGTTATTAGGTACACATTTTAAATAGAAAAGAGCAAATATATCAAAAATTGTAAAAAAATAAATTTAAAAGGTCAATTTTTCTATCATTCCCTATCTACTAAAGCAGTCCTAAGCTGCGCAAGATATGACCATCATAAAAAAATTACACATAAAACATTTATATATATTTTAGGGAAAAAGGAAGAGAAAATTAAACGGTTGCATTGACGTTAATTGACCGCTGTCGAAATTATTCCATGCTCGATTCGAAACTAAACCTGCACTGTATCACTGCGCATGCGCACGGACAGAAAGGTGTAATCTTAGGAAATAGAGACTCATTGCTCCCTCTCAGTGAATATATTTATGCAAATATGTCTTGTATGTCAATTCAGTAAATTCCAAACGCACGGCTTCCTAGAAGACGTGATTTATTTATGTATTTTAGGAAATAATGCTATACTATTAAAAGCTTATCGATTATGTTTGTTTGTAATATTGATTGTATTGGAATCGAAGGCAATTGCTAAGAATATTATTGCTATCGAAACTGATTACTATATTTAGTGACCGCTAGCTGCGAGCACCGCAGCTATATAATATATGCATATTAAAAACAGCTATTTAATATATAAAGATTTGAATAATTCGAGTTCTAATCATGAGAATTACTAATATTTCATCTAGTTCTAAATTCACATAGTTCTATAATTTTTTAGTAACACTACCTCGCCAAATCTGTCTCGCCAAAATTGCAATCAAAACGTGCAGATACAGATCTGATAATATCGCGTATTTTTACTGTTACGTTTAACAACTTCCGCATTTAATAAAAATTTATTTTGTAATTGACATTCAACAATAAAAAATAACAGAAACAAAATGAAAATTTACATCTCCGAAGCCACGTAAGACGGCTTTGTGACAGGGCCATTTTCATAAAATGAAAGTAATGTAATTAAAGCCAATGGAATCACGCCTGCCAGTCGCAATTAACACACTAGCCTCGTTGAAAGGTCGAATGGAGATATTACATATGAGTGAAGGCTATCGCCGTGTCCTTGGCGGTCACTTTTCCACAGCGGATTCATTAATCTGATAAGAATTCTAAAGTTCATTCTTTCTCGCTGATAGCCCAAATAGAATTTTTGTATAAAAACGAATGGTCTTCTGAGAAAAATAATAAGATCAAATATTTCCCCGGTCTACCGAAAGGAATTTACTAGCTCAGTTTTTAAAGTGTTTTACTCATAACACTGTAAATTCTTTGTGTTCTTAATACTGTAAATTCTTTGTGTTCTTAATACTGTAAATTCTTTGTAATGAAGTGAAAATTGTAATTTTACATAAAAACGCCGCAGTGTTCTGCCTCGCCAAGTCCGTAACTCGCAAATATGCTATACTTGAAGTGGCAAGCCCTAGGCAGTCACTCTAAAATCGTTTTTATACCATCCTGTGCAGAAAAAAACATCCCAACTTTTCTGAATTACTCTATTGGCTTACAATTAACCGCTTTTGAAATATATATTTTATAGTTACAGCAGACGATTTTTTTATAATTCAATTTTTATTCATTTTTTGCAATTTAACCATAGTTAACAGAGTTACGCTTAAAATACCGAAATCGTCTGCTGTCTATTCTAATCAAATAATTGAAAATATTTTTCACTAATAATTGAATTACAGATTGACACATCTGAAAAATTTGAAAATAAGGCTACATACAGTGGTCGGAGGTGAAATATTGTTTTACAGACCGCAATTTCCGCATGTTAACAGAACTGTAGAATGCACGCTATTCTCATGCATTAATTTGAAACGGTTTTTAATATTCAGAACTTTTATTATGCGTGTATGTGTCACATTTAGTGACAGTTTGCCTTTGCGAAGAATGTGTGAAAATAGTTTTCTATTCAGTGGCTGGTGTTATGGTCATGGTCCTTTTTCATAGACGCCCATGTAGGAATGTATAAGAGACAATGTGCAAAAACGAAACGTAGAAAGAACTACGAGGGCTATAAATTTGAAACTTTTACGCAGATAACGGTTATATACAACGTTTATCCGCGTAAAAACTGGTATACCGCCGGAATCAAAATTTACTATAGTAAATTTTAATTCCGGCAGTATTTCACATACAACATCATCTGCGCATGCCAGGAACACAAACTTTTCAATGCCATTGTATGCGATGGTAAAATAACACGAATGGAACACTAAAAAATTATGCTCCGATATTTTAAGCGAGAGTATTCTGATTGTAACATCGCCTCATGAATATAAATAGATTCGAAGACCTATGATTTGCGGCCAAAAAGCCCTCGCACTGGCATCCTAGCATTCCCTGGCAGCTACTTAACATCCTGACCTTATCCAATGAAAATGAAAAGATTATTTTTTAATTCTGGTGTCATACATGGAATGCAATGCAATATGAGAGCAACCTTCTTTCAGGTGGTGTATTTGTATAGGCACTACCATGGAGTTGGAGATAAAATTTCTATGGATGGAAAATTTCAAAATACCGTAATGCTTTGAGAATTTTATGTAGGTTTCGCTAGTTTCAATTGCCATCTGTACTCATTTGACACAACAGAAAGGCGTAAAGTTTAGTATATATATTTTTTATTACTTTAAAACTAAAGTTTCCTAATTATGAAAAGAAGTAATAAGTATTCCCTAGTTGTAGCAAAGGGCACAGACTATAGGGAGATAAAAATAAATTGAAAGGTAAAATAGATTTGAATATGTAGAAATATTCTATATTGTGCGAGTTCTAATTTGTATTGCACTCATCATTTTTCTTGCAAAATTAATAGTTTAAATATTTTTTTTTAATTTAATATGTGCCTTTTGCTATAGAAATATATACAATGTGGTGGACTTGTTTTGCTGAAGCTTTTCAACCTGAATCATTGTCTCAAGTGATTTTGTCATTTTTCTGATACAAATTTATGCTAGAGTTCTACAGTTTGTGCCATTCATATTTATTTTCTAATGAAAATATCATGGAATGATTATTTAACCTTTTGCATTGGCGTCCATGGACGCCAATGTCTGCAAAAGAGGATCGAACTGTTTGGGATAGGGTATGTCAAATACCTGCCTTTTTGGGAGGTTCTTCGTTTGGGATGGACGCTGTCCCACCCGTAAGCAAAAGGTTAACAGAATTGCAGGTCCTGGTTTTTAATTATTTTTTCAAAAATTCATTCGGAAACCGTGCAATATCTAAAGAACGGTTCATGCCAGCGATCTAAAGTTCATTAGAACTTGTTGAAAGTGAGAGAGAGAGAGAGAGTTTTTTTAAAATTTGAGAAATTTATGGCCAACCTTACTTTTACAGACAAACAGAGAGAAGTGCATTTCATATACTATATAAATAACTGTTAGCGAATTGTTGGGCATTAAAAAAACAAAACAATTACATAAAGTATATTCTCTCGTGAAAGAAACGAACTGGATCCACGAGAATGATGTTAACAGATTTTTCACATAATACTACATATGAAAAGTATACAATAATTAATACTTTTCTTAATATTATGTAATATTTTTTATATATTTATTTTAAAAAAGTGCAATATTACGAGAACGGTTCATGCTAGCTTTTTAAAATTTGTGTCAATCGTTTTTAAATAAAAATGTACATACGAAAGGATTATTTACGTAACATTATTAAAGGTTCTGATTTTTATTGACTTTTGCAAAATTTCATTCGAAACTTTGGGATCTTCCAAGCATGCGATCGTGTTTAACATTAATACGCTTCTAGTTTTCTCGGCTTGCAAATTGTGTACCTAATATCTTTCGAAACGCTCCATTCGCTCGAGAGATATCGTCTTCACAGACACACACATCACCTCAAAAACATTCGATTCGAGTTCAGGGAGGCTTGAAACATGCTCTTTCGTTGAAAACTCGAATCAGAACTTTTGACCCCGTCACAATACTTTTCATATACATTATACTATGCATATGGGGGAAAATATCAATATTTATATGCACAAGAATCGAATGTACAGCCTGTTCAAAATGCCCTCTGTCAGTAACAATGCACATTTGAATTGCAGAAAGAATATGACAATGTTTTTGACGAGCATTGCAGGCATCACCGTGTTTCATCCCTTTCGATATAAATATATGTGTTTCGTGCGCTCTTGGTGCCTACTCATTAGGCAATGCTCTCCAAATTTACAATTGACGTTTTTCGTCTATCTTGCTTTGTCGTAGAGATCGTGTTCCTAACTTTTTAAATTCTCTTCTTGGAGCGCTGCGACCATTTTTATTAAGTCCTGCATTGTCATTTCACTATAGAATAACCTAACGTGTACACACATGGTACTTTCCATACAAAGTTATTGAGGTACATAGAAATCCTGTACGGAAAATAACATTAAACTAACTCTTCTGGATATTTTACCCTGGATTCATCATAGATCATCATAGATGACCTGGATTCATCACAGATCATCATAGATCATCTGGATTCATCACACTCATCGACTCATACGGTGAGTGTGGATATATTTAACACCACATATCTGTTGCAACCGAATCGGCGAAGAAAAACAATTCTCGAATATCAACTTCGATATTTGCGATGCATTACCAGTACTCCAGCACACGAGAACCTATTTAGTTAATGGATGTGTTGGAACGCATTCAAGGTTCTATAACTAATAGTATTTTATGGTTAAGGGAGGTTTTTTTTTTTTCTTTTTAAATCCTGAAAGTTTGAAAGTTCAACTTCACCGAGCAAGCATATTCAATAAATTATCCCCCCTTTTATTTATTATATATTTCTGGTATAGGAAAAGGATTGTGATAAAAATTCGAAATGGAGTTTATGAAAGATTTATAGGTGTGCGGTGTAGTAGAATACAAATGAATCGTGTTGGTGTGATGCCATTTTCAGCCTGAAGAGAATCAATATATATTTTTGGATATTTAGTAAAAGTTTCACTTCGTCGAGTTATGTAAATTAGTCTTCAAATAAAGAAAGACCATTGTGTTCCTACACATTGCTATTTCAACAGAGTAAGCAATTTCGATATTTAAAAGAACTACTGTAATGTTCATACTTCTTCGATTTGATAAGATGATTTCTCAAAAACTATAAGAGCTTTATTTAAAAATAAATATAGATTTAAAAATTTAAATTTCCTCATACGTATTTTTGTCGCCTAATATTTACATCTATCTTTTATAGTTTTAAAGATATTTCGAGTGAAAGTATGAATAAGAAAGATCAATCATGCATAAAGCATTGATTATGAAAAACTTTCCGACTTCAATGCAATTTTATATAAACATCTCTAAAATGCGATACATTCCTCGGTAATATTTTTTAAATTATCACGACACTACATTAATTTATTATATTTGGAAACTTAAAACTTCATCGAAAAAAATGAACTTCATTCAAATGACGGTATTGAAATATAAATTGCCTGGTTTAAACATCTCTAAAATGCGATACATTCCTCGGTAATATTTTTTAAATTATCATAATACTACAATAATTTATTATATTTGAAAACTTCATCGAAAACAAATGACATCGTCGAAATATAAATCGCCTCTATATAAAAGCAGCATTTCATTCATTACCATTTTTCTATTCCTTTCATTCATCCCAATAATATAATAGTTTATTTTATTAAAAAACTTAAAACCATGCAGGTACAAGTAATTTAACTCTATGCTTAAAACTTCATCGAAAAAATCGTTTGGTTCTCTGTGTAAAATCAATTAATGTTCATTCATATCAGCTATATTGCAGGCTCCATGCGCTAAATAATTTTGCGTTAAAGAAATGCAGCAATTCTTATACAACTCATTCTACATCTTTCGGTATTTACATTCTCCATAAGTGAAAATTAGGCTCCGTTGTAGAAATAATCAAAGTTTGATGATCATTTAAACTCAAATATATTGTAATTGCGTTGTTTCAGTATGTAGATGAACAGAATTTAAACAAAAGTAAAGCGGTTTTAGAATGGATACAACACTAAATATGAATTAAAAATAATTTTAAAAATCACGATTTTGACACAAGATGGATGCCATATATCATTTTGAAGTGGGTCACGTGATCTCTTCATATAATGGGTGTAATTATTATTTAAATTTTTATTCAAAAGACTACTGAATATATTTTGCTGAAATTTTCTTTATGTATTTTATAGGGCAATTTGAATATTTGCTTAAACTTTCGAAGCAATTTGTGAATTTTAAATTCGCTTAAAAATGTTTGAAAAATTAGGTCCCGTAGGGTTCAATGTATTTCATTTTTTCAACCCGGGTTCAATCTAAAATTAATTGGGTGATATTATTCATTTATATTCCCATAGGTCCCGCAGATCGTCTGAACATTGTACTAAAATTTCATTCTGATGAAATCATTTTTACGGCATTTATCGTGCTAACGGACAGACAGACAGAATGAACTAAGTCATAAACACTTTTCAACTATGTTGTAAAGTGTTAAAAATGAAAGAAAAAAAATCGTTCGACCAGATATGTTTTTAAGATGTTTTCGGGAAAAAAAAATAGAGCTCGATCCAAAATTCCAATTATATACACTTGTAGGGCTTTCAAAGAGCCAGAAATTCTTGCTTACTGTTTAAAACTAGTTTTTTTAGTTTTCGAGATATGAGCATTACTAACTTGAAAAATTGAAAATCTTTTTCAACTCGACAAGCCGATTACGTTCAAACTAAAATATCTTTTTTCAATAATAAAGATTTCAATACTAAATTTTCCAGCACACTTTTTTCATCGTTCACTATTTATATCCATCTTTTATAGTTTACTATATATTTCGAGTGAAAGTTTAAAAAATCTGATGTGGGCAACACATGACTTTCCTTATATAATGTAATGAACTTACTACTTTTACAGTAAAAAAAATAGGTTTTTCTTACAGTACATAATAACATTCTCTCCAAAATATTGAATTTTCGACAATTAGTCGTCATTTTCATTGATTTAGCGTCATTTTTATCCATTTGGCGAGATTTTCGTTAATTTGGCAGCATTTCAAAAAGTCGCCAGGTTGGCGACATTCCGCCAAATTCGTCGCCAAAATCTCGCCAAGCGTTATGGACGAAGAAATAAGTTATTCTTACAGCAGATAAATGACTATTGGCGTTCAAATACAAAAGTATTACTTAAAGTATTTTTTTCATGAATGGAACGAGCTAGATCCACGAGAATGATGTCACCCAATTTATCGCATAGTATTACATACGAAAAGTGAACATATTTCTCAATAGGAAATATTTTTTTATTATTTTATATGACTTTTTGATAATTTCTTTGAAAAATGAACAATATCTCGAGAACGATTCATGTTAGCGTTCTAAAATTTATGTCAATCGTTTTGTAATGAAAAATTACATAAGAAATGTCTATTTGCGTAACTTTATTAGCTGTTTTGATTTTTTGACGATTTTTTCAAAATTTCATTCGAAAATTTAGGGGGGTTCTGAACATTCGATTGCGTATAAAAACAATAGGCTTCCAGTGTTTATGGATTGTGATTTTTGTACCTAATTTTGTTCGAATCGGTCCATTCGTTCGTCAGTTATCGTCTCCACAGACTCACTGACACACACACATACTTTCACACACACACACACACACACACATCACTTCAAAAATGTTTGTTTCGTGATCAGGGATGCCTGAAACGTGCTTTCCCGTCGAAAACTCGAATTCGAATTTTCGACCCCGTCACAATACTTTCCTTATACATTATGTATATAAGGAAAGTAAAAATATATTTGTAAAAAAGTTATGCATTTATTATAAAAACCCGCAAATTAAAAACCCTGCAAAATTTAAAAAAAAGTTTGTGATTTTAAAAATTGCAAATTTTTTTGAACAAATTCCAGACAAAATGCCTCAAAATCTGGATTCTAGGGATCCACATTTCTGAATCTGTAGCTACCATGTGTATAATATTATATGTGCCGTGATAAAACCCGATTTTCAAGGTTCTATTTTTCAACTAACAAGACAGACAACTATAAACTTTGTATTTTTTTTTATATAATTTCACCTCGAAGCTGACATAAACAAAACAAAATACAAGTTGTGCGGTGGCATCCGAGGAAACAGAACTTTATAAGTTCACTCTTTACGATTTTTGGCCCGGTCTTTTTTTCTTCAATGTCGACGGTCCGACAGCCTTAACTACTGATCTAATTTTAATGAAGGATGGTTCATTTTGTGTGTTTTGGTGGGAGGTACTTACTTTTTTTGTAAAGTTAAAGCTAAAATTGATTTAGAATTTATTAAATAGAAAAAACATGATTGTTTGCCTATTTTTACTTTCCTTATATACATAATGTATAAGGAAAGTATTGTGACGGGGTCGAAAATTCGAATTCGAGTTTTCGACGGGAGAGCACGTTTCAAGCATCCCTGATCACGAATCAAACATTTTTGAAGTGATGTCTGTGTGTGTGTGTGTGTTTGTGTGTGTGTGTGTGTGTGTGTGTGTGAAAGTATGTGTGTATGTGTGTGTCAGTGAGTCTGTGGAGACGATAACTGACGAACGAATGGACCGATTTAAACCAAATTTGGTACAAAAATCACAATCCGTAAACACTGGAAGCCTATTGTTTTTATACGCAATCGAACGTTTGGAACCCCCTAAATTTTCGAATGAAATTTTGAAAAAATCGTCAAAAAATCAAAACCACGAATAAAGTTACGCAAATAGACATTTCTTATCTAATTTTTCATTAGAAAACGATTGACGTAAATTTTAGAACGCTAACATGAACCGTTCTCGAGATATTGCACATTTTTCATAAAAATTATCTAAAACTCATATAAAATTAAAAAGAAAATATTTCCTATTGAGAAGCATGTTCACTTTTCATATGTAATACCATGCGATAAATTGGATGACATCATTCTCGTGGATCTAGCTCGTTCCATTCATGAAAAAGATACTTTGAGTAATACTTTTGTATTTGAACGCCAATAGTATTATCTGCTGTAAGACTAAGTTTATCTGCTGTAAGACTAACTTATTTCTTTGTCCAAAGCTCTTGGCGAGATTTTGGCGACGAATTTGGCGGAATGTCGCCAACTTGGCGACTTTTTGAAATGTTGCCAAATTAACGAAAATCTCACCAAATGGATAAAAATGACGCTAAATCAATAAAAATGACGACTAATTGTCGAAAATTCAATATCTTGGTAAAAATATTAGTATCGACTATAAGAAAAACCTATTTTTTTTTACTGTAAAAGTAGTAAATTCATTACATTATATAAGGAAAGTCATGTGGTGCCCACATCAGATTTTTTTTTCAGTGTTGATGAACCTCCATACTAAACTACTGAACCGATTTTAATCAATGATGGTTCGTTTTATGGGTTCTGGGTGGAAAGTACATATTTTTTGTTAAAACTCGAGAATAAATTTGATTTTAAATTTTAAAAATTGAAAAACAAAACATGAATAAATGGTGGTTGGAAGTAATTGTTGCGTAATCATGTTGATAAATATTTCTACAAAAAGTATATAAATCTCACAAAAACACCAATTTATGGTAAAAAAAAACTCTTTGCTAAATGCAAAACACAAAAACATCCTTCCAAAAAGTTATGAAATTTCAAAATGATTTGTGCCAAATTTCAGCAAAACTGAAGCTATACTTTCAGATCAGGTAACTTGTTGAATAATCCTAAATCTCCTTCAAATCACACGTAGTCAATTTTTAGTCATAATCAATTAAAAAAAAAATTTACATTTTGAGATTTCGTAACTTTTTTGGAAGGAGGTTTTTTTTTTGTACTTGGCTGGTAATGTTTTACCATGAAGTGGTGTTTTTGTGAAATACAGATTATGCCGCAGCTAATAGTAGATTAGACCAATCTGAGAAATTTACTTAAAAGTAACAAATATACATACCTTTTTAACAACTTTAAGAGAGTCTTCACTTTCGGTTCCATGTATTTTAAGTAACTTGCAGAAGTTACAAAAAGTCGATGTCAAATGCTTTTTTGATTTTCTTTTAATTTGACTTTTCAGTAATCCAGATTTATGCATGAGTACTCATAATAAACATCAATTGGTATAACCGGTTGTTAATAATCCGAAACGTAGCGTTTACCACTAGAATCCTACACAAGTGAGAAATTCTACGTGGAAGGGACAATGGAAGACATGACCTACAAGCTCTCATGTTTGCTAGCTCTCATCAAAATTTACAAACTGGAAAAAAAAATTTATCTCTCGCTTAGAAAGATTAAGAACAGTTCTCTAAATTATCTTCTGAAAGAAATCAATGAAATCCATACGACAAAACATGTTTCACTAAAAACTGTGGTCAGACAATGGCAAGACATGTCTGCATTGTTTCTTTCTGTGAACACTAATTTCTGCTAAATGGCTGTGTGTTCTATATTTCCATCCGTAAGATATTTCTTTTGCATAAAAATAGGAAAATGAAACTTCTTTTGTCGGCACAGTTCAATTTCAAATAAAAATTTTCGGTTATTTACAGTCTTAAAAGTTTGTGGACACAACTTACGGAAATCAGTTCTTTTAAGCTGAAATTGCATAAAAAAGTAATTATTGATTCCGCAATAATCAACTTTCTACATTTATTTGGCTAGTTGGAATTTTTGGCTACGATGAATACAATATATTGATACAATCCACCAAACACAGGATACAAACAAAACTTTTTCAGCTATGCTATCTATAAAATTAAATCCAAGTTGTTGTATTTATCCACATAAAGTTCTATCATATAATTACGCCTCCTCTTCTGAAAACTAGTCAGCAAAATAACACATTTTTCAGCAATTTATTTTCGAATTTAATGGTCAAGAGAATAGAACATACCGTGCATTAGAATGGCAAGCAAATCTAGACGCTACCTCCTGTTGGTGGAAATCTAAACTGTGGATTGAAAGAACAACATTCTCACTCGATCCATCACTATGATAACCCATAGAAACGAAATCTGTTCTATTTGATTCAATAAAATGGCGGGAACAGCCATTATCCATCATGCTTTGCGACAGCCATTTGTTCGATGACAGAAGACACAAGACTTTCAAATGGATCAGATCAAAGCCCGACCGAGAGCTCAGGGAATTGCATCTGTTCCACTTATTAAACTAATCGCTTCACGTTTGGGGAGAATTTGCTACTGCAGTATGTAAAAATTCCTCACCTGGAAAACCTGACGCAACGATGCGGCCAAGGTCAATTCGTAAGTCACGGCGAATATTAAAGATGCTTTTTCCCCCAATGGACACAAGATATACGTACGAATGACATTGGTGAATTTTTTATAGTCAGAGAAACGTGCATTTTTGCGGATGAAATATTCGCCAAGTTCATAATTAAGTGACAAAAACTAATGATGGAAAATCCTCAGTTGCATGTTATAGGTACCATTAAATAGTTTTGGAAATAGATACCATTAATAGTTTCGATTTTTATGCCCTTTCTGAAGTGCGAGGATCTATTTTTGATATGTATGCAATTCAATAAACCTAGAGCCTAAGTTGAACTTGGGCATCCTGGTTTCTGAACAGTGGTGCTGACCACTACAAAACTCCGGCCATGTACAGGACCTGATCTACGTACGGACCACAGAGATCGTGGCACTGGGAATCCAAATTTAAGAGTCCCAAATTTTATCATGATGTTCAGGAATTTGAAAGTTTAAGATTTACTTTACTTCTGAAATTTCTAAAATTTTTAAGAATATCTGTGGCATGCAAGTACATCAGCAAAATTGTTCTTTTTGGTTAAGAGATTTTACTTTGATGTTAAATGTAAATTGTGATTATTCACATCTACAGCGCTGTTTCATGATATTTTCTATTAACTTTAAGCATTTTTTTTTTACTCTTGACAATACACATACATTTTTGAAAGTTTAGAAAGGGCCCCCAAAGTCAGCTAGCTCCTGGGCTCAGACTTCCACAAGTTAGTATAGTCCTAACTACCTCCAAGGATGACCACATTATATTGTACATCGGGTTAATTTGTAAAGCATCAAACCAAGTTTTTACTTTCCCTATAATACATGACAATGTATAGGGAAAGTGTTTTAATCGTATCAAAATTCGCAATTCGAGTTTTCAACGAATCTCCACGTTTCGAGAACTCTGGAATAACAACAAAAATTATTTTAGTATGACGTCTGTGTGTATCTATCTGCGCAATGTATGCATTTACCCTAGCTGAAAAACGAATCTATCATATTTCACAAAATTTAATAGATAAGTCACTTGTAGATTACCCTGGTGCTAATTCGAATTTGTTGCGATTCGGAAAAAAAAGATCTACCCTTTTTTTTTAGCAAAATGGCCCACAAAAATCATCAAAATCTAAAATAAAAATTACGTACGTAGACTAGTATTTAAGTTTTTACAAAACAATACACAAAATATTTTTGTATGGAAATAAATCGTTTTATTGTTTTTCAAAATATTCAAATTTAGCATTGATGTATTTTTTCATTCGAAAAACAAATTTTTAAAACTGTTAAGAACATTCAGAAGTTGGTATAGCAGAAACATGTGATTTATAACTGTTAAATTGCTTACCACGTATTTTTATTTTGATTGTTGGGAACAAGAAAAAAAAATTCATTGAGTGCTAAATCAGACAAATAAGGACAATGACTCATCAAATCAAGTTTTTCACACTTCGAATAATTGATAGTTTGAAATGCAGGGTGTGATCTTGCATTGCCATGAAGAAGAATAACTCGACGTTTCGCACTAATTTTTCTGATTCGAGCAACTATTTCATTGGAGTTTTAGTAGAAAAACACATACCATATATTACCACTTGCGCTATAATTTTGCTGCATTTTTTGTAATATTGAGAAGTGATTATTTTATAAAATGTTTGACTTGTGACAGATTCAAATAACATGACTGAAGGCAATAAAATATTCCCTTTTTAAAAATAACGCGCTTAAGCTGCTGATAATTTTTAAGGCACTATTTAACTGAAGAATTTTTATTTTACTTGTATTATATATACCTGAGATTGATCATTAATAGAAAATGTGCTGTAAAGCTAAAATGAAAGGAAGATGGACTGCAATGTAAAAGTGATATTAAAAAGACTATACGACAAGCTGTTGAATAATTTAAAAAACTTGATAATAAAACATTATAAATAAAACAGGTACTAAATTGGTATAAAATACCCCTTTTTCCCTGTTCCATGTATAAGTTAAGGTATAGAATAAGATATATATGTGGTAAAGAAGGGTGAAAATTTATATATATATATATATATACTTGCAGCGTGTTCCGTGGTACCCTTGGGGTTCCTTGACGTGATAGCTTCGTGTAATTTTTCTTAAAAATTAGAAAATGCATAAAATTTTGAATGCATAATTTGGTCACACTAAACTTTTTCTCATTTTGAGGTTCTGTCATCAAATTCAATTTATAAGGGGTTCCGCGACTGAAAAAGTTAAAAAAAAAAAAAAACACTGCTATAAGGAAAGTAAAAACATTTTTAAGGAGTAATTCAAGGACACAGCTTCGTTATAATGAATTACTTTCTGTGCTTAGTGAATTTCGTGTTCATTTTCCTGTGCAAAGAAATGAGATTTTTGTTGCCACACAGATCTTAGCAAGGAAACTGCCAGGGGCAAGGGCAAACACAGTGTCAAAGGTTTTTTTTTTTCTTTTTGAGATCTTGTCCTTAATAAAGTGAAAGAATTATTACAGTCGTTCTGTTATATTATAGGTGTTGCAGAAGATAAAATTAGAGATTCTTTTTTATTCAGTTAAATTATACAGATAACGGAGTTATATATCAACATTTTAGACTAGTACACGTGTATTGCATGTAAACTCGATGCCACATACTAATATCTCCTTACCCATAATCTCATTATTGTATGAAAAGTAAAAATCTGATGTGATCAGGACATGACTTTTCCTGCAAACTCAAATTCATTTCCTCCTTATTTCATCAATAATTCATTAAATGGAGTTTAATTGCACTAAATAACACGCATAATTAATTGAAATTACACTGAATTTACACTTTTAATTCAGATTTCGATTTTCTTTGGGAACTAGACTTATTCTTGAAACCGGGATAGCAAATATGCAATAAAAAAAATAAAATAAATCTCGAGAACGGCTTATCCTGGAGTAAAGGGGTCGGTGGTTGTCTTCTTGTCATCAAAAATTACGTATAAAATAAGCATTCAATTGACATATTTTAGCATACGTTGTCTTTTATTTTTAGGTTTTAACGATTTTTGCGGGTCATTTCGCAACAAAGGGCAGGTTCTTTCTTTTCGAATCGTATCAAAATGTAATCAGCACCAGGTTAACCTACAAGTAGTTTATCTAAAATTTTCGTGAAATTTGAGCTATATTCGTTTTTCAGCTAGAATGGATACAGGCAATTTTTGAGGGCCATATCGCAGAAAAAAGGCAGGTTCCTATATCCCGAATAGTACCAAAATCTAATTAGCACCAGGGTCACCCACAATAGACTTATCTACCAAATTTTATGAAATTCAGTCAGTTAGTTTATCAGATAGAGTGGATAGAAAATCTGCACAGAGACACAGACAGACACACACACAGACGTCACGCTAAAAATAGTTTTTTTTTGTGTGTGTGTGTGTGTTCTAGAGATCCCAAAACGTGTAGATCCGTCGAAAACTCAAGTTTCGATTTTCGGCATGATTCCAATACTTCCCCTATACATTACCATTTATTGCAGGGAAAGTAAGAATCTGATGTGAGCAGTACATGATTTTCCCTGCAGACTCAAATTCATTTTTTTTTCTTTTTCTTTTATAATTCATTAAATTGAGTTTATAATTGCACAAAATAACTTTGAATTAATTTAATTCAATTTTTGTTTTTATTTGGTAACTGGAAATTTTTTCAGTCTAACAAAAATGCAAAAAAAAAAAAGCCCTCAAATGTCTTGAGAACGGTTAATCGTCTTCTTAGAGTAATGGGGTTGGTCTTATTCTGTTCCTCATCAAGTAAAGAACAAGCATTTAATTGATACATTCGAGCACACACCGTAGTTTTACTTTAGATTTTTGCGATTTTTGCGGGCCGTTTCGTAAAAAAATGCAGGTTCTACTTTTCTTAATCATACTAAAATCTAATCAGCACCAGGTTCAACTACAAGTGACTTACCTCCTTTTCCGGCCGGGGTTTTTAAGCAGCTATAAGCCTGATTAGGCAAGCTCCCCGGCCTGGGACGACAAAAAAAAAAGTGACTTACCTACCAAATTTTATGAAATTCGGTCCATTAGTTTTTCAGTTAGAGTGGATAAGTTCATCATTGCACAGACACACAGACATCACACTGAAAATAGTGTTTTCGTACTCCAGAGTTTCCAAAACGTTTATATCCATCAAAAATTCGAGTTCCTATTTTCGGCATGATTCCAATACTTTCCCTATACATTAACATGTATTGCAGGGAAAGTTAAAATGGATAGAAATATCAAACATAATCTGAAATCAATAAGTGAAAAACTTTTTGTGCAAAGGATAAGGATAACATGAGTAACGTAATCAAACACAAACAAAATAAAAATGCAGCATGCAGCTGTTTCGAGGATACGGTGGATCCCCTTCGTCAGTGTTGGAGAACCAACAAAGCTGAAGTGAAAAAGACAAAATGTCCACAGATAGAAGAAACATAGGGGTTTATATACCTAAAGGATGGATTAAGAATCCATGGTAAACTCTTTATCCACGACTCCATATATACCCCTCTGTTTTTACTTTCCCTGCAATACATGGTAATGTATAGGGAAAGTATTGGAATCATACCGAAAATCACAACTTAAGTTTTCGACGGATCTACACGTTTCAAGACCTCTAGAATACGAAAAAAGCATTTTCAGCGTGACGTCTGTGTGTGTGTCTGTGTGTCTGTCTGTCTGTCTGTGTGTCTGTCTGTGTGTCTGTCTGTCTGTCTGTCTGTGTAGATTTTGTATCCACTCTAACTAAAAAATTAATGAACCGAATTTCACAAAATTTGGTTGGTAAGTCACTTGTGAGAGAATCTGGTGTTGATTAGTTTTGGGTGCGAATTGGAATAAAAGAACCCACCTTTTTTGCGAAATGGCCCGCAAAAGCTTGTATCCACTCTAACTGAAAAACTACTGGACCGAATTTCACAAAATTCGGTAGATGAGTCACTTGTAGTTTACCCTGGTGCTGATTAGATATTGGTACGATTCGGAAAAAATAACCTGCCTTTTTTGCAAAATGGCCCGCAAAAATCGTCAAAATCTAAACTAAAGAACTAGGTATACTCAAATATATCCATTAAATGCTCGTTTAATACGTAATTTTTAACGAAGAAAAGAATAAGATCAACACCATTACACTAGGCCTAGCCGTTCTCGAGATATTCTAGTTTTTCGTATTTTCTCTACGCCACCTTTGAAAATAAGTCCGGTTACCGAATGAGAAAGAAAATTGAATTAAAAATGAAATAAATTTAATTAAAATAAAGAGAATGTGGATATAAGTCTGCAGGGAAAGTCATGTGCTGCCCACATCAGATTTTTTCTATTTGTACCCATTTCTTTTTATTGACTTCGAGTTTATTGATTCTCTAGCACTGACGAATGAAATCTGGCATATCCTCGAAACATTTTTGTTTGATTTTTGTTTGAATACATTGCACAAGTTTTCTTTATAATCTTAAATCTTTAATAAAAAAAAATTATGCATCTTTTGTTAATTGATTCATCGCTTTATATTTTGTTAGTTAAAATAAATCACTTCAACGTCAATATACACTTGCATATTCAAGTGCGGCGAATTTCTTTGTATTTTTTTTAAAGCAATCTACAAAATACTTTTCAATCGAGCACGAACTCAAACTCTTAAAAATGAGAAAGAGAGAGCAATTGCTGTAAAACCACTTACATCATTTCGAACGCTCTTATTTTTTTTTTAATAAGCACTCACAAATTTACTTTTAAGCATCATTTTGCGCATCAAAGGAAATAAACTCGTAAGCATATTGGATGTTAAGTGCGCCCAAAAAAATAAATAAATAAATAAATAAAATAAAAATAATAAAATAAAATAAAAAAAATATTTTTATAAAAATGAAAGCAAAATCTATTGCAACTTTTATGGATTAATCATGTTATTTCCAAGGTATCGTCAATGAATGTAATGTTATGCGAGTTCAAATGACTGGTGTGAATTTATAAAAATTCTAAATTTTTATCGGACTTGTATCCTATTTTATATATTAGGTTATTTTGATGTGAGAAATATGAAAAATGAAGATATATTTTATGTGAGGTGGCAATTTTTACAAAATTGCCCATGTTCTGTTGAAAAAATCCAAATATTTCTCGATTTTAAAGAAAAATTAATATCTATATATAATTGTCTAACGTGTTTCTGTATTTACAGACTTTTGCATTTACCCCCTGTGACCTTGGGGGAGAGGGGGAGAGAAATTTGTGCTTTTAACACTTTAAAGAGCGCCTGCCCCTTAAAGTCTACCGATCACCCAGTACAAGATTTGCACGCTGTTAGTATCATCAACGGGACAGAACCTAACGGAGATGAATTTTAGATCTTTCCACCAGGGACACACGAAATGGGGGGGGGGGGTGAAAAGTTGTTATAGACCTTACATAAGACTCTCGGTGACCTAGAAGGTATTGCACACTCATAGTATCGACCAAGGAACAGAACCAAACAGAGCCAATTTTCGATTAAAATGACTGTTTTTGACGCTAAGCGTCATACAGCATTAAAAAAATAAATAAGACTTATTAAAAAATTGCAACGTAATTTTTAAATAGTGCTAGTTTTTCTGTCTTTAACAATCTTAACTACGCTTGTACTATGATAAAAACCTAGTATGTACTACGATAAAAACTAGTATGTACAACAATAAATAAAAACTAGTATGTACTATAATGAAAACTTAGTATGTACGACGATAAAAAACAGTACTACGATAAAAACCTAGTATATACTACGATAAAAAACTAGCACGTACTACAATAAAAACCCAGTATGTACTACAATAAAAACTAGTATGTACGACGAAATTCTAGTATGTGCTACGATAAAAACTAGTATGTACTACATCGTAGTACTAGTATGTACTACGATGAAATCCTAGTATGTACTACGATAAAAACTAGTATGTACTACAATTAAAACCTAGTATGTACTTCGATATAAACCTAGTATGTACTACGATAAAATTAATCAAAATGGACACCATGTGACGACAATGACGTGACCAATAATGTGCCAATTCCTTACTTGTCATTTTCATGAAATCGTCGCCATTTTGGAAAACTAACTTTGGGATTGTTCCTACTAATAGATTAAAATGTACTTAGACCTAGAGATACCCCTGCAGAGAATTTTGTAAAGAAATATTAAATTATGATCACTACATAAAAATGTTATCATAGAAATATTTTCTAAATCCCTGTCTCATCTTGAATTAATTTTGAATTAGAAACATTCTAATATCTGGCATAAAAATGAATTCTATTTCTGTTTTATCTTAACCCAGGTATTTGCCAAGTAGTTTTAAAGAAACTTGATTTGCTTTAGTAAACCGTTAAAGATTTTAAACTCGGAAGTATTATAACTAACCACGTATTGGTTATTTAATAAAGAGCTTTACAATAGCATTGTTAAAAAAACTGATGTGGCAGCACGTGACTTTCACTACAGACTCTAATTTATGTTCTCTTTATTTCCTTAATAGTTTATTAAATTGAGTTTAATTGCAGAAAATGACACGCATAATTACTTGATATTAAACAGAATACGCTTGAATTTTCGTTTTCGTTTGTTAACTGAACGTATTTGCAAAGACGGCGTAGCAGAAATGCGAAAAAACTAAACTATTTCAAGAACGTCTAGTCCTAGAGTAATAGGGACAGTCATATTTTTTCCATCGTCAAAAATTACTTAGAAAACAAGCATTTAATTGATACATTTGAATATACATAGTCTTTGATTTTAGATTTTAATGAATTTTGAAAAAAAAAAAAAATCTGATGTGGGCAGCACATGACTTTCCCTGCAGACTTATATTCACGTTCTCTTTATTTTAATTAAATTTAGTTCACTTTTAATTCAATTTTCGTTCTCATTTGGTAACTGGACTTATTTTCAAAGGTGGCGTAGAGAAAATACGAAAAAAACTAAAATAGCTCGAGAACGGCTAGTCCTAGTGTAATGGGGATGGCCTTATTCTTTTCTTCGTTAAAAATTACGTATTAAACAAGCATTTAATGGATATATTTGAGCATACGTAGTTTTTCATTTTAGATTTTGGCGATTTTTGCGGGCCATTTTGCAAAAACAGGCAGGTTTCGAATCGTACCAAAATCTAATCAGCACCAGAGAATCGCACAAGTAACTTGTCTACCAAATTTTGTGAAATTTGGTCAATTAGTATTTTAGCTAGGGTAGATACATGGAATTTTTAAGGGCCATTTCGCAAAAAAAGGCGGGTTCTGATTTTGCAAATCGTACCAAAAACTAATCAACACCAGGCTCATACCCAAGTGACTTACGTGCCAAATCTTATGAAATTCTGTCCATAAGTTTTTGAGTTAGAGTGGATACATACATTGCACAGACACACAGACAGACAGACACACAGACGTCACGCTAAAAATAGTTTTTTCGCATTCTAGAGGTCTCGAAACGTGTAGATCCGTCGAAAACTCGAGTTGTGATTTTCGGCATGATTCCAATACTTTCCCTATACATTACCATGTATTACACGGAAATTAAAAAAAAAAAGATAGGTTTTTATTTTTCAACGTGTACCAAAATCTAATCAGAAACAAGGTAATCCATAAATAACCTAACTATCAAATTTTATGAAATTCGGTCCATTAGTTTTTTATTTAGATTGGATACATACATTGAGCAGTCAAACATACACAGACACACACACAGACGTCTCACTAAAAGTAATGTTTTCGTGTTCTAGGGTACTCAAAACGTATAGATCCGTCGAAAACTCGAATTGCGATTTTCGGCATGATTCCAATACTTTCCTTATAACATCACCATGTATAGCAGGGAAAATAATAACTGATATACCCAAGCAAACTTTTACTTACATAACCTAAAACACACTACTTAGTAAAGTACTTAAGGATATTTGAGGACATTAACAATCGGTTTAAATCATAACCGGGTGATGATATTATTCTCCTCCTTTCCCCTTTTTGCTGAAAGTAATCTATTTTCGCCACCGCCGTAAGTCAGATAATAATAGAAACCAGAAAGCTAAATGTCTTCCTTTATAAATGCCTTCTATATATAATTGACGTAAAGAAGACAACGTTATATAATATTTCTTTGTTTAATTCTTCAAAGAACCAGTATTAAGAGGCTTTGTTTTTCCAGATGAAAGTGTATTTTGTCCTATTTGTTGAGTCTGGCAGAAAAACAGATCGAAGAAGGCTATTTGGGCCCAGCATTCAAAAAATGGACTTGATATTATTCATCCGTTTACGTCATGTACCAGACAAAGAATTACTGGTAGAATAAGCAATGGTGGATTTGCTATAAAGTTAATGCAGTTTAAGCTACAGGCTGCTATCAAACTAGAGCCCCGCGTTTAAAAAAATCGGCGGTGGCAACATTCCGATGGAGCGCAAGTGGTTTTGCGTGAATAACATTTTGCAAATAAAACTCTTGTAATATATAAAAAAAAAACCTTAATCCGAAATCTGATTATACAGGGTGTCCCAAAAATATTAAAATGCGCTTTAATTCTTTACCTGGAGATAAGTGAGCAATGCAAATTGCAAAAATGTTGAAAGTAAAGTAGGAAATAAGACTACGTTCATGAAATAGTCTTCACATTAATGTTCAAAAAGTTGCACTTTTTAAATTTTTATACGACCCCTCTTAGACAAATTGGGTCAATCAGAAAAGTTTTACTTTTAATGCAACAAGATCATTAAAAACACCCCGTATATTTGTATCTTTAAAATCAACTGAATTATGATAAAGGCAAAAATCTGACTTATGCCACTTTTCTGTACCATGTGAAAGGCTGTTTCATCAGTGAAAATAGGGATCATAAACAAATTGACGAGGGAAATTGTTTAGATCAAAAATACGTTAATATGTGTCAACATTTTTTATCACAAATGCATCTAAATAAAGCATTATACAGATAGAAATCATATAAAGCAGTGGTACTCACTACGCGGTTGGGTATCCTATGTATTATCATCCAGTTTTATCTTTTGTGTGATATGTCACAAATTTGCATTTCTAATTTGATATAGGGTCCCCATTCACAGTGTTCAATTTTCAATGAAATATAACTGGCTCAATTTTAAAGATACAGATATGCAAGTTTTTTTAATGATCTTGTTGCATAAAAAATAAAAATTTTCTGATTGACCCAATTTGTCTAAAGGGGTCGTATAAAAATTTAAAAAGTGTAACTTCTTGATAATGAATGGGAGGACTATTTCATTAACGCAGTCTTATTTCCTACCTTACTTTCAACATTTTTGCAATTTACATTGCCCACTTATCTCCAACAGTTAGAGTATTAAAGAGCGTTTCAATCTTTTTGGGACACCCTGTATACACTTATAAGGCTTTCAAAGAGCTACAAATTCTTGCCTATTGTTAATAACTATCACTTTTAGTTTTTAAGATATAAGCATTACAAATTGAAGAACATAAAATTTTCATACTTCAACTTGACTGGAAAACTACAAAGCAATTTTTTCTTAAAATAAATATAGATTTAAAAACAAATTTCCACATATATATTTTTGTCGTTTACTATTTATATCCAGTTTTCATAGTTTCGAAGATACTTTGAGTGAAAGTATGAAAAATGAAAATAATCTCGTTCAGACAGATACTTTTTCAAGTTTTTACGAAAACAATAGACCTCTCCAAAATTTAACTATATACACTTCTAGGGCTTTCAAAGTGCTACAAATTCTAGTTTATTATTTAAAGCTTTTAGTTTTCGAGATGTAATCATAACAAACTTGAAAAACGGAAAATCTTCACACTTTTTCAACTTGACAAGACGATTATTCGAAAACTATACGAAATTTTGTTAATAATGAATATAGATTTTTAATATAAAATTTTGTAGTACACATTTTTGTCGTTTACTATTTATATTTATCTTTTATAGTTTACTATACCCTCGTATTACCCTATTATTTCTCTGTAAATGTACCAATTTTTAAATGTACCAAATGTACCTCTAGTTACTTTCCTTATATACATAGGAAATTATTGTGACGGGTTCGAAAATTCGAATTCGAGTTTTCGACGGGAGAGCACGTTTCAAGCATCCCTGATCACGAATCAAACATTTTTGAAGTGATGTATGTGTGTGTGTATGTGTGTGTGTGTGTGTTAGTGAGTCTGTGGAGACGATAACTGACGAACGAATGGACCGATTCGAACCAAATTTGGTACAAAAAATCACAATCCGTAAACACTGGAAGCCTATTGTTTTTATACGCAATCGAATGTTCAGAACCCCCCTAAATTTTCGAATGAAATTTTGAAAAAATCGTCAAAAAATCAAAACCACTAATAAAGTTACGTAAATAGACATTTCTTATTTAATTTTTCATTAGAAAACGATTGACATAAATTTTAGAACGCTAACATCAACCGTTCTCGAGATATTGCACATTTTTCAAAAAAATTATCAAAAAGTCATATAAAATAAAAATAAAAAAATTTCCCATTGAGAAACATGTTCACTTTTCATATGTAATACCATGCGATAAATTGGGTGACATCATTCTCGTGGATCTAGCTCGTTCTATTCATGAAAAAAGGTACTTTGAGTAATACTTTTGTATTTGAGCGCCAATAGTCATTTATCTACTGTAAGAATAACTTATTTCTTCGTCCATAACGCTTGGCGAGATTTTGACAACAAATTTGGCGTAATGTCGCCAACTTGGCGACTTTTTGAAATGTTGCCAAATTAACGAAAATCCCGCCAAATGGATAAAAATGACGCTAAATCAATGAAAATGACGACCAATTGTCGAAAATTCAATATCTTGGAAAGAATATTAGTATCTACTATAAGAAAAACCTATTTTTTTTACTGTGAAAGTAGTAAATTCATTACATTATATAAGGAAAGTCATGTGTTGCCCACATCAGAAATTTTTGTATGCTATAGTTTTTACGGTACGAGACAGAGAAAATCGATGGACGTGCCGAGACGAAAGAAAGTGTTTCACTTCAGAAGTCGATAAAAAGTAATATATCTCGCAAAATACATCGAAATTCCACAAGAAAAATCAATCATGAATAAAGCATAGATTATGAAACACTTCCCAACTTAAATGCAATTTTATTTAAACATCTCTAAAATGCGATACAGTCAGCGGTGATATTTTTAAAATTATAACAACACTACAATAATTTATTATATTTGAAAACTTCATCCAAAATAAATGAACTTCATTCAAATAACGGCATCGAAATGTAAATAGCCTGGCTCTCTATATAAAAGCACTGAATATTTCATTCATAAACTGTTTTCCATTTCTTTCATTCAGCGGCGACATTTTTAAAATTATCATAATACTACAATAATTTATTTTACTTAAAAATATAAAACCATGGAGGTAAAATTAATTTCTAACGCCATGCTTAAAACTTCATCAAAACAGCAATAATATGGAATCGTCTGCTTCTCCATGTAAAATCAATGAATGTTTCAGTCATATCAGCTATATTGCAGGCTCCATAGCTAAATAATTTTGCGTTAAAGAAATTCAGCAATTCTTATACAACTCATCTTACAGCTTGATGTGTTTACGTTCTCCATACGTTAAAGTTAGGCTTCGTTGTAGAAATGATTAAAGTTTGATGATCATTTAAACTCCAAAATATTGTAATTTCGTTGGCGCAGTATATATATGCATAGAAGAAAAAAATAGAAAAAAGCGGTTTTAGGATGGATGCAACACTAAATATAAATTAAAAATAACTTTGAAAATCACGATTTTGACACAAGATGGATGCCATATTTTATTTTGAAGTGAGTTACGTAATCTTTTCATAAAATAATAATTGCACCCATATTATAATTTTTATTTAATAAAACTACCGAACATATTTTGGTGAAATTTTTTTTTATATATTTGATGGGATAATTTGAATATTTCCTAAAATTTTCGAAGCAATTTGCGAATTTTAAATTCGCTTAAAAAAATATTTGAAAAATTAGGTCTCATAGGGTTCGATGTATTTCATTTTTTCAACGCGAGTTCATTCCAAAACTAATTGGGTGATATTATTCATTTGCATACCCATATTTTTCACAGACCGTCTTAACAATATACTAAAATTTCATTTTGATAAAGACATTTTTACGGCAGTTATCGTGCGAACGGACAGACAGACAGGATGAACAAAGTCATAAACACTTTTTAACTATGTTGTAAAGTGTTAAAAAAACGGCTCTGTCCGGCAAAAATTTCAACTATGTAGGTACCTGCCGGCAAAAATTCGTGGCCTTGCTGTTGTTAGTCTATCCAGGACGCGAAATCATAGCTCAAATATTTTGTGTTTAATTGTGACATTAAATATTTCTTAAACAACAATATATATCGAAAAACTGTTTATTTCAGCGTATTCCCCAAATCTTTCTCTACAAGTGTAACAAATTTTATATTTTTGTATGCTATAGTTTTTGTGGTACAAAGCAGAAAATCTCGAAAAACGAGAAATTTGTCAAACAGCAGTGGCAACTTTATTTTAATATAGAGAGAAACATTTGGCAAAATGAGATTTTCTTCTTTTTTTTTCAATTCAACCTAACTAACTTAACAACTATCGATCGGTTTTTAAACGATTAAATGCAAAACCGAAAATCAAGTCGGCCGTAACCTACGAGATATATAGTTTCTTTCATAACCATAACAGAATCGATTATTGGCCAAACGACTAAGGAAAATCGATATCTATTAGAGGAAAAAAAAAACACTTCACGTGATGGCTCAAGGCCAATAAACGATAGGACAATATCAGTTTTATAAGAAACTAAATTACCCGTAACTGAAAACGAAATATAGGCAAACAGAAACGTTTGGGGTTTTATCCTAGAGTTCCGCGCTATCTTTAAGTTCCAAACATATCTTGCAGTAATTTCGGGAACAGAAAATAGAAAATTAATGAATACGGATGTGTAAAATTTTATTAGTGATAAAAATTTGATAATACCATTATTTTTTACCAAAATTTTAAAGCATCTGTTTTTCATGATCTGGTATAAATAGAGCTTAAAAAATCTGATGTGGGCAGCACATGACTTTCCTTATATAATACAACGAATTTACTACTTTTACAGTAAAAAAATAGGTTTCTCTTCTAGTAGATACTTATATTCTTTCCAAGATATTGAATTTTCGTCAATAAGTCGCCATTTTCATAGATTTATCGTTATTTTTATCCATTTGGCGAGATTTTCATTAATTTGGCAACATTTTTAAAAATCGCCAAGTTGGGGACATTCCGCCAAATTTGTCGCCAAAGTCTCGCCAAGCGTTATGGACGGAGAAGTAAGTTATTCTTATAGCATATAAATGATTATTAGCGTTTAAATATAAAAGCATTACTTAAAGTACCTTTTCTCATGAATGGAACGAGCTAGATCCACGAGAATGATGTCACCAAATTTATAGCATGATATTATATATCAAACGTGCAGATTTTTTTCAACAGTTAATATATTTTATTTAATTTATGGGATATTTTGATACATTTATTTAAAAAATGTGCAATATCTCGAGAACGGTTCATGCTAGAGTTCTAAAGTTTATGTAAATCATTTTCTAAGGAAAAATTACATAAGAAATGTCTAATTGCGTAACTTTATTAAAGGTTTTGATTTTTCAATGATTTTTTCAAAATTTCACTCGAAAATTTAGGGGAGTTCTGACAATTCGATTACATTTAAAAACAATAGGTTTCCAGTATTCATGGATTGTGATTTTTGTACCGAATTTCATTCGAATCGCTCCATTCGTTCGTGAGATATCGTTTCCATAGACTCACTGAAACACACACACGAACAGACATCACTTCAAAAATGTTTCATTCATGATAAGGGATGCTTGAATCGTGATCTCCCGTTGAAAGCTCGAATTCGAATTTTCGACCCCGTCACAGTACTTTCCTTATACATTATGTATATAAGGAAAGTAAAAATGTTATTCTTGTAGCAGATACTTATTCTTTCCAAGATACTGAATTTCTTCAATTAGTGGTCATTTTCATTGATCTAATGTCATTTTTATCCATTTGGCGAGATTTTCGTTAATTTGGCAACAATTTAAAATGTCGCCAAGTTGGCAACATTCCGCTAAATTCATCGCCAAAATCTCGCCAAGCGTTATGGACGGAGAAATAAGTTATTCTTACAGCAGATAAATGACTATTGGCGTTCAAATACAAAAGTATTACTTAAAGTATCTTTCTCCTGAATGGAACGAGTTAGATCCACGAGAATGATGTCTCCCAATTTATCGCATGATATTGCATATGAAAAGGGAACAAGTTTCTCAACAGTTAATATTTTTTTTTAATTTATGGGATTTTATGATAAATTTGAAAAATGTGCCATATCTCGAGAACGGCTCATGCTAGCGTTCTAAAGTTCATGTCAATCGTTTTCTAAGGAAACATTACATATCTGCTTGCGTAACTTTATTAAAGGTTTTGATTTTGTCATGATTTTTTCAAAATTTCACTCGAAAATTTAGGGGGGTTCTGAGCATTCGATTGTGTTTTAAAACAATAGACTTCCAGTATTCATGGATTGTGAATTTTGTACCAAATTTCATTCGAATCGCTCCATGCGTTCGTGAGATATCTTCTCCACACACACACACACACACACATCACCTCAAAGATGTTCAATTCGTGATCAGGGATGCTTGAAACGTGCTCTCCCGTCGAAAACTCGATTTCGAATTTCCGACCCCGATACTTTCCTTATACATTATGTATATAAGGAAAGTAATAATGATTGATACGGATTCAGTATTTTTAGAGCCCTAGCATAAATTGTTCTTGAAATATGGCGCATTTTCCAAATAAATTTATAAAAAAAATTACATAAAATGAAAAATTAAGTATATATCATTATAGAGGTTGATATTCTATGGGACAAATTTACTAACATCATTCTCGTGAACCTAGTTCGTTTCGCTCATGAGAGAAGATAATTCCAATCATCGGTTAATACTATGTAAAAAATATCCTTTCCGTTTGTTTGATGTAACATTTGGCGACAAATTTAGTGAAAATTTGCAAACTCTGGCGACGAATTTAGTGAAGTATAGCCAACTTGGCGACTTTTAAAATTGTCCCCAAGTGGGCAAAAGTAAAGTGTTTAATTAATGAAAATGACGCCCAAAATTAATTAAAATTGTCATTTAATTAATTAAAATTGTCCCCAAACGTGTGAAATATAGCCAACTTGGCGACTTTTAAAATTGTCCCCAAATGGGCAAAAGTAAAGTGTTTAATTAATGAAAATGACGCCCAAAATTAATTAAAATTGTCATTTAATTAATTAAAATTGTCCCCAAACGGGCAAAAGTAAAGAGTTTAATTAATGAATGAAAATGATGAAAATTCTATACCTTGGAGAATGAAGTTCAATTTCTTTGATAATCTTTGTCGCTTTGGGGAGATTGATACTCTTGATATGGAGGAAGTCATATACAGTCCACATCAGATTTTTTTTTATTTATCTATTGTCAAAACACGAACTTTGTTCTGGCAGAATCCATTTGGAAAATTTTTAAACTCTGTTCAATCCCGACCTAGCTCAAAACTGTCTAAGATAAATGCGGATTAACCTCGTCCATGAACTGGATCTGTCTTCGATCCATAGGTCAGACCCGAGTTAGTGCAAACCTCTAACCCTACTCTCTGTTCGCTACATACACCAACCCACGTTTTCAACATGTACATTTCAAAACCAATAAACGTATTTGATTAATTGCAGTTGGAGTTCCTTAGCTAGTACACTGTTAATAATTCAAATTAAAATAAGCTGTGTCAAATATAAGTTAGCCATTATGATTCTAAACATTTCTTGTGTGTGTTTCACTTTTATTCAATAAATACCTATCGTAAACGTGACCTATTTTCCTTTATTATTCATCAACAAAACGTATAACCCTTTTTTATTGTATGTAATTTAAATTTTTATATTTGTTTACATTTCATTAATTTAAATTTTCTTAACATCTTGTTTAGTTTTAAATGATTTAAAGATCAATATGGCTTTTTTACTTTCCTTATATACATACTGTATAAGGAAAGTATTGTGACGGGGTCGAAAATTCGAATTCGAGTTTTCGACGGGACAGCACGTTTCAAGCATCCCTGATCACGAATGAAACATTTTTGAGGTGATGCCTGTGTGTGTGTGTGTGTGTGTGATTGAGTCTGTGGAGACGATAACTGACGAACGAATGGACCGATTCAAACAAAATTTGGTACAAAAATCACAATCCGTAAGCACTGGAAGCCTATTGCTTTTATACGCAATCGAATGTTCAGAAACCCCCTAAATTTTCGAATGAAATTCTGAAAAAATCGTCAAAAAATCAAAACCTTTAATAAAGTTACGCAAATAGATATTTCTTATTTAATTTTTAATTAGAAAACGATTGACATAAATTTTAACATGCTAACATGAACCGTTCTCGAGACATTGCACATTTTTCAAAAAAATTATCAAAAAGTCATATAAAATAAAAAAATATTTCCTATTGCAAAACATGTTCACTTTTTATATGTAATACCATGTGATAAATTGGATAACATCATTCTCGTGGATCTAGCTCGATCCATTCATGAAAAAATATACTTTGAGCAATACTTTTGTATTTGAACGCCAATAGTCATTTATCTGCTGTAAGAATAACTTATTTCTTCGTCCATAATGCTTGGCGACGAATTTGGTGGAATGTCTCCAACTTGGCGGCTTTTTTAAATGTTGCTAAATTAACGAAAAACTCGCCAGATGGATAAAAATGACGCTAAATCAATTACGACTCATTGATGATGACGACTTGGAAAATGAGGACTCATTAACGAAAATTCAATATCTTGGAAAGAATATAAATAACTACTATAAAAAAAATCTGATGTGGGCAACACATGACTTTCCTTATATAATGCAATGAATTTACTACTTTTACATCTAAAAAAAACGTTATTCTTATAGTAGATACTTATATTCTTTCCATGATAATGAATTTTCTTCAATTAGACATCATTTTCATTGATTTAGCGTCATTTTTATCAATTTGGCGAGATTTTTGTTAATTTGGCAACAATTAAAAATGTCGCCAAGCTGGCAACATTCCATCAAATTCGTCGCCAAAATCTCGCCAAGTGTTATGAACGGAGAAATAACTTATTCTTACAGAAGATAAATAACTATTGGCGTTCAAATACAAAAGTATTACACAAAGTATCTTTTTTCATGAATGGAACGAGCTAGATCCACGAGAATGATGTCACCCAATTTATCGCATGGTATTACATATGAAAAGCGAACATGTTTCTCAATGGGAAATATATTTTTTTCCATTTTATATGACTTTTTCATAATTTTTTTGAAAAATGTGCAATATCTCGAGAACGGTTCATGTTAGCGTTCTAAAATTTATGTCAATCGTTTTCTAATGAAAAATTACATAAGAAATATCTGTTTGCGTAACTTTATGAGCGGTTTTGATTTTTTGACGATTTTTTCAACATTTCATTCGAAAATTTAGGGGGGGTTCTGAACATTCGATTGCGTATAAAAACAATAGGCTTCCAGTGCTTAAGGATTGTGATTTTTGTACCAAATTTTGTTCAAATCGGTCCATTCGTTCGTCAGTTATCGTCTCCACAGACTCACTGACACACACACACACACACATACTTTCACACACACACACACACACACACACACACACACACACAGACATCACTCCAAAAATGTTTGATTCGTGATCAGGGATGCTTGAAACGTGCTCTCCCGTCGAAAACTCGAATTCGAATTTTCGACCCCGTCACAATACTTTCCTTATACATTATGTATATAAGGAAAGTAATAATCTATTTTTTTTTTACAGTAAAAGTAGTAAATTCATTGCATTATATAAGGGAAGTCATGTGCTTCCCACATCAGATTTTTAACTATTTAATAACGCCAATATTTCGATTTTAAAATGATTTGCCAACTTCTGAAACATTTAAAATTTCAAAATCCCTTTGTTTATATTTCGAATAACTTAAATGTTAAAATCTTTTGTTAACTTCTATAATGTTTAAGTGTCTGTTTACTTTTAGCTTAAAAATCATTTTGAGTATTCAGGTATTTAAAATGCATATCACAATTTCCTATCATTCGGCTATGCATTTCTAACTGCACTTCAAGCAATTTATTTTAATTAAACCGATTTTTGGGCAGTACTTTTCAGTCTTCCCCAATCAATATAGGATATATTGGTTTCTATGAAGCAATTTTCTTGGTCTTGCACGAACATGCGAATATGGCGTGACTTCGAAATAATGCATAATGTGTTGTACTCTATTAATTAAGATATCCGATTTTAACAATATAAAATATTGGAGTGCAATTTTTACTTTTCTTATATACATAATGTATAAGGAAAGTATTGTGATGAATTCGAATTCGAGTTTTCGACGGGAGAGCACGTTTCAAGCATCCCCGATCACGAATTAAATGTTTTTGAGGTGATGTCTGTGTGTGTCTCAGTGAGACTGTGGAGACGATATCTCACGAACAAATATAGCGATTCGAATGAAATTTGGTACAAAAATCACAATCCGTGAATACTGGAAGCCTACTGTTTTTAAACGTAATCGAATGTTCAGAACCCCCCTAAATTTTCGAGCAAAATATTGAAAAAATCATCAAAAAATCAAATATTTAATAAAGTCACACAAATAGACATTTCTTATGTAATTTTTCCTTAGAAAACGATTGACATAAAATTTAGAATGAACCGTTCTCGAGATATTGCACATTTTTAAAATAAATGTATCAAAAAATCCCATAAATTAAAAAAAATGTATTAACTGTTGAGAAACATGTTCACTTTTCATATGTAATATCATGCGATAAATTTGGTGACATCATTCTCGTGGATCCAGCTGGTTCCATTCATGAGAAAAGATACTTTGAGTAATACTTTTGTATTTGAACGCCAATAATTTATCTGCTATAAGAATAACTTATTTCTGCGTCCATAACACTTGGCGAGACTTTGGCGACGAATTTGGCGGAATGTCGCCGACTTGGCGACTTTTTTAAATGTTGCCAAATTAACGCAAACCTCGCCAAATGGATAAAAATGACACTAAATCAATGAAAATGACGACTAATTGACGAAAATTCAATATCGTGGAAAGAATATAAATTGAATAAAATAAAATAAAATAAAATAAAATAAATAGCTACTATAAGAGAAACCTATTACTTTCCTTATATACATAATGTATAAGGAAAGTATTGCGACGGGTTCGAAAATTCGAATTAGTGTTTTCGACGGAAGAGCACGTTTCAAGCATCCCTGATCACGAAACAAACATTTTTGAAGTGATGTCTGTGTGTGTTAAAGTATATGTGTGTGTGTGTGTGTTTGTGTCAAAGTATATATGTGTGTGGAGACGATAACTGACGAAAGAATGGACCGATTCGAACGAAATTTGGTACAAAAATCACAATCCGTAAACACTGGAAGCCTATTGTTTTTATACGCAATCGAATGTTCAGAACCCCCTAAATTTTCGAATGAAATTTTGAAAAACCTTAAAAAAATCAAAACCGCTAATAAAGTTACGCAAATAGATATTTCTTATGTAATTTTTCATTAGAAAACGATTGATATAAATTTTAGAAGGCTAACTTGAACCGTTCTCGAGATATTGCACATTTTTCAAAAAAAATATCAAAAAGTCATATAAAATAAAAAAAAATATTTCCTATTGAGAAACATGTTTACTTTTCATATGTAATACCATGCGATAAATTAGGTGACATCATTCTTGTGGAATGGACCACGTTCCATTCTCGTTCCATCTAGCTCGTTCCATTCATGAAAAAAGATACTTTGAGTAATACAATCGTATTTGAACGCCAATAGTCATTTATCTGGTGTAAGAATAACTTATTTCTTCGCCCATAACGCTTGACGAGATTTTGGCGACGAATTTGGTGGAATGTCGCCAACTTGGCGACATATTTAAATGTTGCAATATTAACGAAAATCTCGCCAAATGGACAAAAATGAAGCTAAATCAATGAAAATGACGACTAATTGAAGAAAATTTAATATCTTGGAAAGAGTATAAGTATCTACTATAAGAATAACCTATTTTTTTTTACTGTAAAAGTAGTAAATTCATCGCATGATATAAGGAAAGTCATGTGTTGCCCACATCAGATTTTTCTAAAAATAGCGTAGAGTTTGCTTCTTTTAAAAAGAGACTCATACAAAATCCATTGCTAAAATATCGTTTAATGATGTCAGTGTAGAAATGATTTTGAGTTTTCACTAGAAAGTGTACGATACACACAAATAATGAATAAAGTAAACACTCTTAGAAAAAAAATCATGTTTCTCACTCTTCTTCGTGCAGAAATTAAATGGAATGTGGCTCCACTCGACTTTCTAATACCAGAATCCATTTTAGTAGCTTTTTTTTTTCAAATTATACAGGAAAAATTTTGAAAATTCGGTAACGTGGGTTTCGAATGATTACAATTATAGCGTGTTAACCTTTACTTTAAATGGCTTAAATCTTTCAATTCATACCATATTTGACAATGTATTCCCCCGGGGGGGGGGTAACTCCCCCACTCCGAGAGAACTAATGACGTCACAAACAAAAAAATTGTATCGCGGCTATTTTTCACAACAATGATTGAGTCTATAAAGTCCCGTGATCATTGATCAATAAATAAACCCTTTTATGCATGATGATGTGAAATTTTGTCCTATGCTGCTATGTTAAAAAAATATTAAATTAATATTAAATAAGTTTTTGCTCTAGTTCTAGATCTAGATTTAGTATCTAGATCATCTAGTTCCATATTTTTTTGCTAACAAAGGCGGATATAAAGTTTCGTGAAATTCCATTAATATTTGTAGCAGCTATTGTGTACACAAGGAATCGATCACAGACATACAGGCAGTCAGACAGACAGACATCATTCCAAAAATATTCAAAACGTGTTCAGGTGGTCTTAAAACATATTGGTATTAAAATCTCAAAACCGAAAATTTTCATGAAAACAATATTTCTTTAATACTGCGTATGAGAAAGTAAAAAAAAAATCTGATGTGACTTTCCTTTTATAATGCAATGAATTTACTACTTTTACAGTAAAAAAAAAAGAGGTTATACTTATAGTAGATACTTATATTCTTTCCAAGATATTGAATTTTCGTCAATGAGTCGTCATTTTCATTGATTTAGCGTCATTTTTATCCATTTGGCGAGATTTTCGTTAATTTGCCAACATTTATAAAGTCGCCAAGTTGGCGACATTCCGCCAAATTTGTCGCCAAAATCTCGTGAAGCGTTATGGAAGGTAAAATAAGTTATTCTTATAGCAGATAAATGACTATTGGCGTTTAAATACAAAAGTATTACTCAAAGTATATTTTCTCATGTATGGAATGCGCTAGATCCACGAGAATGATGTCACCAAATTTATCGTATGATATTATATATATGAAAAGTGAACATGTTTCTTAACAGAATTTTTTTTTTAATTTATGGGATTTTTTGATAAATTTATTTGAAAAATGTGCAATATCTCGAGAACGGTTCATGCTAGCGTTTTAAAGTTCATGTCATTCGTTTTCTAAGTTAAAATTACACAAGAAATGTGTATTTACGTAACTTTATTAAAGGTTTTGATTTTTTGCTGATTTTTTTTTAAATATCACTCGAAAATTTAAAGGGGTTCTGAACATTCGATTACGTTTAAAAACAATAGGCTTCCAGTAGTCACGGATTGTAATTTTTGTACCAAATTTCATTCGAATCGCTCCATTCGTTCGTGGGATATCGTATCCACAGACTCACACACACACAGACATCACCTCAAAAGGGTTCGATTCGTGATCAGGGACGCTTGAAACGTGCTCTCCCGTCAAAAACTCGAATTCGAATTTTCGACCCCGTCACAATACTTTCCTTATACATTATAATGTATATAAGGAAAATAATTATATATTGAATGTGGAAAGCAGTAACTAGTGAATACAACTTAATAAGCACGACAGAACAACCTGCAGAATAGACCTCCCCCCCCCCCCACACACACACCCCGCCCTCAAGCCCATTCATGAGTCTCTTGGGGTCCATCGATTACAGGTTAAAATATCCTGAATTAAAGTTCACTAATTATGAGAAGTAGTGAGTGTTTTGTTCCTGTTTATAGAACAGGGTATATTCATTATATAGAGACAAAAATAAATTGAAAGGTAAAATAAGTTTGAATACGTAGGAATATTCATATTGTTTAAGTCATATATTAGATAGCATTGATAATTTATGTATGCAAACTTAAAAGCTCAAATAAATATTCCTAATTCGATACGAACATTTCACCATAGAAATACAAGCAATGCGGTGGGACCTATCTTTGTTGCTTCGAATTATTTTAAAGTTTCCCCAGCATGAAGTTATAGCACCTTCCCTTTACCTCCATGATAGAAAGATTACTGACAATTATAATATTATTTATGTAAAATACTTCTCTGTGTTTTACCTATCTCCAATGGAAAACAACTTTTACAGGCAACCATCCCGATCGTACTTTGACTTTTTGGGAAGGGTTGTCATATTTGGCGATTTATCGACAACTTTGAGACTTTTCGAATATACACTAGAGCTTTCTCGAAATCTCCAATATTCTTGGAGATACGAGCCCTTTCTAGAAATTTCCTTTGAGAGTATATAAGGAAGTCACCGCTCAGTTGGAGAGCAGTTGACGTGATACGAGCTAAATTGGATTGTGAGATACGTCGGTGTTTTGAGAAGAGTATCTGCTATTTTATGAATTAGCATTTTGAGCATTTTATCGCTGTTTTATTGTATCTGACAGTTCTTTAGTTATTTTGTAAGATAGTTATCGTGCTATTCGCTGTATATCGTTCCTGTTTAGGCTAATTGCTGCTTTTAAATAAAAGTGTTAGTTATTCAGACATGTGGACTCATTCATGTACCCTGAGAGTACACCCCTCGATTTTAGAGTATACGTCGTAAGAGTATTACTCGTAAAGAATGTAAATATATCAGTTTTAGTTACATATAGCTGTTCTAATACTTTTAGCTATTCTTCTCTTTTAGGATGGATAGCGGATATTTCAAAATAAAGTTTTTGAACATTTGAATGAATAGTGAAATAAAATACATTTGATATTAAAATTTCTGTGGGTGATCAAAATTTTAAGATATCTTGCAGTTTTTCTAATTGTATTACTCTCCTTATTTACATAGCATTCGAAATTCGGAAATCGAGTTTCTGACTGATCTACACGTTTCGGGCACTCTAGAGCACAAAAAAACTATTTTTAGCTTTACGTCTGTGTGTGTGTCTGTGCAATGTATGTATTCACGCTATCACAAAAACTATTTGACGAAATTTCACAAAATTTGGTAGGTAAGCCACTTGTGAGTTACCCTAGTGCTGATTAAATTTTAATACGATTCGAAAAAATTATAGAACCATTTTTTTTTTTTTTTTTGCACAATGTCCCATAAAAATCTTCAAAATCTGAAATAAAAGACTAAATATTCTTAAATGTGTTGCATAAATAAAAGCTTATCACATGCGCAGTTTTTGACGATAGAACCAGAAATAAATGGACGCCAATATATATAATTTTCTACAAAACATTTTCGAGATGTAATTTTACTTTGCAACAGATAGCTGTCTGCTTAGTAATCGTTTTATCGGAAACAATAAAAAGCCTATTGATTTTTAGCGAGGTCGAAGAAAACTCTTATTTGTGTAACTGTTTCCCTCACAATATCGACATTTGTTAATCTATACTCTGTAGGGAAAAGCATGTATTGAACACACCAACCTTTTTTTATTTACTTACTTTCTTTTGCGCTGGAATTCTTCGAAGTCAAAATACAGTTTAATATAGAAATGAAAAGTGGTTTGCATCACGTTATTGTTTTCGGAACGAAAAAGCAAAAAATTGAAATAGAATTCTGCACCTCTTTATAGAAAAGATATACTGATATTTACATGTACACACAAAAAACAAAAATCCTCTCACGCTTCGCAAGTCACGTGTTTGTTAGGTTCTGCATTTCCTTGAGACACTTCCAATGTCAACATTGGGACAGAACAAACTGCGGCATCTAAAAAACAGCTTTTTTCCATCCGACAGCTTTTTTTTTTCTCTTCTAAGCATTTTGGAAGCTGACCAAGGAAAGGTCCCTGACATGGAATGAAACTTTGCTGAAGAAACTCGGAGTTCGTTCCCTTCCTAACAGCTGGAGAAAAGATAACTGAATCAGCTGATCTTTGATTTTAGAATCGTCTGCTGAGAAAAGTGAAACGCTTAGAACAGTTAATTTTTACATTTCTTAGACGTTGATGTGTCTGATACAAATTCCATTTTGAGCGTTTCTAGAAACTTTGAATAAAAAATATTTGCCCAATAGCAATTTTCCGGTGGAAATAAAAGAAACGAACTACTCAATAAAAAAAATTACAGCTACTTTCGAAGAAGGATATGGTGAGAATTATAAAAATCTGATGTTTCGAACACGTTATTCTCTACATTGTCTTTATTTAAGAAAACGTAAAAAATATGGAGTTTTTAGTCTTTTTATGATTTGATCACGCAATAAAATCATTAGGCCTCTTGCAATTGTGGGTTGAAATAAACATATCAAACTCTAATTTGATTCCTGCGAGCGATATTGTACTCACAGTTGGGAAAGTAAAATGTTTAACACTTCGCAAAACGGTTAGTTATAAGTATTAATCAATTTTTGGATAAAATTATTTACAAAACGTTAAAACATATTCATTTGATATTAGAGTATTCTTTAAAAAAAATTATGACTTTAACAATTTTAGATCAAAAACTTTGTAAATTTTCGTTTGTACCAATAAATTATGCCATTTTCTTTTAAATGAAATTATATATAGAATTTTTATTACATTTTTTATTTACCTACAGTTGCTCCCAAAAGTGTTCGTGCACTTACGAATTTCAGTGAAATACTGCTCTATCCATTAATAAAAATTAATATTTCAGAATGGGAATTTTTTAACAATATCTATAACTTGTTCTTAACAAAACCACATAAAATATTTTAAAAACATAGTAAAATTTTTTTGTGAAAAATTAATAATCAAAAAGTAACCAAAAAGTTACGTCACAAAAGTCATTTAGAAAAAAAATCTCTACATACAGTAAATATTGTAATATTTCGGTAAATTAGTACTTTGTAGGATATCCTCTAGCATCCACAATAGATTTTAAACGTCTGTGAATAGAGTTTACCAGTGTTTTATTATTATTATTTTTTTGTAATTTCTGCATCAATGTTCTTCCATTCTTCGATCACTACTGTTTTTAGTTCGCTTTTCATTTTAATATCGTGTTTTCGTACTTTAACTTCCAGTTCTCTGCAAATGTGTTCTATTGGGTTTAAATCCGGCGACTGAGGTGGTGTTTTCAGAACTTGTGGACAATTATGAAGACACCAGAGACGAACATTGAGAGCCGTGTCCTTAAGATCGTTATCTTGATAAAAAAACATTGTTTCCAATACCCAAATTTTGGGCTGATAATTTTAAATTATCTTTTAAAATATTTAAATAAAGAGCATGATTCATTATGCCATCAATAAATACCAAATTACCTAATCCTGATGCTGACATGCACCCCCACACAAGGACACCTCCACCGTCATGCTTTACAGTTCCAACTAAGTTCTTGGGATTAAGTTCCTCATTTTTTCTTCTACATACAATTATACGCCCATCAAAACCAAAAATGTTAAATTTACTTTCATCTGCAAATAAGACATGATTCCAATACGTTCCGGTTTTATTTATCATTGATTTTGTGAAAAGGAAAGCCTAAACTTTCTATTTTTGCACTTACAAAAAATTTTCTTCGGGCACAACGCCCATATAATTCAGCTGATCTGAGCACTCGTCGAACAGTTAAGTGTGTGTGGGAAATTAAAGTAGAAAATTTTTCAGTAAATTCTGTAGAAATTTTTACAGCACTTAAACGTGGATTTTTCATAAATTTTCTAACTACAAATCTCTAAACACGTTAAGTTAACTTTGCCAGAGCGACTTTTTCTTACCTTGTTTTCGATCCGATTTTTTCCTTTAAAGAGTTTTATCACATACTGCACCGTAGAATGGGATAAATTTACTAATTTAGCGATATTACGAACTGATTTACCACTACTATGATGAAAAATAATCAATTTTCGAATGCTAGTCGTTGTCTCCTTACGCCTATGAGCCATTTTTAAAAAATACTATAAATATTACGAAGTAAGCAAGCAAAGATTAAAGTCAAACGATTTTTTAAATGTCACCACAATGCAAAAATAAAAACAAGAAAGATCAATCATGCTTAAAGCATTGATTATGAAACACTTTCCAACTTCAATGCAATTTTATTTAAACATGTCTAAAATGCAATACATTCCTCGGTAATATTTTAAAACTTATCACAATACTACATTAATTTATTATATTTGAAACCTTAAACCTTCATCGAAAAAAATTAACTTCATTCAAATGACGGCATTAAAGTATAAATTGCCTGGTTTAAACATCTCTTAAATGTTATACATTCCTCGGTAATAATTTTAGAATTATCATAATACTACGATAATTTATTATATTTGAAAACTTCATCGAAAACAACTGAAATCCATTCAAATGACGTCATAAAAAATAACACTCCTGGCTCTCTCTATAAAAGCAACATTTCATTCATAAATAATTCCCCCATTCATGTCATTCATCACAATACTATAACAATTTATTTTATTTAAAAATTAAGACCATTGAGTTGCAAGTAAGTAAACTCTATGCGTAAAACTTCATCGAAAAATATCGTCCTTCTCTTTCTAAAATCAATGAATTCATATCAGCTAAGCAGACTCCATGGACTAAATGATTTTGTGTTAAAGAATTACAGCGATTCTAATACAATTCATTCTACATATTTTGCTGTTTACATTTTACATAGGTGAAAAATAGGCTTAATAGTAGAAACAATCAAATTTGGAAGAGCATTTAAACTGAAATATATTGTCATTGCGTTGTTTCAGTATGTAGATGCACAGAATTTAGGCAAAAATAAAGTAATTTTAGGACGGATACAACACTCAATATAAATTAAAAAGAACTTTAAAAATCAGGATTTTGACACAAGATGGATGCCATATATCATTTTGAAGTGGGTCATGTGATCGTTTCATATCATGGACACGTGATCGCTTAATATAAGAGGTGTTATTATTATTTTAATTTTTATTTAAAAAACAACTGAATATATTTCGCTGAATTTTTTTTTATATATTTTATGGAACAATTTGAATATTGCCTAAAATTTTCGAAGCAATTTGTGAATTTTAAATCCGCTTAAAAAATGCTTGAAAAATTAGGTCCCATAGGGCTCAATGTATTCCATTTTTTCAACCCGGGTTCAATCCAAAACTAATTGGGTGATATTATTCATTTATATTCCCATAGGTCCTATAGACCGTCTGAACAACATACTAAAATTTCATTTTGATTAAGTCATTTTTACGGCAGTTATCGTGCTAACGGACAGACAGACAGACAGACAGACAGACAGACAGACAGACAGACAGACAGACAGACAGAATGAACAAAGTCATAAACACTTTTCAACTTTGTTGTAAAGTGTTAAAAAGCGACAGACAATTTTATTTATGAATTTATCCGAAAATGTTTCGGTGTACTATCACTTACTTTTGTGACGTGTTCTTTCTCTGCCTCCTTGCATTTTCATTTTTATAAAAAAAAAAGAGAGTCAATATTTTTTCTTTTAAATGTTAGGTTTTATTCAGAATCACATGGAGATGACACGAAAAAATATTGAACTTTATATTCGAATTCAATTCCAGGCGACAGTGCTTTTCTACAAATTTTTAAAGTGTACGATCACTTTGGGGAGCCACTGAATATTTAATAATATTTAGCACAATACAAATTTAACGCAAGAATTATATGTGTAAAGGATGTCAGCCTTTGGAATTGTGCTATCATTGCAGACCAGCATTCGTCAATCGGTTTTGCGCTTTATAACTCGTAATAGGCGATACCTGCAACAAGAAAACTAGCTATGTGACTTAATTTTCGGAATCTTTATGGTGACTAACAAAGCCAGTCACATTGGCGTAGCTAGTATGTCGGTAAAAGGGGGGGGGAGGGGAATCGACAACTGAATGGAGGTTACAATGCTGGATTTCGTTTTTCAATATGAACAATTAATGTACATATTCAGGCAACGAGGGTTGGGGGTGACCTCCTTCTCCACACTGGTCAGTTATACTTTGCAGCCATGGGCATCTTTAAGGGGGTCAGGGGAGGGCCACACTCGCCTGGAAAATTGTTAATTCAATTAAAAGCCATTCCTTATATAACAAATTAATAACATTAAAAGTGAACTTTAATAGAAAGATTGGGATTTGAGTATGAAGGGGGGGGGGGAGGGGTATTTATTAGCAGATGTCTTATAGAAAGTTTTCAAATTTTCATGGGGGGGAGGGGGGCATTTTAGGAGTTCTTCGGTAATTTTACTGATTTTGTGATAGAAAACTTTGCACAATGCCTAACATATGTTCAATTTCTCCTTCTAGAACACAAATAATCTAGATCTGCATCTGTGGTTCCCAAATCATACTTCATGAAGCCCCAAGGACTCAGCGGAAGCATAGAAAAGTCCTTGAAACTCTGAAAATGCAAGGTTGATAGTAATCTCCAAATTTTGAATGCAATCAATTTTAGCACCCCCCTGGAAAAAATCCTGCATAAGTCCATGTCTGTAGCCCACTTTAAAGAAGATTCCTGTTATAGTCTTGTGAAACCTAAGCTCAAAGCATGGCCGTAGCCAGGCAGGGACCAGAGGGGGTTAAGCCCCCCAAGATGTATACTCCCCCCCCCCGATAAAAATATTAAATTTAAATTTTTAGTAGAGGTACGAAATTTCATCTAAAATATCCAAATTTTGCATAAAAAATTTATTTATGAGATTTTTTTTTATAAATTACTTTGTTTTAAGGAATCTTTAATTTAGATGAATTTGTGGTTATACAGATAATCAATATAATCAAGTTTTCAAATTTTCATGAGGGGGGGGGCATTTTAGGAGTTCTGCGGTAATTTTATTGATTTTGTGATAGAAAACTTTGCACAATGCCTAACATACGTACAATTTCTCCTTCTAGAACAAAAATAATCTAGATCTGCATCTGTGGTTCCCAAATTATGCTTCATGAAGCCCCAAGGACTCTGTGGAAGCATAGAAAACTCCTTGAAACTCTGAAAATGCAAGGTTGATGGTAATCTCCAAATTTTGAATGCAATCAATTTTAGCACCCCCTTGGAAAAAATCCTGCATAAGTCCATGTCTGTAGCCCACTTTAAAGAAGATTCCTGTTACAGTCTTGTGAAACCTAAGCTCAAAGTATGACCGTAGCCAGGCAGGGACCAGAGGGGGCTAAGCCCCCCCCCAAGAGGTATACTCACCCCCCCCCCCCGCAATAAAAATATTAAATTTAAATTATTATTAGATATACGAAATTTCACCTAAAATATTCAAATTTTGCATAAAAAATTTATTTATGAGATTTTTTTTTATTATAAATTACTTTGTTTTGAGGATTCTTTAATTTAGATGAATTTGTGGTTATACAGATAATCAATTTATTTACATATTTAACTTGATTTTAAAAATTATGACAATAGTATTTATGATACTATTGTATTATTGCATGGTTCACTGTTATCAGAATCAAAATCGACTGATAAGAAATTATTAATTAAGAGTTAATATTAAGCATTAACCTGTATTCATTTTCAGAATTTTTCACCGATAAATAAGCAGCTATACTACCAGTTAATACTTATATTAAAATCAATTGTAATTATTAATATTGATGTATAGTAGCTATATGAATATTAATAATCATCTCTTAGCTTACAAATATAAATATGCAATTATTTGTTAATAAGTTATATGGAATGAAATATATAATGGTAACTATTATGGTTTATAAATGCTAATGATTAATTGTATTTTTGGTGAGCCCCTCCTTCAAGACTGTTGAGCCCCCTTTAATTTCACTCCAACACCCCTTCAATTTCGTCTTTGGCTACGGCCCCTGCCTCAAAGTATCTTCTTGAAGCTCTCTCTCATCGTGAATGACTGACTCCAACGATCCGTCAAATTACCGCCAGTACAGTTATTCCATAATGAAGTTCGCAGTTTTCATGCTGCTACTCCAATTATCGGCTATTCCGTAAAGAAACCTTTTTTCGGATGCTGTAGTATGATCCCTGGGATCGTGATTCCAAGCTTTAGAAGAGTTCCCCCATCGGAGGTTTTCTGTAACTGTAAAAATGTCAGTTATGAAATTCCCCCTGGTGATATCGTTAGAATTAAGACAGAGTTAGAACTCTATTTTAACTTTACAAAACTCAGCATATAAATTTTTCTTTTATTAGCTAACCACACGTTCTAATCGGAAAATACCTGACCTTAATAACAGATGCTTTATAAATTTGAAGTACGTGTATCAGCGCCTTCTGGTGGACGTTCGTGACATAAATTCTCCACGATAAACAGGATGATGGGATAATTTTGGAAAGTGGGTTGCTTGTGATCTTCCCCAAGCTAAACAAGAAATTGTGTCAAGATTGCATGGATGTTTTCGCGCAGTTTGTGATGTATTAAACAGACGTATGAAAAACAACAGGTGTATAAGGAAACAGAAAAATATAATTGGCGTTTTCACTTTTATAAAAGTAGCGATGCTTCTTGATAGGAAAATATGTGCCTAATTTCATGTAAATTTTTGAATTAACTCATTAGCTGAACCAGGAATATTAGTTTGAGGATGCTAAAGCCCCTTTAGCAAGAACCATTGTGATGGTAATTTAGAACATCACTAAAATTAACCAACAAAAAGGATACTTTGAATATATCGCGTTCTAATTATTAGATCCACACACATCGCTCAAATTTCATTTTTTAGCTCAAAGACGCAACTCAGTGCAAATTTTTACTTTTCCTATATACATAGTATAATGTATAGGGAAAGTATTGTGACGAGGTCGAAAATTTAAATTCGTGTTTTCCCTGAGGGAGTACGTGTTTAAGCATCTTTGAGCTCGAATCGAACGTTTCTGAAGTAATGTCTGTGCACGTGTGTGTGCATGTATGCTAGTGTTTAAATATGCATGTGTTCGTGAGTCTATGGACACGATATCTCACAAACGAATGAAGCATTTCGTAAATAATTTGGTACGTTTGTTACAATGAGTGAATACTGGAACCCTATTGATTTGAAATACAATCAAATGTTCGGAAGACACCCCCCCCCCACACACACATCCCAAATTTCGAATGAATATTTGAAAAAGTATTATTAAGAAATTAGGGCCTTTAATAATGTTAAATAAGCATTTCAGATGTAATGTTTTTATTTGAAAACGAATAGCACAATCTTTTAGAACGCTTGCCTGAATCATTCTCGAGATATTTCACGGTCTTAAAAATAAGTTTATAAAAAAAAATTACATAAAGTAAAAAAAAATAGTAAGTAACATCAAATATTTTCACTTCTCATATGCAATATTATGCAAAGAATCTGTTGACAACATTCTCGAGTATCTTGTTCGTTCCATTCATGAGAAGACACTTTTTGCAATAGTTGTGCATTTTGACGTCAAACATTTTGCTGACGCGTCATTTATTTCACAGTTTTATTCATTAAATGGCAATTGTATTTTGATAAGGATTCCCCATATGAGTATGAATAAGTCATTCTTCTTAAATTCGTAAGATGTCATAAGAGCCAAATTTCAATTTATGTGGAATTAATTCAATGCAAAAGCATTGTGCCAGGGATCTTGTACACCATCTGTGAACAAAGTGAAGCCATTGTCAAGAGAGGTAGTCATGTTCTACTCACATCCAATTTTTACTTTGATTATTGTACAGAAAAAATATTGTTTTCATAAAAATATTCAAATTTTATATTTTGAAGATGGGCACCTTTTAAGAGCTCGCGAATTCACGTAGAACATCTTTGGAAATATATGTGCGTGGGTGTGAGATGTGGATACGATAATTCAAAGACGAATTTCCCTACAGCTACTTAATTTTATGTATAGATACATTATGTGATAAACTAGAACTAGGATTGATTTTGAGCGATTCTCCCGAAACTAAGATTGATAAACTAGAACAAGGATTGATTTTGAGCGATTCTCCCGAAACTACGATTGATAAACTAGAACTAGGATTGATTTTGAGCGATTCTCCCGATTAGAACTTGGAATGATTTCAATTTTAAAATTTTCATAACATTAATTCCTATAAAAAACGATTTTTTTTAACAATGGTAGTATATAATATATAGATGAAATTGATAATTTGAATTACGCGCTATGGATGTTAATAATTCTAAAATAGTTTGTATTAACACTGATAAGCCAAATGCATCCACTAAATGGATCATTAAGCTGTGGCCAACTTAAAAATAAAGAATACTTTTAAAGAATATTTCTGAAATATTTTAACAGAATAATTCGGTATATAATACGAAATCTGAAAAAGGTACATAGTTTTTCATTTTGCTGTTCTTTTCATTCTGATAAATATTTTGATACAAATTACTAAACTCTAGGGATAATGAACTCAAAGTAAAATGCAGTGCAAATAAAATTAAGTAGGCAAGCGTACTTTTAGGAAATCTTTAGATTTCCTTCTTCATTCCTTAAGCATGGACCTGAACATCCAAATGAGCGCGAGACTATGCCGGCCAAATAGAAAATGAATGAACGATAGAATATAATATAGTAGTGCCATCTAGTGTGACGAAAGGAAAACAGGATGAAAAGAAATATAGAAAATAACGAAAGCTCAAATATTTCCGATCCTTTTTTGGCACTGACAATTCAAATCCAAAGATTTTCGAAAAGTATGTCTGTTTACTTAACTTTATTTGCGCTGTATTTTACGTTGTGATCTAGTTCATTATTGATTGTGCGCAGAATCACATTTTATACTTTAACTTTTAATCATATGAATGTATAATCACATCCAGCGCAAATACTCCTCAGATTGTTTTAGTGAGTGCTTAAGTTTAAAAATATAATTTCAACATAAATTTCAAAAGTATAATCCTACTTCAAAGTACTAGGGAAACTGTCAAGATTGGCGGAAAATGCATTTATATTCTGATAGTGGCGGAAATGGGGTTGGGAAAATAGCTGAAATTCCCCCACTTCAAACTGTGAATAGCATTGCGGAAGTGCAAAGTTGAGTATTAACCTATTCCGACTTGTTTTGGTTTTGGGGAGTAAATATAGAAGAGGAGGAAAACTTTCATCTAACTCAAAACAGAGTTATGATCAACAAAATTCAGATTTCTAAGTATTACAGCGGCCGCTTTACGCATTTTTCTGTAGGGAAGAAAATTTGTTGGAAATAATCTAGTACTAGCTTTTCTACCCATACGTCGAAATGACGAAACTTTGGGCGCTATGTAGACCAGTCACTAAATATAACAACTACGCACTTAATTAAAGTTCTGAATATCAAAAACCGTTTCAAATTTAGGCATAAGTTGGCGCACATTCTGTTAACATAGAAATTTCTGTATGTAAAACAATTCATCTCCGATCATTGTATGCTGCCTTATTTTTAACGCTCTCAGGCATTTTATTACAATCAATTATAATGCTATTTTTCAATAGTTTCTTTAGAAGAATAGTTAGCAGACGAATCCGATATTTGAAGCGTAACTTTATTTACTGGAGTTACACATAAAAAAAAAATCTGATGTGGGCAAAACATGACTTTCCCTGCAGACTTATATCCACGTTCTCTTTATTTTAATTAAATTTAAATCACTTTTAATTCAATTTCCGTTATCATTTGATAACTGGACTTCTATTCAAAGGTGGCGTAGAGAAAATACGAAAAAACTAAAATATCTCGAGAACGTCTAGCCCTAGTGTAATGGGGTTGGTCTTATTATTTTCTCCATTAGAAATTACGTATTAAACAAGCATTTTATGGATATATTTGAGCATACGTAGTTTTTTATTTTAGATTTCGGCGATTTTTGCGGGCCATTTTGCAAAACGAGGCAGGTTATTTTTTTTCGAATCATACCAAATTCCAATCAGCACCAGGGTGTCCCACAAGTGACTAACCTACCAAATTTTGTGGAATTCGTTATTCGTGTGGAATTCGTATACATTACCATGTATTGCTGGGAAAGAAAAATACAATTGTATCGCGGCTATTTTTTACAATGATTGAAAGTATAAAGTCTATGATCCATTAAGGTAAAAGTAAGGAGTTAAAACTCCATATTAAGAAAATCTGATGTGGGCAGCACATGACTTTCCCTGCAGACTTATATCCACATTCTCTTTATTTTAATTAAATTTAATTCACTTTTAATTCAATTTTCGTTCTCATTTGATAACTGGACTTATTTTCAAAGGTTGCGTGGAGAAAATACGAAAAAACTAATATATCTCGAGAACGGCTAGTCCTAGTGTAATGGGGTTGATCTTATTCTTTTCTTCGTTAAAAATTACGTATTAAATCAGCATTTAATGGATATATTTGTGTATACCCAGTTTTTTATTTTAGATTTTGGCAATTTTTGCGGGCCATTTAGCAAAAAAAGGCAGGTTATTTTTTTCTGAATCGTACCAAAATCTAATCAGCACCATTGTGACCTATACGTGACTCATCTACCGAATTTTGTGAAATTCGGTCCATTAGATTTTCAGCTAGAGTGGATACAAGCTTTTGCGGGCCATTTCACAAAAAAGGCGGGTTCTTTTATTCCGAATCGTACCCAAAACTAATCAGCACCAGCCCCGCCCACAAGTGACTTACCTACAAAATTTTGTGAAATTCGGTCCATTAGTTTTTTAGTTAGAGTGGATACAAAATCTGCACAGACAGACAGACAGACACACACACAGACGTCACGCTAAAAATGGTTTTTTCGTATTCTAGAGGTCTCGAAACGTGTAGATCCGTCGAAAACTCGAGTTGCGATTTTCGGCATGATTCCAATACTTTCCCTATACATTACCATGTATTGCAGGGAAAGTAAAAAGCATTTAATTGATATATTTGAGCATACGTAGTTTTTAACACTTTACAACAAAGTTGAAAAGTGTTTATGACTTTGTTCATTCTGTCTGTCTGTCTGTCTGTCTGTCCGTTAGCACGATAACTGCCGTAAAAATGAGTTTATCAAAATGAAATTTTAGTATGTTGTTCAGACGGTCTGTAGGACCTATGGGAATATAAATAAATAATATCACCCAATTAGTTTTTTATTGAACCCGGGTTGAAAAAATGAAATACATTGAACCCTATGGGACCTAATTTTTCAAACATTTTTTAAGTAAATTTAAAATTCACGAATTGCTTCGAAATTTTTAGGAAATATTCACATTATCCCATAGAATATATAAAAAAAAATTCAGTAAAATATGTTAAGTAGTTTTTTAATTAAAAAAATTATTTAATATAGGGAAAAAAACAAATTCAATTAAATTCTGACTTTGGGATATCTTCCAGAAAGAAAAGAGAGAGATATTATATAATAAATATCTCTCCATTTGTTTAAACGTTTTGCATATGGGAGTGGCTTCATATTTTAAGATAATTGGTAGATAACAATTTTTCATTTTTTTTAAATTTTATAAAACTCTTCATGATAAATTTAATTGATGGCATTTTAAATGCACTTTCCTACGTCCTAGAGAGTTAAAATTTGGTACACAGCTTAAATTTGTTGAACATTTTATTCGACAAAAATTTGATGGATCTTTAAATATAGATCATACATTTTTTTCGAAATGGCCTGAAAATAATCCCCGTTCACTTCTATAAATCATTGGTGTAATATTGTTAAAAATTCTGATGTGGACAGCACATGTCTTTCTCTGCAGACTCATATTCGTTCTCTTTATTTATTCAATGATAATTTGAGTTTATCTGCACAACATAAGTATTTTAAATGACATTGAATTTACACGTTAAACTTAAATTTGGTTCTCATTTGATAGCTGGACTTATTGTCAAAGGTGGCGTAGCGAAAACGCGAAAAAACTAGAATATCTCAAGAACGGCTAGTCCTAGAGTAATGGGGTTAGTCTTATTCTTTTTGTTGTCAAAAATCACATATAAAATAGGAATTTAATTGATATAATTGAGCACACGTAGTCTTTTATTTTTATATATAACGATTTTTGCTGGCCATTTCGCAAAAATAGCCCGTTCCTTTTTCCCGAATCGTAGTAGAATAACCTACAAATGATTTATATACAAGATTTTGTTAAATTTGGTATATAAATCACTTGTAGGTTATTGAAATATTATACTCCAAATTTTGTTAAATTTGGTTCATTAGTTTTTAGCTAGAGTGGATAAAGGCAATTTCTGCGGCCATTTCGCAAAGAAGGCAGATTCTTTTATTACGAATCGTACTATAATCTAATGAACATCAGGATTTCCCACAAAAAACATACCTACCAAATTGTATGAAATTCGGTCCATTAGTTTTTCAATTAGAGTGGATGTAATATCCACACAGACACACAGAAACATACACAGATACACCCTTACACACACAGACGTCTTCCTAAAAGTAGTTTTTTCGTGTTCTAGAAGTCCCAAAACGTGTAGATACTTTGAAAATTCGAGTTCCGATCTTCGGCACGATTCCAATACTTTGAGTACATACACATACACATATATATTATCTGTGTATTATCTGTGTATCTAAATTCCGTGCCTATGCAATTACAATAGTTGTGATTTTAAATGATCCCTAAACTTTTATTATTTCTTCAAGGAAGCCTAATTTTAACATATGCAGAATGCAAATATCTCAAAGCGATTGTAAGATGAATTACATAAGAATTGCTGAATTTTTTTCACACAAAATTATTTAGCTCTGGAGTCTGGAATACAAGTTATATGAATGAAATATTCATTGATTTTGCATAAAGAATCAGATGATTTATATTTCGATACAGTTTTAAATATTTATGTATAATAAATTACTGTAGTACTGTGATAATGTAAAAGATATTACCACTGAATGAATGACATTTTAGAAATTTTTAAATGAAATTACATTTCCGTTGGAAAGTGTTTCATAATCAATGCTTATGCATGATTGATCTTTCTTGTTTATTTTAGATTTTGACAACTTTTGCGGGCCATTTCGTAAAAAAAAAGCAGGTTATTTTTTTCCGAATCGTACCAAAATCTGATCAGCACCAAGGTAACTCACAAGTGACCTATTTAATAAATATTGTAAAATTTAATATTAGTGATTTAGCTAGAGTGGATACAGGTAATTTTTGCGGGCCAATTGGCAGAAAAGCAGGTTCTTTTATCCCGAATCGTACCCAAAACTAATCAGCACCAGCGTCACACACAAGTGACTTACCTACCGAATTTTATGAAATTTAGTCCATTAGTTTTTGAGTTAGAGTGGATACATTTTACATTGCACAGACAGACACACACAGCAGACGTCACGTTAAAAATAGATTATCGTGTTCCAGAGGTCCCAAAACATGTAGATCCGTCGAAAACTCGAGTTGCGATTTTCAGCATGATTCCAATACTTTCCATATACATTACCATGTATTGCAGGGAAAGTAAAATGTAGATCGCGATGACGGTATATAAACAAAATTTGATCACAAAAAAGTTTGGGCAGCTTTGGTATACAGAAAAATAAATAAGTTGAACTACGCTGTTAATGGTAATGTTAATGGTATGACAGGAATTGATATTATCACAGATAAGCCAAATGCTGATATTGGCATCACTAAGCTGTTGCCAAAAGAAAACAAGAAAGATCAATCATGCATAAAGCATTGATAATGAAACACTTTCCAACTTCAATACAATTTTATTTAAACATCTCTAAAGTGCGATACATTCCTCGTAGATATTTTTAAAATTATCACAATATTACATTAATTTATTATCTCTGAAAACTTAAAACTTCATCGAAAAAAATAAACTTCATTCAAATGACGACATTGAAATATAAATTGCCTGGTTTAAACATCTCTAAACTGTGATATATTCCTCGGTAATATTTTTAAAATTATCATAGTACTATAATAATTTATTATATTTGAAAACTTCATCGAAAACAAATGAACTTTATTCAAATGACGTCATCGAAATATAAATCGCCTGACTCTTTCTATAAAAGCAGCATTTCATTAGTAAACCTTTTTCCATTCCTTTCATTCATCACAATACTTTTATAATTTATTTTATTTAAAAACTTAAAACTATGGAGGCACAAGTAATTTAACTCTATGCTTAAAACTTCATCCCAAAAGTCGTCTTCTTCTCTGTGTGAAATCAATGAACGTTTCATTCATATCAGCTATATTGCAGGCTCCATAAGCTAAATAATTTTGCGTTAAAGAAATGCAGCAATTCTTATACAACTCATTCTGCATCTTTTAGTGTTTACATTCTCTATAAGTAAAAATTAGGCTTCGGTGTAGAAATAATCAAAGTTGGATGATCATTTAAACTCAAGTATATTGTCATTGCGTGGTTTTAGTATGTAGATGCACAAAATTTAAGCAAAAATGAAGCGGTTTTAGAACGGATACAACACTAAATATGAATTAGAAGAAATTTTAAAAATCACGATTTTGACATAAGATGGCTGCCATATTTTATTTTGAAGTGGGTCACGTGATTTCTTCATATAAAAGATGTAATTATTATTTGAACAAGAAAGATTAATCATGCATAAGCATTGATTATGAAACACTTTCCAACTGAAATGCAATTTCATTTAAAAATTTCTAAAATGTGATACATTCAGTGGTGATATATTTTACATTATCACAGTACTACAGTAATTTATTATACTTAAATATTTAAAACTGTATCGAAATATAAATCATCTGATTCTCTATGCAAAATCAATCAATATTTCATTCATATAACTTGTATTCCAGACTCTAGAGCTAAATAATTTTGTGTGAAGAAAATTCAGCAATTCTTATGTAACTCGCCTTACAATTGCTTGAGATATTTGCATTATGCATAATTTAAAATTAGGCTTCGTTGAAGAAATAATAAAAATTTAGGGATCATCTAAAATCAGAACTATTGTAATTGCATAGGCACGGAATTTAGATACACAGATAATACACAGATACACAGATAATATATGTGTGTGTGCGTGTGTGTGTGTGTGTGTTCAAAGTATTGGAATCGCGCCGAAGATCGGAACCCGAATGTTCAAGGGATCTACACGTTTTGGGACTTCTGGAACACGAAAAATTTATTATTAGGAAGTTTAGGAAGACGTCTGTGCGTGTAAGGGTGTATTTGTGAGGATATTTCATCCACTCTAATTGAAAAACTAATGAACCGAATTTCATAAAATTTGGTAGGTATGTTTTTTGTGGGAAATCCTGATGTTCATTAGATTATAGTACGATTCGTAATAAAATAATCTGCCTTCTTTGCGAAATGGCCGGCAGAAATTGCCTTTATCCACTCCAGCTAAAAACTAATGGAACAAATTTAACAAAATTTGGTGTATAATATTTCAATAACCTACAAGTGATTTATATACGAAATTTATCGAAATTTGGTATATAAATCATTTGTAGGTTATTCTAGTACGATTCGGGAAAAAGGAATGGGCTATTTTTGCGAAATGGCCCGCAAAAATCGTTAAATATAAAAATAAAAGACTACGTGTGCTCAATTATATCAATTAAATTCCTATTTTATACGTGATTTTTGACAACAAAAAGAATAAGACTAACCTCATTACTCTAGGACTAGCCGTTCTTGGGAAATTCTAGTTTTTTCGCTACGCCACCTTTGACAATAAGTCTAGCTACCAAATGAGAACCAAATTTAAGTTTAACGTGCAAATTCAATGTCATTTAAAATACTTATGACTGTTATTTTGTGCATATAAACTCAAATTATTTTTGAAGAAATAAAGAGAACGTGAATATCTGCAGGAAAAGACATGTGCTGCCCACATCAGAATGTTTAACAATATTACAACAATGATTTATAGAAGTGAACGGGGATTATTTGCAGGCCATATCGAAAAAAAATGTATGATCTATATTTAAAGATCCACCAAATTTTTGTCGAATGAAATGTTCAACAAATTCAAGCTGTGTACCAAATTTTAACTCTCTAGAACGTACGAAAGTGCATTAAAAATGCATTTTAAAATGTGAAGCCTCCGTCATATATAAAATTATTAAACTCTTGGAAAGATATTTATTATAAAATATATCTCTTCTTTCTTTCTGGAGGATATCCTAAAAGTCAGATTTTAATTTAATTTGTTTTTTTCCCTATATTAAATAATTTTTAAATAAAAAACTACTTAACATATTTTACTGACATTTTTTTTATATATTTTATGGGATAATGTGAATATTTCCTAAAAATTTCTAAGCAATTTTTGAATTTTAAATTTGCTTAAAAAATGTTTGAAAAATTAGGTCCCGTAGGGTTTAATGTATTTCATTTTTTTAACCCGGGTTCAATCCAAAACTAATGGGGTGATATTATCCATTTATATTCCCATAGGTCCCACAGACCGTCTGAAAACCATACTAAAATTTCATTTTGATAAAGTCATTTTTACGGCAGTTATCGTGCTAACAGACGGATAGACAGACAGACAGACAGACAGAATGAACAAAGTCATAAACACTTTTCAACTATGTTGTAAAGTGTTAAAAACTACGGAATATATTTTGCTTATTTTTTTTTATATATTTTATGGGACAATTTGAATATTTCCTAATACTTTCGAAGCAATTAGTGCATTTTAAATTCGCTTAAAAAATGTTTGAAAAATTATGTCCCATAGGGTTCAATGTATTTCATTTTTTTGATCCCGGGTTCAATCCAAGACTAATTGGGTGATATTATTCATTTATATTCCCATAGGTCCCACTGACCGTCTGAACAACATACTAAAATTTCGTTTTGACAAAGTCATTTTTACGGCAGTTATCGTGCTAACGGACAGACTGACAGAATGAACAAAGTCATAAACACTTTTCAACTATGTTGTAAAGTGTTAAAGACTACGGAATATATTTTGCTGATTTTTTTTTATATATTTTATGGGACAATTTGAATATTTCCTAAAACTTTCGAAGCAATTTGTGCATGTTCAATTCGCTTAAAAAATGTTTGAAAAATTAGGTCCCATAGGGTTCAATGTATTTCATTTTTTTGAACCCGGGTTCAATCCAAGACTAATTGGGTGATATTATTCATTTATATTCCTATAGGTCCCACAGACCGTCTGAACAACATACTAAAATTTCATTTTGATAAAGTCATTTTTACGGCAGTTATCGTGCTAACGGACAGACAGACAGACAGAATGAAGAAAGTCGTTAACACTTTTCAACTATGTTGTAAAGTGTTAAAAAAATAATAACTTGATTACGAAATCTAAAAAAAATATATACATATGATTGTGACAGAAATGGAGCTAGTATATGAGAAATGGTGACTCTAACTCCAGATTCTTTACATATAGGAACTATATTATATCACGCCATTAACACATCACCGGAAAGTTTATTAGTTTCACTTAGGCTTCATAAACAACACGGAACACAAAGTTATGGTATCAAAGATTAGATAGGCTTCTTACTTTTTCAGATATTCTCTCGCGGGATTTCAACAAAATATATCTCCTGGCGTATTTTTCTACGATGCGCGTGTTTGGAAAAGCAACTCAAGGTTGTTTCCGGGCGATTTCCACCATTTTCCAGAACGTGCAAAGGAGAATGTTGTTTTTTAAGAAGGTGTGTTAAGAACCACGTTAAAAACATTTCATTTTCTAACAATGCTTCCCTATGTACATAAGATAAACGTGCCAATTATAGCCACGTTTAGGAAAAATATCTGGAGTGTGAGTTTCCACTCAATCTTTCCATATATTCATGTTCCATACGGGTTTAGATTCACTTGTATCAAAATGGTTATTGGAACGAAAAAAATATCTATCATTTCAGATTTTGTACCCAAGTTATTCTTTTAAAATACTTGGGGCTCTGCCCCTGCTAGCAGAATCGGGAAGCTTTTTTGTTTTTATAAGATTTTTCATACTATCTTGGTAACAACTTGAGTGTTCTGACCTTATTGAAACTGCTTTAAAATGCAGAACTTCAAAGTATTGATATTTGGCATCCATCTTTATAATCGTAATCTTTACTGCAGTTATATAAGCTTAAAAAGTTATGCCTGCTGAATATATTTCTGGCGGCTTACCAGCAGATCTAGACAGGGCCTGACTTACCCTAACAGGGGCCCGGATCAGACATTCCTCCGGGGCCCCCTTTCACTTCTTGGAATATATGAAATGAACAAATATGTTGAAATCGTGTCGAAAATCGCAATTTGAGTTTTCGACGGATCTACACGTTTTGGGACCTCTAGAACACGAAATAACTATTTTGAGCGTGACGTCTATGTGTGTGTGTGTCTGTCTGTGCAATGTATGTTTTCACTCTAACTTAAAAACTAATAGACCAAATTAAAAAAAAAAGCATAGGTAGGTCACTTGTGTGTGATCCTGGTGCTGATTAGATTTTGGTACTATTCGGGATAAAAGAACCCGCCTTTTTTTCTTTTGCGAAATGGCCAGTAAAAATCTCATGCATCACTAGCTAAAAAACTAATTGATCAAATTTCACAAAATTTGGTAGATATGTCACTTGTGGGATATTCTGGTACTAACTAGATTTTTGTGCAATTCTAAACAGAACCTGCTTTTTTACAAAATGGCCAGCAAAAATTGCCAAAATCTAAAATTAAAGACTACGTATGCACAAATGTATCAATTAAATGCTTATTTTATACGTGATTTTTGAAGAAAAAAGAATAAGACCAACCCCATTACTCTAGGACTAACCGTTCTCGAGATATTTTAGTTCTTTCGCATTTTTGCTAAGCCGGTTTTGAGATAAAGTCCAGTTACCAAACGAAAACGAAAACTGAATTAAAAGTGTTAATTGAGGGTAATTGCAATTAATTATGCGTGTTATTTAGTTCAATCAAACTCAATTTAATTAATTATTAAGGAAATAAAGAGAAAACGAATTTGAGTCTGTAGGGGAGGTTATGTGTTGCTCACATCAGATTTTTTTGATTTGTTGTAACGACCTATTTAGGGCAGAAATGGTTCCGTGGTGCTCAACATTTGTGGCTACTAATCTGAAAAATAACTGAATTTTGGATCGTTCGGAGCACCATAATACTTTTCCAGTACACTGCTGGAAAAGCAACAAAACGAAGTAAGTACATTTTCTAGTATTCTGCAAAACAGATACAGCGAAAACTGACAGCTGGTACTATCTTATCAGTGAAGACATAACTCTGTTTCCAACCGAGTTATTCCGCTTTGGAACGCAAGATGATATAAGAGCCATAAACTGCTGTTACAAACATAAAACGGCACTTGCAGAATAACATCAAGGTAAATCCTTTGTTATCCATTGTTGAAAAGAAAACCGCCGGAAAAAAGGAAAAATTCCAATCCCTGCCTGCGGCAATTATTATTTTATCTACATATATATATAATCATAAATGCATATGAAACACATTGCGGCGGGATCGAATTTGAGTTTTTGGTGGATTTATACGTATTTTTTTTTACCATACGTCCCGTTTTGACTGGAATTCTCCCAGTTTAAAGATACGCCTCAAAATCCCGGTCGATTTGTGCCGGTTTGAAATTAATTTTTTAGAATAAAGTTTTGGCGGGAAACAACAATTCTTATGGATAAAGGAGCGTGATATTACATTGATTGCAATTTGAAAACGCTACAGAAAAAAATAATGAAGCACTTGAAAATGCTGTTATAAACGTAAATGAATTGTTTGATGAAAATTTATAGTCTTCGAAAAATTTATAGTCTAAAAATTTATAGTCGTCGAACTATGACAACACGAAAAACAATGAAAATAAACTGGGAAAAAAAGAAACTGTAAAGATTCACAATCTGAATTTCAGGGATAAAAAAAATTAATACCGAATTTCAGTGAGTTATGGTAGTATATGTTCTTGTTTACTTAATACAGGGTGTTTCAAAATGATTGACCCGATTTCAAATGGCTTTAATTTTGAAACATATAAACTTGCATTGAAAAGTTATACATGAAATTAAAGGGAAAATATCTAAGTTTTATCTACAAGTGTTCGATGTGACCTCCTTCAATTGCACTAACAACGTCAAGGTGATAATCAAATTCTCACCAAACTTGATCCAGCATATCCTGTGTTATCGTCGCCACAGCTGCAGTAATGCGGTTTTTGAGATCCTGCCCTCACAGCAAAGATCGTCACATGTGTGACAGTGACGTTGTAGTCACGTGACACCTGGGTCACAATGTCACATCATATTTGTGACTTCTATGCGACGTTACGTATTAGTAACTTTGTAACTTCATTGTGACTATATTCCGTGACGTTTCCACAATTTAATTAACACGCAACAATGTGACATTACAATGGCAATTACAATGCGACGTCACAAACAAGTTAATATGCGACGTCACAAACGACCATGAAAATTACCAAAATGACTTCGCTGTGACCTCAATATGACATTGCCGAGACGTACTGCGACGTCTTGTGAAGTCCCAAAGTCACAGTGTGACGTAAATCTTACGTAACTGTGAAAAAAAAATGCTGTTAGGGTGTAGGCTTGTGCGTAAAGGTTGCACGAACACAGTATCCTTTATGTATTCCCAAAAGAAAAAAATCACTCGGCGTCAGATTCAGGCATCTGGGAGGCCAGTTTGTTAATGCCAAATCTGTAGGTCCACTACGACCAATCCAATGATGAGGAAAAACTTTGTTAAGGTGACGACGAACGTTCAAATTCAAGTGAGGCGGCGTGCCATCTTGTTGGAAAATGTAATCAGTGGAATCTTCGTTCAATTGCGGACATAACCAGATCTGTATCATATCCAGGTATGTGTCTCCAGTTACTGTGCTTTCGGAAAAATAGAAAGGCCCATAAATCTTTGTTCGAGACAAGGCACAGAAAACGTCAACTTTGGGTGAATCGCGCATATGTTCAATTACTGTATGCAGATTTTCAGCGCCCCATATTCTAAGATTGTGATGGTTGACTTTGTCACTTACATGAAAAGTCGCTTCATCACTGAAGACCAATCGAGCAAAAATGTCCTCATCCTCCATGATCTCTTGAATGAAATGGAAAAAGTTTAGTCATTTTAGCTTATCGTCTGGCATTATAGCTTGCAGGAACTGGAACTTGTACGGCTGGCTTCATAAACAATTTTTGCCTCAAAATATGCCAAATAGTCGCCACAGAAATTCCTAGTTCTAGACTGACGCTCCTTATTAACTTCGTTAGGCTACTTAAGAAGAATTCTCTGATTCTTTCCACATTTTCTTCAGATAGACTCGGACGTCCTGTACTGTTGCTTTTGCACACACTTCCTGTTTGTTCGAATTGCTGATACCATCTACGAATGCTCCTAACACATGCCGGTTCAATTATGAAACGTCTAAGGAACTAACGTTGAACGGTAATTACCGATTTATGTTTTGAAAACTGCAGCATGCAAAAAACTTTCTGCTGCACAATCGACATTTTCGAAAACAACTGTTTAGTGTCTATTGCGAAGCCACAAACATAACAGAACATGACATTATAAAACTCGGAAATTTCTTATTTCACGTGATATATTAATTTAATGCACGATTAATTGTTACAAAATTACAGCCATTTGAAATCGGGTCAACCATTTTGAAAAGTCTAATGCTATGTGAAAAGTCTAATGCTATGTGAAATAAACATCGATCTACAATCTTCAAACTTTTATGAAAAAATTAAAAACGACAAGCATTCAGTTAAAAAGTTCACGCCAGCAACAAAGTATATGAATGGTCAAAATCAAATAATTAATGTCTTTATGTTTCAAGTTGTCTTGGTTTGGAAAACCACTTATAAGGCAAGCCTACGTTTCCTGACTTAGAATCGAATGCTTTTTAACTGCTGGCAGTTCATGTGTTACGTATGTGTGTTGAGTATGCAAAACATTTTTACACTCATTATGTGGGTACTAAATAACTTATGGAACAAACAAATCCAGAATCAAACGTTGTTTTAGGCGTGAATTACATATGCAATTAACTGCTCTCAGCTTTTACAACGAAAAATGAGTTATAACTAACTAAAACGTATTACCCAGGTGCGAATAAATAAGCGTCCACTACTTGGATAACACAAATACAGATCAAACACCATTAATTTTCCAAATCATCAGTTATGCCTCCAAGCATGCGCACAACTACTTTTCCTCTTAGCCCATTATATAACGACGAATAGCGAGAGAAAAAGGAAACGGACTTTATTGGCAGAATCTAAAATTTCAATTTTTATGTGTTTGTTTGAGAAATCACAGAAAATAAAAAATAAAAATAATAGAGAAATAAAAAAGCTTTACTAGAATGCGAAGACGTACGTCCATATTTTTGCAAAAGTGTAGAATTGTGCTTCCATTTTCGGATACGACGAAACAGGAATCCGATAACTTAAAAAAATGCATATTTCGATGCATTTAAAAGTAAATAAATATGGAAGGGGAGTTGACCTACGGATTCGGTCCAGATATCGTTGAAGAGAACGCTCTTCGATGATGATGTTCAGACCAAAACTCTACGATAGTATTTTTGATCGCTGAAGAACCGATTTGTATGAATGTCGCTTAAAACAGTGCTTCAACGTAAAACATATAAAACTCCAATTTGAATTTTAATAAAATCTCGCCGAGCCATATTTTTCTGGGTCCTGAAGTACTTCTGTACTAAATTTTGTCGCTGTCTGAAGCTCAGATTTTCCGCTACAGACGACACTATCATACATACAATCTTTTATTACGTAAGATATAAGATCTGTTCCAATTATTTTAAAACGTTTGCCTCGATAGTTCATTTAATATATGCGACAACACCATAAGATTTTGCACCATGTGCCTATATACAGGTCAGTGGTGTCCCATACCCGTAGCCAGAAATTTCTTTAGGACGGTGTGGACCATTCCTCTAATATTATCCAACTACAACCATTTTAAAACCAACGTACTATTTTACATTAAAGAAAATTTAAAATAGGCAAAACACAGATGAACTGTAAATTATCATTCAAAATTAGAGATGATTTAAAATTTATATATTTCTTTATTTCGGCGGATGGGGATTCAGGCTCTCGCCCCCCCCCCCCCCCCCCCACCTCCCGATACCTTCATAGACATATATAAGTCTATGATACTTCATCCTCCCTGTCTATCCTAACTTAGCACAAAATAATATTTTTTCACTGTTGTACTAAGAGCTTGATTTACGCAAGGTCACCGGGTTACCGTTGCCTTGAGCCTCTAAACTTTTATGAAAGTTTGAAATTTTAAAATAATCGAGATATCGTTAATGTGCAAGAAAATCTAAGCAAAATTATTCTGATTAAACACTCTCATTATACTATTTACTTTAAACATACATTTATTGCTGACGATTCAAGTAAACTTTGGAATGTTCGGTAGGGGGTCCCAAAAACTGAACTTGGCTCTGAGCCACATCTTTCTCATGCCGAGCTTTAGTTGGACTGGCCTTTATCAAGCATCATCCTTTCTGTTGGGGCTAGGTCTTATCTAAATATGGGTTATTGAATAAACATTAACCATAGAGAGACTTGGTTGTCGATCAACATTATCAAATATAAACTAGGTCTTGTCTAAATATGGACTATTACATAAACATTAACTATACAGAGACTTGGTTGTCGATCAACATTATCAAATATAAAGATCGATATTAAAACTTATGACATCAAAATGCATAGCGTCCTGACTTTAAAAAGGACACAAGTCAAAAAGGTGAAGACAAATGTTTTAAAGACTGGATGTAATTTGATAATCAAGTTTAATGGAAATTACCGATCATTAATTATTCTGATTAAACACTTTCATTATATTATTAACTTCAAACATTCATTTATTGTTGACAATTCATATAAACTTTGACGGTAAGAGGGCCCCAAAACTGAACTAGGTTCTGAGCCACATGTTTTTCATGTCAGTCTTTAGTTGGACGGGCCTTTAACAAGCATCGTCTTTTCTGTTGGGGCTAGGCCTTGTCTAAATATGGGCTGTTGCATAAATATTAACCATACAGAGACTTGGTTGCCGATCAACATCATCAAATATAGAGATCGGTACTAAAACTTATCAAATAACAGATAGCGTCCTGGCTTTAAAAGGGGCACAAGTCAAAAAGATGAAAACAAATGTTTTAACAAGTGGTTATAATTTGATAATCAACCTTAATAAAAATTATCGACCATTAATTTACATGTATGACGAGAACTAATATTAGATACATTATCCAATTATGATCTTTTCCTCGTACACAAAATATCATCACTATTTTGAGAGTCATGATATTTTTCATACTTTGCTTGCAAGCAAGAGCATATATTTTTTTCGAGTTTTACAGATCTTACTTGATTACTTTCTGTAAATTTTCATAGCAGAACTAGGATCTAACGAACTGATTATGAAGGCAAGCTACTATATTTTGGCTTATAGATAGATAGGGGTAATATTTACATAACTTAACCATAGCGATTACCCAAAAATTACACTTTATAAGTCGTATCACTTTTGAACTAAGAGTGCGAAAGGCTCAGCTTTGGGCGAGTATTACATACTATCAGTCTTCCTTAATGGTTTATTAGTTTTATACGAGTATCTATCAGTTTTGCCTAATATAACGATATATTCAATGTTTTACGTCAGCCTTCTTAATATTTAGATAAATTACGTTCTACACACACACACACATCCCTCTTAAAGAATGTAAAAACCTATCCAGTTGTATATGTCTAAGTAAATACAACTGGATAGGTTAATAATTGAGTATTACTCAATTATGAGTAGACGCGTATAATTGAGTCTACTCAGTTTTATACGCGTCAGTCTTACTTCAAAGATTGATTCTAGAAACTCATGCCGATATGAAATACCAAATGATCAGTTATGTGTGAATCTTAAGTACCATCAGTCTTTCTTAATATCATAATCCACTCATTTTGATATCTATCAATTTTACTTAATGCATATATCCATTATAAAACTCATGTCAATATCAAATAACAAATTATCATTTTTATGTGTCAATATTAAATAGCATCAGTCTTAATATAAAGATCCATTCAGTTTTGAATGTATCGGTTTCACTTAATATAAAAATTCACGCTAAAACTCTTGCGGATATCAAATACCAAATAATCAGCTTTGCATCAAGTAGTATCAGTTTTACTTTATATAAAGATCCATTATGAAACTCATAACGATATCAAATAACAAATGATCATTTTGTGTTAATCTTAAATAGCACCAGTCTTTCTTAATATAATGATTCACTCATTTTGATATCTATCAATTTTGCTTAATTCAAAGATCCGTTATAAAACTCATGTCGATATCAAACACCAAATGATGAGTTATATGCGTCAACCTTAAATAGCACCAGTCTTAATATAAAGATTCATTCAGTTTTGCATGCATCAGTTTTACTTAATATAAAAATCCACGCTAAAACTCATGCCGATAACAAATACCAAATGATCAGCTTTGCATCAAGTAGTATCAGTTTTACTTTATATAAGGATCAATTATGAAACTCATAACGATATCAAATAACAAATGATCATTTTGTGTTAATCTTAAATAGTACCCGTCTTTCTTAATATAATGATTCACTCATTTTGATATCTATCAATTTTACTTAAATCAAAGGTCAGTTATAAAACTCATGTCGATATCAAACACCAAATGATGAATTTTAGGCGTCAACTTTAAATAGCACCAGTCTTAATATAAAGATCAGTTCAGTTTTGCATGCATCAGTTTTACTTAATATAAAAATCCACGCTAAAACTCATGCCGATATCAAATACCAAATAAATGATCAGCTTTGCATCAAGTAGTATCAGTTTTACTTTATATAAAGATCCATTATAGAATTCATAACGATGTCAAATAACAAGTGATCAATTTTAAATGTCATTCTTAAAGCAACGGTCTTACTTAATATAAAAATCCATTTAATTTAAACTATCAACATTTCTTAATATAGAGATTTATTTTAAAAAACACAGCAATATCAAATAACAAATGATTACAAAGCATCAGTCTTATACAAATTCAAAATTTACTAACCGATTGGGCTTCATATTGAATAATCCCTTTATGGTTTTATTTGACACCATTCAAGGACCTAATCCATAAGCAAGTTGCAGGTCTGTCTTCACACACTAAATTGAAATGTTCTGTCTGTTCATTCAGAAAGTGAGGGGGAAAACTCATACGATCCGATATAACTAAAATAGATCTCTTGGTCGTGGGCCCAGAATCCTACCACATGCATTAGTGGAACGCGACGCGAGATTGCTCTGAGTGTTGTAGGTGTTTCCCACAGGGAGTGTTTGTCCTTCCCATGAATATATTGCAACAGGAAATTGTAAAAAGGGGGCAAAATAACTACCACATTTTTATTTGTACTTTTTCAATGAAAAAATTAAAGTTAAATGGAAAGTAAATAATTGTACAGTGAACCAAAGTTATAGCGTCACATTGTGCGACTCAAAGTTTCTGACGTATAAGCGGAGATACGTTCTTTTCTTTGATATATTGTCGGCTATATGTTCATATACTCTACGTTCTTTTCTTTGATATATTGTCGGCTATATGTTCATATACTCGTTGATATATTCACTTCACTTCTTAAATACCAAATCATTAATTTTTCCAATGTATTTTAATGGAAGGAAAATAAAAGTAAGCATTCTAAGGGTCACACAGTGGATCAAATCGTAATCTAGGTAGACAAAATTCAGAATAACAAATGTTTCATTTCTAAACGTTCTGTTATAGGGTTATTCATTCCTGAAATACAAAATTATTAACTTTTCCAAGGTATTTTAATGGAAGGAAAATAAAAGTAAGCATTCTAAGGGTCACACAGTGGATAAAATCGTAATCCAGGTAGACAAAATTAAGAATAACAAATGTTTCATTTCTAAACGTTCTGTTATGGGGCTTTGCATTCCTGAAATGCAAAATTATTAACTTTTTCAATGTATTTTAATGGAAGAAAAATAAAAGTGACCATTCTAAGGGTTACACAGTGGATAAAATCGTAATCCAGGTAGACAAAATTAAGAGAAACAAATGTTTCATTTCTACACGTTTTGTTATAGGGCTATTCATTCCTGAAATGCGAAATTACTAACTTTTTTTAAATGTGCAATATCAGAGGAACGGTTCATGCTGGCGTTCTAAAATTTATGTGAATCGTTTTCTAATGACAAATTGCATAAGAAATGACTATTTACGTAACTTTATTAAAGGTTTTGATTTTTTAAGGATTTTTTTTTAATTACACTCGAAAATTTAGGAGTGTTCTAAACATTCGATTGCGTATAAAAACAATAGGGTTCTAGTATTCACGGATTGTAATTTTTGTACCAAATTTCGTTCGAATATCTCCATTCTTTCGTGAGATATCGTCTCCACAGACTCACACACACACACACAGACATCATCTCAATGTATGATTCGTGTTCAGGGATGCTTGAAACCCGCTGTCCCGCCGAAAACTCAAATTCGAATTTTCGACCCCGGCACAATACTTTCCTTATAAATTGTACTATGTATAAGGAAAGTGAAAAGGATTTCTGAACATAAAATCTGGCTTCTTTTCTACGATTCCCATCATATCTCTTATTCGTATTTTCCTCCATAGTGGTTTATAAAATCTCTTAGCCAAATTTCGAGATAGATAGTTTATTCTAGCAGTCGAAAGTACGGAATTTCGCCAAATTTGCGTATGAACAAATAAAGCTGAGTAAAAAAAGCTTCCACAGTTTCCACAGTGTATTCATGTTAGGTTTTGCCCAAAGTATATTAAGTATCCTCAAATGTATTCACTTTCCATTTGTATTATGATGTGACAAATGTGTTAATATCATTCTCTTGGATTTAGTTCGTTCCATTCACGACAGAAAATATATTTTGTAATAATTTTGTATTTTGACGTCAAAGAATTCACCAATCGTCGTTTATTTCACGGGATATTCATTACAAGTCAATTGCATATGATTACGGGTTTCGCATTTGAGTAGGAATACGTCATTCCGTTTCGACTCAACAGTTACCAAAAGCGGCCAATTTCAATTTACGTGGTAGATATTTACTGCCAAAATCATTGTGCTGTGGATTATAATCATTGTGCGTCATCAAATCTTTGTGAGAGAAGTGATGTCACAGCTTTATATAGAGAAAGTCACTTGTTGCTCACATCAGTTTATTTAAAATTGAGGACAAAAATTTATTCCAGGTCTAAAATCTTGTTCTGAGGATTGCCCCGAAAAGCGGGGGCGAATGGTGACAAGTATCCTAATTCGTACAGAAAATGTTCACAGCGTTCATTGTCCTTATGCAGTTGGCTTGGTGGCGGTTTAAAATACCCCACGCCCCTCCCAATGAGTTAATTTTGCCAACAAACGGCTAAATTGCGAGAACAACTGGTGTGCAAGCAAAACTAACGTGGGTGGTTGCCGAGAATGGTTTTTGTTTCTCCCAGTAGCAGGAAGAAGGAAAGAGGAAGAAAAATGGGATACTGACGAGCAGGATGCGTCCGTGCGCTAGCGTGTGTGTGTGTGGAAATGGATATGTGAATCCCGTCATTGGTGCATGTAAATGGTCTAGTGACAAATTCTGGCACGTTGCAATTGTCAGACGGATACACACTCACCAGTTTGCAAGAATCGTCCGTATTCATTAGTATATATATGCATATATATATATATATATATACACACACATATATATATATATTTATATATATATATATATATATATATATATATATATATATATATATATATATATATATATATATATATATATATATATATAAATATATATATATATATATATATATATATATATATATATATATATATATATATATATATTTATATATATATATATATATATTTATATATATATATATATATATATATATATATATATATATATATATATATATATATATATATAAATATATATATATATATATATATATATATATATATATATATATATATATATATATATATATATATATATATATATATATATAAGTGAATATTCAAAAGTATGAAATTGTACAATATACAAATAAAAACAAGTGACCTACCATAAAGGCGCAAAGCTGCTCACGAATGCCGGGTATTTTGCTTGGACGTTTCATGGAGATTAGGCCACAGGAAGGTATCGGCTCCGGGAGTGTTTCCCAGGAGTAATTAGCTGGCTATAACCGGGAACAAGGGGTCACAATCCCCCTTGGCCTATTAGTATCTTACCTGTTGGCACTTTCCCATCTTATACTTTTGACTTTCTTATATATATATATATATATATATATATATATATATATATATATATATATATATATATATATATATATATATATATATATATATACACACACACTCATTATATATATATATATATATATATACACACACACACACACATATATATATATATATATATATATACACACATTTATGTATATATATATATACACACACATATATATATATATATATGTATGTATGTATATAGGTATGTATACAATTTGTAGATGTCAATTTGCAGATAGGTTATTCTTAAAGTGGATAAACGACTACTGGCGTCCAAACACAAAACTATTACCCAAAGTATAGTAGATTCTTATAGTGGATTCTTATATTCTTTCCAAGACATTGAATTTTCATCAGTTTTCATATTCATTGATTTAGCATCATTTTATTAATCTGGTGACGGTTTTATTAATTTGGCGATATTTTCGTCAATTTGGCAACATTTAGAAAACTGGCCAAGTTGGCGATATTCCGCCAAATTCGTCTCCAAAGTTTCGCCAAGCATTATGGATGCAGAAATAGGTTATTCTTGTAATAGATAAATGACAAATGATAATAGATAAATGATTCTTATAATAGATAAATTCTTATAATAGATAAATGGCGTCAAAATATAATGTTATTACCCAACGTGCCTTCTCTCGTGAATGGAACGTGATAGATCTACGAGAAGGATGACAATAAATTTATCGCATAATATTACATATGAAAAATGAACAGATTTCACAATAGTTAATACTTTTTATGAATTTTATGTGATTTTTTGATAAATTTATTCGAAAAATGTATAATATCTCGAGAACGGTTCGTGTTAACGTTCTAACGTTTATGTCAATCGTTCTCTAATGAAAAATTACATAAGAAAATATTATTTACGTAACTTTATTGAATGTTTTAATTTTTGGATGGCTTTTTAAAATTTTTTATTTCAAAATTTTGATAGGTTCTGAATATTCGATTTCATGTAAAGACACTAGGCTTCCACTATTCACTGAGTGTTTCAAGGTTCCAAGGCTTTTTCTTTTCGGGGCACCTGTGAGAAACTCACGTATCCCCACATCGGAAATATAAGTTCTTAGAATAGTTTTGTAATCGAAATTCGATGTGAAGCATCCCTTTTCTGGGCGGATGCTTGAAAAGATTGACAGTCATGATGGCTTAGACTGTGATCAAAAATACCTTGGAAGATGGACCACCAATGTTGAGAGGTAGACAAACTAAATTTGAAAAGGAGAGTAAACAGAGAGAAAACAGGTTCTCTGAAAGAAGATGGGATCCAAGTGAATGCCGCGCGACTCATCTTAGTCAGTTTGAATTCAGTGGTCACGAGGTCAAAGGGTGAGACGATAAATGTAAACAACATTATCGTCTCAAGGCCAAAAAACTTTGAGTTACATAGTAGTTGGCAGTGCAGGCAAGTCAGGCAGCCGAGCTCTTTTATTCACTGAATGTTATTTTGTACCACATTTTGTTTGAATCGCTTCATTCGTTCGTGAGATACACAGACTCACTGATACACACACATACGCACACACACACACACACACACACACACACACACATCCCTTTAAAAGCGTCTGATTCGTGTTCAGGGATGCTTGAAACGTGTTCTCCCATGAAGAACTCGAATTAGAATTTTCAACACCGTCACGATACTTCCCTGATACTCTATGTATATAAGGAAAGTAATATATATATATATATATATATATATATATATATATATATATATATATATATATACCGGATGGTCAGAATTAAAACACCCCTACTCTGAGCTCTCTATACATCGAACTACTCAGTGTAAAGGCTCCAAAATTGTTGAACCTACTAATTCAAGACATGGGGAAAGAGATTGCGCGAAAAAAAAAATCAGTTCCAGAAACACTGATAGGTGGCGCTGTACAACAGAAAATATTCTGAAAAGACACAAAATAATACCCCCCCTCTCCCCCCCCCCCCCCCCAAAAAAAAAAGCGATATGGAATTTTTCCTTTTTAATTTCTTTTGCTGATATGAAAAAAAAAGAAGATAAAAAAGTGAAGAAACTTAAACTGTCATTGTAACTGCAATTTCGCACTGTAAGCACAAAAATTTGCATAAACCCTTGGTTTGCAGCTGCTATGCTCTGGGCATAAAAGGGGATAAAACTGGGAAATTTTTATTCTTATCAGCGATGGCTGTCACACTGCCAGAACGCGCTTTGCTTGTGAAGCTGTTTTATGAAAACAAAGGACATGCTGCAGCTGCACTTCGAGAGTTTCATCGACTTAAGAATTTGGGCAAAGGACCATTACTTCCACAAGCTCTCAGGCGAATGATCACTCGATGCGAGAAAACTGGACATCTTGGAGTTCAGACGGATCGAAATAAAATCGAATCGTTCAGATGTCGTTGAGGATGTTGCCACCGCTATTGTTGAACAATCAATGGATAACGTTATAGGCTGTAGTAGTGCACGTGGAGTGTCACGACACTTGGGTGTTCCCTACAGCACAATGCGAAACGTACTGAGAAACATAGTGCATTTTTTCCCGTACAAAATTAGTCACAATCACCACTTCCTGATCATCGACAGGAAGAAGCGACTGACCTTTGTATTGACATTTCTGGCTAGAGTTGAAGTGGATACATCGTGGCCATGGCAGATTCTATGGAACGATGAAGCGCATTTCCATCTAAGTGGAACAGTCAACACCCATAACTGTCGCATTTAGGACACGGAAAACCCTCGTACCTTCCAAGAGATTCCACTTCACTCACCGAAAGTTACAGTCTGGTGTGGATTCACAGCCACATTCATTCTTGGACCTTTCTTTTTCGAAGAGGCTACTCCCAATGGCCCTGTGACATGCACCGTGACGGTCAGGAGGTACAAAAACATGCTCGAAAATTTTGTTGTACCCCAACTGCAACAGCACCAATGTCTTGATTCAATTACCTTTATGCAAGATGGAGCGCCTCTGTGTACAGCAGTTTCTACGGCAACATTTTACTAATGGTAGAGTAATTAGTCGTGCGTTTCCGACAACCTGGCCATCTCGTTCTCGGGATCTTAATCCCTGTGATTTTTGGCTGTGGAGATACTTAAAAGGTCTTGTTTATCGAGGACGTCTGGTAACCTTGGCAGATTTGAAAGACAGTATCACTCTGCATGTGAGAAGCATCTCAATCGGCCAATTACGATCAGCAGTTGAACAAGCTGTCCACAGACTGCAGATTTTACATCTTGAAGAAAGGAACCATATTGAGCAGCATTCTCTGCATCGATAAGGTCCTTGTGATACGAATGTTTGGTACGTTCGAATAAAATGTGTTACAAATGTGTATTGTGTGTCTTTTCGGCATATTTTCTGTTGTACAGCGCCATTTTTTTTCGCGTAATCCCTTTCCCCATGTCTTGAGTAGTAGGTTCAATAATTTTGGAGCCTTTACACTGAGGTAGTTTGATGTATAGAGAGCTCAGAGTATGGGTGCTTTAATTCTGACCACTTGGTATATATATATATATATATATGTATATAGGTATGTATACAATTTGTAGATGTAGTTTAATGTTGTACATAATGCGTATGTTGATACAGTGGTTGGATTGAAATTACATGAACTGGGTGGCAAAGTGCGTTGCGCAGATGGACGTTTTAAGACAAAAAGTTATATAAACAAGAAAGATCAATCATGCTTAAAGCATTGATTATGAAATACTTTCCAACTTAAATGCAATTTCATTTAAACATCTCTAAAGTGTAATACATTCCTCGGTAATATTTTAAAACTTAGCACAATACTACATTAATTTATTATATTCGAAAACTTAAACCTTCATTAAAAAAAATGAACTTCATTCAAATGACGGCATTGAAATATAAATTGCCTGGTTTAAACATATCTAAAATGCGATACATTCCTCGGTAATATTTTTAAAATTTTAAAATTATCATAATACTACAATAATTTATTATATTTGAAAACTTCATCGAAAACAGCTGAAATTCATTCAAATGACGTCATAAAAAAATAATACGCCTGGTTCTCTCTGTAAAAGCAGCATTCCATTCATAAACATTTTCCCATTCATTTAATTCATCACAGTACGAAAATAATTTATTTTATTTAAAAACTTAAGACCATGGATCTACAAGTAATTGAACTCTATGCTTAAAACTTCATCGAAAAAAATCGTCCTTCTCTCTGTAAAATCAATGCATATTTCATTCATATCAGCTATGCAGACACCATGAGCTAAATAATTTTACGTTAAAGAAATAGAGCATTTCTCATACAACTCATTCCACATATTTTGCTGTTTACATTTTACATAAGTGAAAAATAGGCTTCGTTGTAGAAATAATCAAATTTGGTTGATCATTTAAACTCAAATATATTGTAATTGCGTTGTTTCAGTATGTATGGGCACAGAATTCAAGCAAAAATAAAGCGGTTTTAGAGCGGATACAACATTCAATATGAATTAAAGAGAACTTTAAAAATCACAATTTTGAGACAAGATGGATGCCACATTTCATTTTGAAATGGGTTACGAGATCTTTTCATATCATGGTCACGTGATAGCTTCATATAAGAGGTGTAATTAGTATTTTAATTTTTATTTAAAAAACTGCTGAATATATTTCGCTGAAATTTTTTTTATATATTTTATGAAATAATTTGAATATTACCTAAACTTTTGGAAGCAATTTGCGAATTTTAAATCCGCTTAAAAAATGTTTGAAAAATTAGGTCCCATAGGGTTCAACGCAGTAGCGGCTCGTGAGCGACATGTAGAGGGAGGCGCTCATCCATGTATTTATGCCTATATATGTATTAGTAATATATATATATATATATATACATACAAATGTTTATATATATATATATATATGATACATATACGTATTTTGGGCATAGCAACGGGTGTATTAAAAATATAAACGACGGATGTATTAAGTAAAATAACGTACCTCCCACCTTCTCGCTCGTTCATAAAAATCCTGGCCACATGGAACGTATCCTTCCTAGTGGAAAAACGTTACATAGTCCTAATTTACATTAAAGTAAAATTGTAGGGGCTGATTAAACTAAAAGTTATGCCCAGGGAGTTGACTAAAAAAAATATGCATATTCTGATGATACGTAATGATGATTCAGAGACTATAGCCACCAGTAAAATCAAAATCGGTGGATTAGGAGACGAGATGAAAAATTGGGGGGGGGGGGGGGGGGGGGGTACCAAAGTAAGAGTTACGCTCAGGGATTTGCCACGTTAAAATTACATATCCAGGTGACATGTATAAATGGTGGATAGACTATAGACACAAGCCGAACCAAAATCGCTCAATTTGAAGCCGATATGTAAAATTGTGAGGACTAGTTAAACATAAAGCTACATCCAGAGGTTGACACAAAAATATGTGTATCCAAGTGAAATGTACAAATGTTGCTCAGACTATATAGTTACCAGCAGAGTCAAAATCACTCTATTAGGAAGAGATGTAAAATTGTGGGGGCTAGCTAAACTAAAAATTACGCCCAGGGAGTTGACACAAAAAACGCATGTATATTATATATCCATCAAATATGTATATCAAACTGAGACGTATGGATGGTGCAGATACAACCATCAGCATAAGCAAAATCGTCCAATTAGGAGGTGAGATGAGAAATTTGGGGAGGGGGGGGGGCTAATTGAAGTAAAAGTTATCCTCAGAGAGCAGTCACAACAAAGATGCATAACCATATGACATGTACAAATGATGCAGAAACTATAGCCACTAGCAAAACTAAATTCGCTCAATTAGGAAAAATGCTCGCTAAAAATGTATAATTTTGGGGCTAGTTAAACTAAAAGTTACGCTCAGGGGACTGACGCAAAATATGTATATTCAGATGACACGTACAGAGGGTGCAGAGACTATAACCAGAGATATGATTGAAATAATCATTGATTTTTTAAAGCGAAGGACGATTTTTTTCGATGAAGTTTTAAGCATAGAGTTTAATTACTTGTAGCTCCATGGTCTTAATTTTTAAATAAAATAAATTATTATAGTATTGTGATGAATGAAATGAATGGGAAATTGTTTGTGAATGAAATGCTGCTTTTATAGAGAGAGTCAGGCGTGTTATTTTTTCTATGACGTCATTTGAATGAATTTCAGTTGTTTTCGATGAAGTTTTCAAATATAATAAATTATCGTAGCATTATTATAATTCTAAAATTATTACCGAGGAATGTATCGCATTTTAGAGATGTTTAAGCCAGGCAATTTATATTTCAATGCCGTCATTTGAATGAAGTTCAATTTTTTCGATGAAGGTTATATAATAAATTGAAAGAATATAATAAATTAATATAGTATTGTGATAAGTTGTAAAATATTACCGAGGAATGTATTGCATTTTAGACATGTTTAAATAAAATTGCATTGAAGTTGGAAAGTGTTTCATAATCAATGCTTTAAGCATGATTGATCTTTCTTGTTATGATTGCTATGTCCGAAGATAACTTTCTTTTTTAAATACAAACGATTTTTCTGAAATTTTAAAATTTTGTGAATATCAAACTCGGATACATTTTGCCACACGGCCTTGTGATGGCAAAAAGGTGTAATTTAAAATACCTCATTCTGAAATAAAAAGTGTTACATATACAGTTCTTTCAAATAAATCAATGTTATGGAAATATTTTTGGTCCCATTTTCATATCTACTTTGTTAACTCTTTCCAACATAGTTGAAAAGTGTTTATGCCTTTGGCCATTCTGTGTGTCTGGCCGCTCGTACGATGGCTGCCGTAAAAATGACTTTATCGAAATTGAATTTTAGTATGTTGTTGAAACGATCTGAGGGATGTTTGGCAGTGAAAATGAATAATATCACCCAATTAATTTTGGATTAAACCCGGGTTAAAAAAAAATGAAATATATTGAACGCTACGGGACTTAATTTTTCAAACCTTTTTTAAGCGGAGTTAAAATTCACAAATTGTTTCGAAAATTTCAAGAAATATTTAAATGATCTCAAAAAATGTGTAAAAAAAATTAGCAAAATATGTTGGGTAGTTTCTTAAATAAAAATTGAAATATGAATTACACCCACGATGTATGAAGAAATCACGTGACTCATTGCAAAATAAAATATGGCTTCCATTTTCCGCTCTAATCGTAGATGTTTAAATCGTTTAAATCTACATTTAGTGTTGCATCCGTTCTAAACTCGCTTTATGTTTGCTTATTATCTGTGTATCTAAATTCTGTATCAACGCGATTATAATATTTTTGATTTTAAAGGATCACTAAACTCATTACTCTTACAACGAAGCCTAATTCTGACGCTAAACTATAGGATGCAGAATGTAAACAATTCAAACGATCGTAAGGTAACTTATATAAGAATTGCTGAATTTTTTTCACGCAAAATTATTAAGCTTTGGAGTCTGGAATATACATTATATGAACGAAATATCCATTGATTTTTTATAGAGAGGCAGACGATTTATATTTCGGTGACGTTATTTGAATAAAGTTCACTTTGTGTAGCTAGCATTGTCATTTTCAATGAAGTTTTAAATTTTCAAATATAATGAATTACTATAGTACTGTGATAATTTAAAGAATATCACCTCTGAATGTATCCCATTTTAGAGATGCTTAAATAAAATTGATTTTCAGTTGGAAAATGTTTCATCAAGCACGATTGAACTTTCTTGTTAATTTATATACGTCTTCATCAAAAATATCATATTATTAACCCATTGAAATAAAAGCAACTCGCCTTATAAAGGTAAAACGACGTATCTCAAGATACGTACTTTTGCCGTACCAAGTCAGAGCAACTACAAAATATCGCCGGTGGCTCCTGTCCGTAAAATAAAACTCCAGTAAAGTTCAATAACTTGGTTCGATTTTTTCAGCCTCATTTGTTTCGTTTATAAGTTTCAAAGCACTGCAAGTTACTCGCTAATAGTTTATATCTAACTAGCACTTTCATCTTTTTCGCCCCGATTTCATCTGGATACTCCTGACTATAGACTTCATATCAAAATGTCACATTATTTTACTAACTTACTTGGCGATATATAAATTAAACTTATACAATATATATTTGACGAGATTTTAGATTCGAGTTAATCTATAAATTTGCCTGGTGGCTCATAAATGCGTGCTTGAATACGCATATTTCCATTTATTCTGTTCAAACCTCAGCAATCATTAAGTATCTATAGAATCCGCAAATTCACTTAATCTTCGAAATTTTTTTAAACAACTTGACTGGTAGATGTTTCTATCTATTGTGATCAAAGCTCATCATCTATTTTATCTCATCTTTATTTAATCTTTAAAATCTCAGTTCATTTAACTTCTTAATTCTTCTAAAACAAAATAAAATACCTTGTGCACAAATATTTCACCAAAGATTAAGTAAACACATTGAACTGCAACACTCAGATATTTTAAATATTAAAGCTAACTCACACATTGCAAAACCCAAGTTAAAATACTAAAATATCGAAATTATAGCTACTTACTTCAAAAATAAAGAGCTCGATCTTAAATCCAATTATATACACTTGTAGGGTTTTCAAAGAGATACAAATTCTTGTTTATTGTTCATAGCTGGCGCTTTCAGTTTTTAAGATATAAGCATTACAAACTTGAAAAACGGAAATTAAATTTTCAATCTTTTTCATTTTGATAGGACGATTACTCGAAAATCATAAAATTCTTTTTTAATTATATATAGATTAAAAAATTAAATGTCCTGATGCATATTTTTGTCGTTTACTATTTATATCTATCTTTTTTTAGTTTCGAAGGTATTTCGAATGAAAGAAAGTAAAATGGAAAAATAAAACTCTCGAACAAATATTTTAAAGTTTTTCCGAAAAAAAAAGGGTTTAACTTATTAAAATACATTGAAATTATTTTTATATGTTTATAATCTGTACTGCATTTCCCACAAAACGAGTATAAATTGTTGTCTATATTTTTATCTTAGGTTCAGAGATATGCGCTTCTAAAGTTTTTACATTTTTTGTAACGCTCCGATTTCCGCCACAGATAACCCAAGCACAGATGTTATCCACATCAATATGCACCGCATTCCAACGTATATTGTATAAAAATTTAAATTTAAATGCTGAATTGTGTTTTAAATTCCATGAAAAATACTTTCTATAATTTATCAAACTACATGATTAATCGCTTCATGTGTTGAATCACACGAATACCTAATTAATATACTGCTGTAGTTTATAGACTACAGCAGTTTAAGCGTAGCTAGATACACTTAACAAGATCTCTTCCACTTCTGGAGGATTTATTTCACCAGTAAACATAAACCGGAAAGATGAACTTCTGTACAAGGGAAACAATCGTGAGTGTTTGACGCGAATGCTTTTGCTTCTGCCACCAGGGGTCGCAGCAGCAGTAACAGGAAACATGTGGAAAGAAAGGGATGCTGGAGATGAAGATGAAACATGTGCGAATGGGAAAATGGATGAGGCATGGGAGTTAGAAAGAAGCAGATAAAATTCCTAAGGTTGAAGTGTTTTAAACATGCCATAATGCTTTGAGAATTATATCTAGATGTCGCTAGTGTTAGTAAAGTAGCTGCTATTGTTAGCTGACACAACAGAAAGGCGTAGTATTTAGTAGTATATGTATTTCTGATAATTTTTAAATTAAGACTTCCGTAATTATGAGTATAATTAACTAATATTTTTTCATAGTTATAGGATAGAGTACAGAATATAGAGATAAAAAAATTGAAAGATAAAATAATTTAAAATACGTAGGAATATTCTTTATTGTTTCAGTTCTAATTTGTATTGTGCTAATAATTTATGTTTACAAAATTGACAGTTTAAATAACTATTTTAGGTCTTCCGCCATGGAAATGCGTACAATTCAGGGCTACTTATCGTATCCCAGCGCCACCTGATTGATTGTCTCAAACGATATTGGCATTTTCTTAAAATGTAGATTTAACCCCCTACTTTTACCTTCATGGAGTGAGGACTGGGGAATAAAGCAATCCGTAAGGCTCGTGAATTCTGTAGAATTTAGATATCTAATTCCTTATCGCAAGAGTGTGGAACCATGTCATTGGTGTGAGTTAGTGTTAACAGATAAATTCTGGAATTGTGTAAGAATCTAGCAGTAGAATAAAGTGAGATATTTAGCTAAGGAAGCTGATAGATTGCATTTTATATTGGAAAATGTTTTGATATTACAAGTGAGATTAACATTGGAATTCACGCTTTCAATAAGTTTTATTTCTTCTGTGAATATTCTAAAGTAGTTTAACATAAAAATGCAGAGTGCATGAAATAAACGAAATTTTAAAATATGGTATCCATGTAAGATAAATTGCATAGATATAACATTTTAAATGTTTTATCATTTCTAAATTAGATGAACTTTTACAATCATTATACTGAGGGGGCGCGGTAGCCCATTGGTTAGCGCGCTGGAGTTGCACTCGGTAGGCCCGGGTTCGATTCCAGCCACTGCCAAAACTGCCGCCGTGTTCATGCGGAGTACGATCACGTAAAACATGTGGGTCCGAAAGTCCTTCCGAGAGGTTGGTTGTAGGGGAAGGAGGGTACGGTCCCTGTGGATGTCTCCCCCACTGGGTTCCGGTCTAAATTGGGTGGCACTTCCCGACCGTCCAAACAGTTATCTTACACCTTTCTGGTAGGTCGGACGGTCTGGGTTTCAATCAATCAATCAATCAATCATTATACTGAATACTAGCAATATACCCGTTCTTAGAAAGGAATATATAATATAAAGAAACTTAAAACTCATAATTATGTGCAAATTCCTATAGTATTCTAAATGGGCATTGTTATTCAAAGCATTCTATTAAAATACTTAATTTAATTCTTCTAAAAAGAAAGAAGTATAAGAATTTCTGTTCTTGCTATGCAAAATTATCTTCACAGGCAGATAGATCTAAAGAATTAAATCATCCAGGTCCCGTTTATAAACAAATTTACAAGAAATACGGAATTGGATAAAACATGACAAAATAAAAGCGTTGAAATGATATTAGCAGATATACCCATACCACTTTTATTTTGGTTCAACAATTTGCTGAGCACAATATTCCCGCAACATTTGAACCCGAAAGCCGTAATTGATTGATCCAGCCAAAAATTAAATTCCGATAACATTTATTTTTATATGCATTTCTTAATTATTGAAATTGGAAAAGATTTAATAAAAATCGTCTGCTTTGCAAACTCATTGGGTTTAAATTCGTTGCTTAGCAACATGATCTAATTTCTTTTTCAAACAAATTTGAGGAAAAAATATCGTCTGCATAATGCTATCTTTATGGGAAGTTCATTTTACCCTTGGTAGTTGGTCCTATCAACCAGAAACATGGACTAAATTTTAAATGGGGCTATTCCAAAGCTACCTACAAAATTTCATAAATTTCTGTGCAGCCTTTCTCTAGTAATGATAACACACACAAACACATACAAACACACCCACACACACACAAACACACAAACACACACACACACACACACACAAACACACACACACACACAAAACGTTCGATTCGTGTTCAGGGATTTTTGAAACGTACTCTCCCGTCGAAAACTCTAATTCGAATTTTCGACCTCGTTACAATACTTTCCTTATACATTATACTATGTATATAAGGAAAGTAATTAATCTCAACATTTTCGCCTTACTCTTCAACACATTGCCTTCCGTTTTAGAATAGAAGTCTTATTTATGTATTATTTGCATATATACCCAGCGTTGCACCTGATTAAAAATAAGCGCAAACTCTAGTAATTTTCCAAATTGATGGTGTTTTTCAAAAAACTATAATAAAAATTGTATTTAATTACACTAAAATGAAGCACGGGAATCTCTATTCTCGCTTTATAAAATTACTTTCACAGGCAGATATCGAAGTTTGTTCAACAGTCGACAACATGAAGACGCTAAAATGATGGAAATATATATATACACGTACCATTTTATTCTGTTTTAACAATTGGTGTTAATAAAAACTATGTGAATTTGAAAAATTTTGCTAAAATAAAACGAGTAAAACGAATTTGCTAAAATAATAACGAGTTAAGAAAGTGAAAATTATCAACCATTGCCGTAATCTTGTAGCCCGAGATCGTAATTGATACATCCCAATCAAAAATATAACACCGTTCATTTATAATATTTATTATTTTTACATATGTAATATTGAGACAATATTGTTTTCACGAAAATTTTCTTTCTCGGGATTTTGATGCCAATATATGTTTTTAGATTTTCTGAACACGTTTGACTATTTTTGGAGTGATATCCGTCTGTCTGTCCTTCTGCTTCGACCCAGACCGTCCGACCCACCCGAATGTGTAAGGTATCTATTTGCCACTCAATTTAGACCGGAACCCAGTGGGGAAGGTATCCATAGGGACCGTACTCTCCTTCTCCTACCACCAACATCTCGGAAGGATTTACGGACCGACATGTTTAACGTAATCGTTCTCCGTGTAAACTGTGATAAGGCTTTCACACCTCTGTGTTAAAATTGTATATTAAAGTATGGTTTTATTTCTGTGTGAATGAAAGTGTCAATTTCGAAATATAGATGTCTTTTCTACATGTTTTCAATTACATTGACTTTTAAGGGAAGTGAACTCTAAAATCGCAAAAGTGTTTATGTTCCAGAAAAATAGTAATAGTTTTGTATTTTCGCTTCTCAGTCGCTAGTTGGGAACTTGCAGGTTTTGCGCACGCGCGCGTTTGAAAAAGGATTTTGGAAGCAGTGTGGAAGGAGTCGTGGAAAAATGTAGACGTGTGTGTTTGATTCGCGTATGATCGCGAATTTTAAGAAAAGGTGGATTAATTTTGAAAGTGGAAGGATGTGATTAAAATATGTAACATAGTTCGACAAGTTGTGCGTAGAGTCGTTTGGCTCGGTTCAGAGATGAGTCACTCGTGTTTTTAAATGAATCAGCCTGGTAGTAATGGAATAATGAGTCTTGTGAAAAGAGAAAATGGTTCTTTCACTGGTCGGCTTGAATCGCTAATAGGGCTAGAGGGAAAGCTCTTTTTACAGCGATTTGTATTTGCCTGACTCCTCCTTGTGTCCTAAGGTACGAATCAACCAATCTCCGTAACCAACCAAGATGTCGAATTCCGCCAGCATGATGTTGTGTAGTCAAGTTTCCCGACCATTATGGATTTTGTTCTGCGCAAGAATCTCGATGAGTTTATGCCGAGAGTCCATCCTGATATCCTTTCCCATGGTACAGAATTGTAAATGTTATATTTAAAAGAGACGAGGTAAAGTTTTATATATATTTAGTCTTCCACCTAATGAATAGAGTGTTAATTGTCAAATCCTCGTGAGCATCGAATCATTGATGATGTTATATGAAAATGTCGTATATGTTCAAAGTATACAAATGTCGTATATAAATGTCAAGTATAATGTGAGGAATATTGTGTTTATTTTATGTATCAGAAAATATGTGTATTCTCTTGGTTCCTCTTCCTCCAGGGGTGTTCTTAATGGTCACCCTACCGAGTGTAACTCTGAGTTATTGCGAGAAATGCTTGTACTCCACTGTTTTCGATCAACTGCCTTGTTATTTCATGTTTAATAAATGTGTTTGATTTCAAAACTTTGTCTTCTCTGTCGAGTATACCAAAACGTTCGCGACAGAATTGGTGCCGTTACTTTTCTCGGTGAGTGGGGAAGAGCTGAGAGAATTAAAATTTTAAAAAAATTTTCTTAAGAATTGAAATTTTGAAGGTTAAAAATTACCGTTGTGCTAAAATGAGTGTTTTCTTAAGTAAACAGAGTTCCATGTTCTGCTTTCGGTGTTCTCAAAAACGAGTGTTCTTGGAATTTGATATGTGCCATTTGATAAAAAAAAAAATTGATTTGTTTGCATATTTATGTCATTTGATTTGATAAAAACTGGTTTTATTGTAAATACTGTTTAAGAACATTGCAATTGCATATTGTGTTAAACTATATTGTTATGCAAAATGGCTCCAATTACTAGAAACAAAAAAGTAAATGTCGGTAAGATGAGTAAAAATTCAAGTAAAAAATTAAATTCCTCCTTGAATTTGTCGCTTGATATTGCTACTGAGTCGGATACTGTTAATTCTAAAAGTAAAGTTAAAAATGTTAGCCACAAAGCTAAATCTAATGAGGAAAATATATCAGATAAATCGCCGGTATGTCTGAATTCTTCTTCTGGCACTTTGCCAAATCAAAACAGTGCTTCATCGGTAAATGATAACATGTTAAAATCATTCCATATTTTCACACCTAAGTTCGCACATCATATTCCAAAATTCTCGGGAAATTCAGAGCTTTCGTTGTCACAGTTTTTGGAAAAGTTAAATTTAGTAGCCACTCATGCAAACTGGAGTGAGTGTGACAAATTAGTTTGTTTGAGATTGAATTTAGAGGGGGAAGCAAATAGATTGATTGAAGAGAATCCAAAGCACAGAAATTGTAAAAATTTGCAGGAAATTATTCACATTTTGAAAGATCATTTTGAAGTGACCGAAAATGTTACTAAAAACATAATTTCACTCGTGAACTTTACACAGAGACCAAATGAGTCGGTTAAACAGTTTTCGATGAGAATCGAAGCTGCTTCATTTAAGGTTGTTCCGGAAGATGTAGATTCCGAAAGTGAGAATAAAATCAGGCAAACACTTTTAAAAACTTCATTTATTAATGGTTTATATCCGGAACTAAAAAGATTGGTGTTGTCACAAAACCCTAGAGATTTTTATTCGGCTAGAAAACTTGCAATTCTTGAGGAATCTATTTTAAATGAAAATAATGCTATGTACTTGACTAATCCGGTACTTACAAAAAAAGGTGTTCTCACACCAAAAAAATATGTTCTCACACCAGATCAAAGTGAAAGTATGTCAGATTTAAAAAGAAAAGTGTTAGAACAGGAAAGGGTCATTGAATTTCTTAGGGGTAAAATAGAAAAATTTAAGTTTAATTCAGATAAAGTTAACGAAAAGCGTTCACCGCGTCCAAAGTGTGACAAATGTGGTAAATTAGGTCACGTTCAAGAACAGTGTTGGAAAAAGGTTTTTCAAAAAAGAGATGCGTACGGTATAAAATGTAGGAAAATTTATACCAGTCCTGGAACTAGGTATCACCAGGGTGAAAGACACAGAGGGCAAATGTCTGCAAATGAGTGGAAGTATAAAAAGCAAGGAACGCAAAATTATAAAAATAAGGAGTCATATAAATCTTTGCAAAATTCCAAAAATCATTCTTCTGGGAATCAGAGTAGATATCCCATGCACAATTATAATAATAGAAAAACTTTTGATAGGCAAACATCACATTTTGAGGAAAATAATATTTGTCATAATATTACAAATTCTTTGTCATCTTCTTCTATTATAAAAGGAAAATTAGTGAGCAGTGAAGTGTCAATATTGATTGATACGGGTAGTTCAATTAATTTAGTGTATGAGGAAGCTTTAAATACTGTACCCATTGCACATATGTTGCTAACATACAAACCAACAATTTTGCGTAGCTTTAGTTCACAAGATACTAAAGTTGAATGTTTAGCCACTATTTCACTAAATTTGGGAAAAGAAAGATTCCCTACCGAATTTTTTGTGTTAAAATCACCAGCTCCTATTTCATATAATGTAATCCTTGGTAACAAGTTTTTACATAAACATAATGCTATTATAGATTATAATCACTTCTGTTTTAAGTTTTCAGACTCTTCCATTCCTTTTGTTGGTTATCAATGTACGAATAATTTACTTTCGATTTCAAATCATGAACCGGCAAATGAGTCGGAAATTGCAGACTCAAACCTAAGTAGTGTCGCAAAGCGTATTGCTGTGCCTGACTCGCAGATGAGTAGTGGAAAAAATGTTCGTGTGGTAGAGGACTGTAAACCGAAAGAGTTCCATACGAATGCATGTGCCAAATGCAAAGCAGATCTGGCACCGGTAGTGAATGAGTCTCAGGTCATTCGGGAAGAGTATGTGAGCAGAAATTTTTCGGAAAATAATGTAGTGCCACATTTGGGTAGTGAAGAGGTACATATTAACGATTTGGAAAATGGAAGCAAATCTTTTAGAGATTTGGTAGTAAATGCACAGAATGTTACTTTGCATATGGGGGAAAAGCAAAATCATGTTAGAGGTGGTACTGAAGAAGTGGCACAGCATAAGAACTTAAACATTAAAACTGTTAATAACTTATGTAGAGTAAAAGAAACTCTAAATACAAAAATTAAAGAGCCAATTATTGTGAAAAATTCACAAAAATGTATAATTCCTCCTTTATCTGAATCATTTATTAAAATCAAACTTTCAGAAGGGTTTCCGGAAAATTCCACCTTGCTTCTGGAATCAGAGAAAAATGACCACATCTTCATTGCTAGAGCTGTATATAGAGCTCCTAAGGATGGAATTATTTGGGTTCGTGTTGCTAACCCAGAGGAAAAACCTTATCATTTGAATAAGGGTAGAAAAGTGGCTCATGTTCAGGAAATTCAGGTGTCTGAGGAGGTTGAAGTTAATGTAGTGAGTGAGGGAGAGTTGGACTCCAGTGAACCTTTGGAGCCTTTTGAAAGTTGGGGAGGAGATTTTGACCTGAGTCATCTCCAAAAAGATCAAAAACATAAATTATCAACTTTGTTGAATAAATATAGACAAGTTTTTGCAAAGAATGTTGCTGAGTTGTCTGGTTGTAAAACCATATTACATGAGATAAATTTGGAAACATCTGTTCCTGTTTATCAGAAACCATACAAAGTTCCACATCATTTACAAGGGGAACTCAATAGACAAGTCACAGAATTATTAGAAGCTAAAATAATTAAACCTAGTTTTTCACCTTACAATACGCCAGTACTGTTTGTAAGGAAACCGGATGGTTCTTATAGATTATGTTGTGATTTTCGCAAGTTAAACAAACTTACTATTACAGAAAATTTTCCAATTCCTAACATTAGTGAATTGATTGATAATTTAGCAGGTGCTACATTTTTCTCAACTTTGGACTTAACTTCAGGATTCTACCAATTGCATTTGAATCCACAGGATTCACACAAAACAGCTTTTTCCACGCCCACCGGTCACTACGAATGGTGTAGGACCCCTTTTGGTCTAAAAAACGCACCAGCGTCTTTTCAGAGATTAATGTCTCTTGTACTGGCAGGGTTATCAGGAATATACATAGATGATGTTATCATCTCATCAAAAACTTTTGAAGAACACATGATGAAATTAGAAGAAGTTTTTATTAAATTATCTCAACATGGTCTTAGGTTAAAGCCATCAAAATGCTTCTTTTTCAGAAAGACAATAAAGTACTTAGGTTTCAGAGTGTCTGAGGGAAAAGTTCAGCCAGACCCTCATAACATTGATTTAGTGCAAAAATTTAAAGTACCCACCTGTGTCAAGAATATCAGACAATTTTTGGGTTTGACAGGCTTTTATAGGAAGTTTGTACCAGATTATGCAAAGATTACTCTTCCACTAACTAATCTTTTAAAATCAAAGCAGAAAAAGTTTGTGTGGAGTCAGGAGGCTCAGGAAGCTTTTGAAATACTTAAGAACAAGCTTATTCAAGAACCAATTTTAAAATTACCAAATTTTAATTTGCCCTTTACTTTGCATACAGATGCCTCTAATTACGCTTTGGGATCAGTTCTTTCGCAATTGGATGAAAATGGGTTATCTCACCCAGTTTCCTTTGCTAGTCGAAAATTACAAGGTGCTGAAGTGAATTACAGTGTAGTCGAGAAAGAAGCTTTGGCTGTGGTTTGGGCTACCCAGCAATTTAAGCACTATCTCTTAGGCAAACATTTCAAAATTTACTGTGATCAAGCATCCTTATCGTTCATTTTCAAATTAAGAGATCCTACTTCGCGCATAGCTCGCTGGATCGTTTCATTGCAGGCTTTTGATTATGAAATCATTCATAAACCGGGGAAACATAATGTTGTAGCTGACTATTTTTCGAGATGTATTGATGAGTCTTCTTCAAAGAAATCTCAAAACACTCAGAAACAAACTGTTCCTAAAAGTATTGTAGAATCTGTCCCTACGAAAATTTCTGGAAAAGTAGTGGTACAGAATAATGATAGTAGTGAAAACATAAATGCAATCGTTGAAAATTCTCAAGATCAAGTACAGACTACTGTGGAAGCTTCTCTGGTAACTAGGATAGCTATTGGTCAATTGAAAGATCCTAGATGTATAAAAATCAAAAATCTTCTGGAAAAAGGTGTAAAACCATACCCACAAAAACTTTCATTTTTCATGAAAAATGGTATGTTACATTGCATACACAAAAATCCAAAGCAGAGACAGCAATATAATGAGAGAGTAGTTATTCCTCAAGACTTAGTCTCAGAAATTCTATGGCTTTGCCATGATTCTCCTGTTGCTGCACATTGTGGTTTTCAAAGAACTCTGGCAAAAATTTCAGTTAACTATTATTGGCCAGACATGCATGCTCAGACTGAAAATTATGTGAAGTCGTGCACAACTTGTGTAAAAAACAGAGGTTTTCGTAACAACAAGGCTCCAATACAGAAATTTCCTATTACAACTTATCCTTTTGAACGTGTGGCTATGGATGTAGTCGGCCCACTACCTATCTCGAATTCTGGGATGAAGTACATTCTTGTCATTACAGATTACTTCACTAGATGGCCAGAGGCTTATCCACTTGCTACAGTTAAAACTGAGGATATTCTCGCTTGTTTAGAGAGATTTATAAGTATTCATGGAATTCCTGCTCACTTAATTACGGATCAAGGTAGTAACTTCATTTCTGAAGCTGCCAACAATCTATACAAGAAATTAGGCATAAAAAAACATAATACTTCAGCGTACCATCCCCAGTCAGACAGGCTAGTCGAAAGACTGAACGGTACGTTAGTTAGATCCTTAAAGAATCTGGTCTATTCTGATAAGGGCGATTGGGATCGAATGATTCAATTTGCTTTAATGGCTCATAGAACGTCAGTCCATGCCTCAACAGGCGAGTCCCCAGCACATCTTGTCTTTGGTCGAGACCCTGTGCTACCTGATGCTCTTTTAACAGGTGTAAAATATCCAGTTTACAAATCTACTCATGATTATTCAGATGACTTACAGGTTCGCTTAAAAAAGACCTTTGTAACTGTTAAGAAAAACCTTGAGGAAGCTCAGGAATCACAACAACTTCAACAACATAAATCTGCTAAAATGCCTAAGATTAAAGTTGGTGACTTGGTCTATCTTTACACACCTCATATTCGGCCAGGCCAATCAAAAAAACTCAGTTCTTTAAATCATGGTCCTTTTGAAATTATCAAGCAAACAACTGAAGTTAACTTTGTCATTCAACACAAAAACAATCCATGTAATCAGCAATTGGTCCACGTTAATAGATTAACTCCTTTACCTCCTAGACGTAGTGAATTGATTTCTAGCACATATAATGATAACATTGATAATTCTTCAACTCAAGAAACAAGACAATTTAAAAGTAGATATTTTCTAAACCATCAAAATAGGGTTAAAACTCAAAATGTTCCTAATTCACACAAGTATGACTTGCGCCCAAGAGGCCAATTTATTCATTAAAGTTACTTGTCAATTAAGGCAATATGTCAAGAGAGCAATTAGCTCAAAAGTAAAGTAAAATGTTTAAATTATGAAATTCTCACATTTTCAAAAAAAAAGACTGATATTGTTGTGAGATGGACAATTATGTTTCATAATATTATATTTTCAATTGTTTCACAAAATGTTTTGCAAAACTGTATGCTATGTTAAAATGGATCCAATATTTCTGAACTTCTGTGTAATTTGCTTTATGTGTCAGTCAGCTGAATGTTCTGTACTGCAAGTTCTGTGCCAGTGCAGCTTTCTGAATGTGAGTGCCATGTTAATCAGGTTGAAGTAGTGTTTTAAAATTCTAAATACTTAAATAATAATTTTTTTTTGCTTTACTTTAATGATAAGCAGTAATGTTTTAAAGTAATTTTAAGATAATTAAGTACTTGATGGATTAGAGTTTTGGTAAGGATTTTTAAGGATAACTGATAATTTTTATCTCTGTTTTATTTTATGAATGTGTGAATGATTTTTTTTTAATTTAAAGGTCTAGTAAATTTTAGAAATTTTTTTTTGTCATTTGGTGTTTGTTGACTTATTGGTTGGGGGTACCGCCACCTCTAGGTTTGCAACTTTCTAATGGACTTGTTTCTTGCCTGGGTGCCTGATCAACATTCTTGGTTTGAAAATTTGTCTCATTTTCTAAATTAGTAATTTTTTTTTAAAAAAAAATGTCTTTTAAAGTAATTTGTTGGCAAGGTTGGATAATAGTTAATAAATTGATTTCTGTGAAAAGTAAATTTATAGAATTTTAAATTGTAAAATTTTTGAAGAAAGAAAACTTTTTGTTTAGTTAAACTTTTTGTGAGTTGAGTAAATTAAATTTTCATGTCTCTGTGGTACTCACCAGAAAATGTATTAGTGTTTAAATTTTAAAAGGGGCAATTTCATCATTTGTGTCTTGTTAATTTGGTGTTGTCTTGTAAAGGTCTATGCTTGTATTGAGACTTATATTTTTTTTTGACTCACGAGTCAAACTTTAGGCCACTCTTGGATTTTGGTTATTATGCTGGTCATGATCTTGTTTGTTTTTGTTTTTTTTCTTTGATGTACATGTACATCGCTCAAAATTTACACTAAATTCCTCTCAATGGAACATATGTCATTGGGAACTTAATGCAGGTATTTTCCTAGTATTGTGCGGAAAAATTCCCCGCTTTGCAGGAAATTTTTCTCCCGGGCCCCGAAGGAGTGTGATAAGGCTTTCACACCTCTGTGTTAAAATTGTATATTAAAGTATGGTTTTATTTCTGTGTGAATGAAAGTGTCAATTTCGAAATATAGATGTCTTTTCTACATGTTTTCAATTACATTGACTTTTAAGGGAAGTGAACTCTAAAATCGCAAAAGTGTTTATGTTCCAGAAAAATAGTAATAGTTTTGTATTTTCGCTTCTCAGTCGCTAGTTGGGAACTTGCAGGTTTTGCGCACGCGCGCGTTTGAAAAAGGATTTTGGAAGCAGTGTGGAAGGAGTCGTGGAAAAATGTAGACGTGTGTGTTTGATTCGCGTATGATCGCGAATTTTAAGAAAAGGTGGATTAATTTTGAAAGTGGAAGGATGTGATTAAAATATGTAACATAGTTCGACAAGTTGTGCGTAGAGTCGTTTGGCTCGGTTCAGAGATGAGTCACTCGTGTTTTTAAATGAATCAGCCTGGTAGTAATGGAATAATGAGTCTTGTGAAAAGAGAAAATGGTTCTTTCACTGGTCGGCTTGAATCGCTAATAGGGCTAGAGGGAAAGCTCTTTTTACAGCGATTTGTATTTGCCTGACTCCTCCTTGTGTCCTAAGGTACGAATCAACCAATCTCCGTAACCAACCAAGATGTCGAATTCCGCCAGCATGATGTTGTGTAGTCAAGTTTCCCGACCATTATGGATTTTGTTCTGCGCAAGAATCTCGATGAGTTTATGCCGAGAGTCCATCCTGATATCCTTTCCCATGGTACAGAATTGTAAATGTTATATTTAAAAGAGACGAGGTAAAGTTTTATATATATTTAGTCTTCCACCTAATGAATAGAGTGTTAATTGTCAAATCCTCGTGAGCATCGAATCATTGATGATGTTATATGAAAATGTCGTATATGTTCAAAGTATACAAATGTCGTATATAAATGTCAAGTATAATGTGAGGAATATTGTGTTTATTTTATGTATCAGAAAATATGTGTATTCTCTTGGTTCCTCTTCCTCCAGGGGTGTTCTTAATGGTCACCCTACCGAGTGTAACTCTGAGTTATTGCGAGAAATGCTTGTACTCCACTGTTTTCGATCAACTGCCTTGTTATTTCATGTTTAATAAATGTGTTTGATTTCAAAACTTTGTCTTCTCTGTCGAGTATACCAAAACGTTCGCGACAAAACACGGCAATGGTTTGGGTAGAGGCGGGAATTGAACTCGGGTCATCCGAGTGCAATCCCCGCTCGCTAACCACTGGGTTGTCGCGCCCCACCGTCTGTATGTCTCTGGTCGATTTCTTGCGTACAGGAAGGATATCGACCACAATTATGAATGGATTTTCACGAAACTTTATATCGAGCTTGGTCATAAAAAAAAATCTAGAACCAGATAGAATTTTTTTTTTTTTTAATTCGAGCGAAAACTTCGAAATTTATTTGAAATTTTATATTTTTACTTTCCTTATATACAATAATGTATAAGGAAAGTATTGTGACGGGGTCGAAAATTCGAATTCGAGTTTTCGACGAAAGAGCACGTTTCAAGCATCGCTGATCACGAATCGAACATTTTTGAAGTGATGTCTGTGTGTGTGTGTGAAAGTATGTGTATGTGCGTGTGTGTGTCAATGAGTCTGTAGAGACGATAACTGACGACCAAATGGACCGATTTGAACGAAATTTGGTACAAAAATTACAATCCGTGAATACTGGAAGCCTATTGTTTTTATACGCAATCGAATGTTCAGAACCCCCCCCCCCCCCTAAATTTTCGAGTGAAATTTTGAAAAAATCGTCAAAAAATCCAAACCTCTTAGTTACGCAAATAGACATTTCTTATGTAATTTTTCATTAGAAAACGATTGGCATAAACTTTAAAACGCTAGCGTCAACCATTCTCGAGATATTGCACGCAGTATCAAAACATCATATAAAATAAAAAAAAAATATTTCCTATTGAGAAATATGCTCATTTGTCATATGTAATACCATGCGATAAATTGAGCGACATCATTCTCGTGGATCTATCTCGTTCCATTCATGAAGAAAGATACTTTGAGTAATACTTTGAGTAATACGTATTTGAACGTCAATAGTCATTTATTTGCTGTAAGAATAACTTATATCTCCGTCCATAACGTTTGGCGTGATTTTGGCGACGAATTTGGTGGAATGTCGCCAATTTGGCAACTTTTTTAAATGTTGTTAAATTAACGAAAAACTCGCCAAATGGATAAAAAGAACGCCAAATCAATGAAAATGACGACAGGTTGACGAAATTTCAATATCTTGGAAAGAATATAAATATCTACTATAAAAATAATCTATTGTTTTTACTGTAAAAGTAGTAAATTCATTGCATTATATAAGGAAAGTCATGTGATGCCCACATCAGATTTTTTTTAACATGGCTACATAGGACAGAATTTGACATAATCATGCATAAAAGGATTTATTTATGGTTCAATTGTCACAAGACTTTATAGTTTTAATCATTGTTGTGAAAAATTGTCGCGATACAATTTTTATGTTCGTGACGTCATTAGTCCCCCTGGGAGGACAAGTTACCCGTCCCCCGGGGGCGACATTGTCAAGTATCAATCGAAAGATTTTTCAAGCCCTTTAAAGTAAAGGGTAACACGCTATAATTGTAATCATTTGGACCCATGACACCAATTTTTCAAAATTTTTCTTGTAAAATTTGATAAAGTAAAAAAGTTACTAAAAATGGATACTGGTATGAGAAAGTCGAGTTGATCCATACTCACAGATAATTTTTATATAAATTTTTTAAACACATTTGATTTAATTCCGTTGCTAAGCAAATGATATAATTCTCTTAAAATAAAATTTAGAAATATAATTATCTGTATAATTTAGAAATATAATTATCTGTATAATGAAATTTCTATGGAAGCTTTAATTTTGCGTTTCCTATTAATATCTTGACAACCCCTGGTCCCAGAAACTTAAAATATGAACGAAATTACCCGCAATGAAGTAGGGAATAATCATACTAAATTTAAAAAACAAAATCTGTTAAAATCTGTGGATTTGTATACTGAGTAGACAAACAGACTTCTCATTATATATATATATAGTGACTAACATACAGTAAAAAAAAAAAATATATATATATATATATATATATATATATAATTATTTATTAATTATATAAATAAATAAAAATGAAAAATAATAAACTAAGTCAAAAACATTAGAAAAATCAAAAAATCGGAAAATAAGATGCATTAACAGTAGGGGATTAGGGAGAGTTCAGCGGCACTTCAGAGGCGGTGAATCCCTATACTTTAACATGGGGAACCCTCCGAGGCCAGAAAATGAGTGCATCAACAGAGGCGGTGGTAAAGTCCCATGCTTTAACATAGGGGTTCTCAGAAGTCGGTGTGAGGCAGCACAGTTCCATAAGGTGACGTCACAGAAGAGAGTGGAGTTTATGACGTATATTGTTTTTCCTTTTTAGTAACAAAATTTCGTAAATGTAAGTTTTTTTCTTTTTTTTTTTTTTCAACAAGTTGGATTTTGAGGGTTGTTGGATTTCTCTATGGGAAATAACATGAATTTTAAGAAAGTGTCACTTTTAGCGTTTTTTCACAAAAAGTTTCAAAAACGTTAAAAAACAACAAAAATGTACGTTTTTAAAATAAATTGTGGTTTTTAGATTGTTTGAATTCTCTATGGGAAATAACATGGGTTTTCGCACTTTTGTGTATTTTTTGTAAAAAAAATGTGCGTTTTTGCAAAAGTGTTACCAAAAAAGCGTTTTTTGAAAAATGTGACATTTTGCGATTTTTTTTCAAAATGCCGTTTTCTCTATGGGAATTAACATAGGTTTTCGCACTTTTACATTTTTTTAAAAAAAATGTGCGTTTTTGCAAAAGTGTTACCAAAAATGCGTTTTTTGAAAAATGTGACATTTTGCGATTTTTTTCAAAAACACACTTTTTACTTGTAAAAACTAAGAAAAACACGTTTTCAAAGTAGCAGAATTTCGGGAATTTCGGGAATCTCGGGAATTGGGTGTATGGGAGGGGGTATGTTTCCCCAATCCTTTCGTCTTGGATTTCAAAATTTAAATGCAGTAATGTCTCTTTAAGAAATTAGATGCTGTTAGAAAAATATATATTTTTTTTAATTGTGGTCCCACCTCCACCCGGTGTATAGGATACACCGCCACAATTTCTTTTTTTTCTTTTTTCCTATTTTTTCCTTCTTTTTTTTTTTTTTTTCCTTCTTTCTCTTTTTTCCTTTTTTTATTTTTTTATTTTAAAATGTCCGTAGGCATAACTTGTAATGCCGTCCTCGAGTAAATATCTTTTGTCATCAATGGGTGACAAAGCCACCTTGTTCTGGCATACAGTGAATAGTTTATGATGACTACTATCAATTCTAATCTGTTCTTCCATGGTAGGTCTAACACTCAACAGGCATTGTCTATAGTCATTATGTGTAATTTTCCGTGCAACCACATGTGTAGAAACACCTTTAGCTCTTTTCTTTTCTCCAGCAGCTGATAGAATAGAGTACATTTTAGGTCTAAGTCCTATAAACTCTTGAATGGGGGTTGAATTCAGTTCATCTTTAAAATATCCAATACGCTTTTTATTGTCTTCACTGAAGAGGGGATGATCCTTGGGATAGTCAGAAAAATCATACAAGTGTTTATGCTGGTTCATATCTTCATAAATATCAGCAGTTTGGATTTCATAAGCCAATGAATCAGTATCGGTGAAGAGAAGCGAAGCTTTTTCACCATATTGGCTTTTAATATGTTTATAATGAAACTCATACATCAGGAGTTTAGATAACTCCAAGATAGCAAAGCCAACGTATATAGGCCGGTTCATTAAAATGCAATTCCTTACACGTTCAACACCCACCAGATCTTCGCTAAAAATCCTGATAGCTCTAAAAGCTGGAGATGCCACCACCTTCAGGGCCCGCTTTGAAGAATTCACTAGTTCAATATTCACTCGATTTCGAAGATTCTCCATCGTTTTTCCAAACACAGCGTTATTAAGCAATTTAAAAAAGTCTTTCTCAAAATTAGTCTTTGCCTTCTTTCTTTCTTCTGTGTTAAATTAGATGTATTTCTCCAACCAGGGCTTCTGATTAAATTTTAAGGTCTTGTGAATTTTCTTGAGTCTTAAACCTAATGATAGGTATAGCTGAAGGTTCCGATAGTGAACAATATAATGTTTCTTGTCATGCAGATTGGGTACCAATTTCGTAGTACTAACAAAATGTCCATGATGTAACTGTTGAACTAGTCGTTCAGCATAGGGGGAGAGCATTTCTCGTTCAATCTTCACCCTTTCAGGGGCTAGAGGGTATTCATTATGATAATCATGTAAGGATTCAGGATACTCCAGATCCACTTCAAATATATATCCCTCTTGGGTATTATCCTTTAGACTCATTATCCAGAATTCATTCAAATTTTCTGTAGATATCCATTCAAAGCCACCATAGGGCAGTGGTTGAGACATGGCCCAACCATATAGGTTATTAGCATCAAGATAGATAATGTGCTTATCAGGCTTAGAAGAATCGTAATTTTCCAAATAACGATTATTAGCCTCGGATCTACGCTGACTTATCATACATATGCCACCGCGGATTCCACGTTCTATAAACAGTAACATATTTTCATCTGTGAGTAGTTCCAGGGTTTGCTCAGTCATTTTCAAAGAGGCCTGCCAAGCCAGTCCAGGGGCGGTCATCATATGAGCGGCGTCTAAATCATAGTTCTTCTTGCAAATTTTTCGAAAATTCTCAAATACATCGGCTAATAGTAGCACATCTGTTTTCACATACAGGTCGTGATATTCTCCCAAGTTCTTTATGTTGAAGGTATCCCATACAGTTTGGGCATGCCGATAATCTTCACTCTTAATATCTTCTCCTTTAATATCATTATGAAATGCAGAAGGGGGAGGGAGTACATTTTCATCAAATTTTTGAAAGGATGTCATATAGCTATAGGGATATACTCCTTTCCTAATAAGAGCATTCTGTTGTACTATATCGGGGAAATGTTCTCTGAGAATATAAAATTCACTCAAGTCTAAATTGGAAACTAGCTTTTCCAGGGAAGCATTCAGAAACTGTAGGCTATCAATAAATTGTAAACAGACACGGGGCCCCTCTTTCTTTGAAATCTTAAAAGATATGTATTTTTCAATATTAGTGGCAATCACATCAATTTTATGGTCTTGCAATTTCCCAAAACTCAGCATAATATGATGAGAGTCATAATTTTTTAAATTATGAAACACTACAGGAATATTAATACTTTGTCTATAGTTAAGATTACAGGCATTATGCAGGGCACCTCTATAGGCTCCAGTCACATGATTGTGATCACGCACACGATCTGTTTTCAGTTCACGATGGCACACGTTACAATGGGTAGCTCTTTCAAAGTCAACTTCATTCTCTTTAGTCATTCGTAGTGGTTTAACATAACGTAATTTTTCTCCAAGATACTGTTTCTCCATTATCAAGTTGTTAAGAAAATGATTCACAGGGTCGATACCTCGATACACAGTAGCTTGTTTCAGGCATTTTCCATCAGGCCCTATAATAACATAAGCATATCCACAAGGTTCATGAATCGCTAGTCTATGCGTGTAAGATCTAATATTCGAGGGTTTAGTAGTGTCTTCTTTAACGATCAGGGCTTCAAAGTCAGCATAAATGATGAAAGGGATAGAATGCTGATACTGTTTGTTCGTGAATTGGAGATATTTCTGATCTTCCGAGGGCATTTTAATGCGCTGAGGTGCATGTTCTTTGCAATATTGAGCATGATCTTGCAAAAGATCGTCTCTACTGTAACGATGTAAACATCTATAACATATATATTGGGCTCCATTGTGCTTAGTTATATCTCCCAGCAAGCGTGACATATTCCTTATGAGAGTATAGTGTTGCCTATCTTCATCACTAATCAGCAGGAGATTCACACAGTCTTCATCTTCACGTTTGGATATATGCAAAGGAAAAATATCTTCATCTTCGTATCCATATACATTTATTCGTATATTATTCAATTTTTCAATCTGAGGAATCTTCACAACTGAGATAGGGTATTGAATATCTCCAAGTTTAATGTCATTTTCAAAACTTTTATAATGTGACACTCTTTCAGGCTTATATTCACGGGATATATAGTATTTGTGGGCTAATAGGCACCACACCAGGCATTTCTCGTCTTCATTTCGAATATTGAGTAAAGCTTTCTTGGCTGCAAGTTTTGTTGGCAAGGGTATATAGCTAGAAGCTGCAAGAGGCTTATACTTTGCACAGAAAACATCTATCTTTCGCATCTTTTGTAAAGTCCATCCAGAGCCTCGGCTGACAAATTCTTCGAATAACTTCAAGATTTGTGAAAAAGCTTCTTCAGCACTGTTGGGAGGGGTATCATCACGAAGTTCTGTCACAACATCTGTTCTAAAATATGAGCTGGATACCTGTTGGCCATTTGCAACGTCACGAATAAATTGCACATCCGCAATAAGATACCACTTAATAGATCTGTATGCATCAAGTTCGTCTTTTAATATCTTCAATAGCTGAGGGCGAATTTCATCAAAACATAGCATAAGATCCCTCTCTACACTTTCAGTAGGTTCCAGAGTGTGTACAGAGAATACATCTAAACCCTTCTTCTTCTTCGCTGCAATCTTGGGGCGCTTATTAGAAGTTGAGGCTAAAGCAGGAGCTTTTCTCTTTTTAGAACCATGTTCAATACGCTGATGGCGCAGGGCATCACTTTTCTTGCTGAATATAAGTTCACAATGCATGCATTTCACACCATCCTTCAGATGAAGTAACAGGTGGCGCTTCAGGTTATCTCGTCTAGTAAACTGTATGGAGCATTGAGTGCATTCAAACACTTTAACGGGAGAATGCATATTCGCATGTCTAGCCAAGTCTTCCTTACGAACAAATGCACGTTCGCATACTTTACATCGATAAGTCAAGGCATCATCGTCAGAATGAATCTTCATATGTCTTGCTAAGGCATCTTTTCTGGAAAAGTGCTTATTACAAGATAAACACACCTGCAAGAGATAAAAAAATACAAGACCTTAGTATAAACACGCTATTCTCGGTAACAATGTAATACATTTCAGATGTATATATATCATTACAAATGTATATAAAGTAATCGCTAATCCATTATACTATCCCCATTAGAAATAATAAAATTCCTGGATTAAAGAATATATCCATATAAGAATATATCCATACAGGACATTTCATGTAAGATCCCCAAGACATTTCATTAAATTCATAAAAACACTCATTAAAAAGTTGTTACGCATCATAAAAATACAAAGTTTAATAAAATAATAGAATAAAATCACATTAAAACAAGTACTTACATGTCCAATCCTGTTCAAAGAGGGTGTATTACGCATAATAACGTCAGTAACTGTAGGGATAGTACCTCCGATATTACTTTCTAAGGCAAACATACTCGCAGTGCAACTTCAAACACGACTTAACAGCACGAAACTCACAACAGAAATGATAAAATCGCTGCTTAAAGACCACCTACATCCATTCATAAAAAATAGTTCCTGGTGTATCCTTCCGCCAAGGTCACCCCAAGGTTATCTCTAAAGAGTTCTTGATGTATCCGTAAGCCAAGGGCATGCCAAGGTCACATGATAGTTATATCACGGTTACCGCTAGATTTACAACACGCGAATGTAATTATGCACACATCCGATAAAAAATAAACAATTCATTCAACATCGCAATCGATTATATCCTTTTTTTAATAATTGTAATCGATACATTAAATAGATTCACATCTTATAAAATAATAGATTTTAATAAAATAATGAAAGAAAATCCATTTGCGAGACCCCCTAAAACCTCCAATCGTTATGCAATACAACAACGCGCAAGCATAAAAACCCCCGAATAACATACTCCTCTTCCCCCCTCCCTTCCCGAGACACCAACACTCACTTCCCCATACACTAAACGTAACCCATAGCAACCGGAATCCATAATAAAACATTCACCTTCACCCCCAACGTACATCCAAATACACAGTCATTCAACGTGAAACCCGTATTTTTACAGCAAAAATCACTTTACAGGGATTCATAGAACAAAAATCCCTAAAAAATCAACAAATTCACCCAGAAACTAGCTAAAACCCTCAAATTACTTATAATTATCGTCTACATATGCTATATAACCATTTACAACCTTAAAAAGGTGAGTATACTAGTAGATAAGGAAGGTGGGTTCGCCAGAATGCGGTTAGAGCAATGCCGCCTAAAAATAGTTTCTGGAAAGAAAAAATAAATATTTTTTGGTATTTCCAGAAAGTATCCTCTATGTAATATTTTGGTAAAATTAAAAAAGTTTTTAAAAAAATTTTAAAAACTCAATTTTTTATTAATTTTCACAAAATTCCTAATTTTCCTATTAGTATCCCTTTTCGCCGATAGGGGGCGCTGATGGTTCCATACCGCCTTCGTCGCAGAACCTCAGCCGTTGCCATCTCTAAAAAAGTTTCTTCCGTACTTAGAAAAAATCTCGTTCCAAAAAATTTATTTCCCCCTCAACCCTTCGTACAAGACTACGACATCGTTGCCACCCGACAAAAAGTTTCTCCAAAATTTTTACCCCCCCACCTTTTTTCATTTCCCCCCCCTTTTACACCCCCGTCCAGGATTACGGAATTCAAGATGGCGACCATTTTGCTCCGCCATCGTTGCAGAACCGGCCTTCCTTATCTACTAGTATACTCACCTTTTTAAGGTTGTAAATGGTTATATAGCATATGTAGACGATAATTATAAGTAATTTGAGGGTTTTAGCTAGTTTCTGGGTGAATTTGTTGATTTTTTAGGGATTTTTGTTCTATGAATCCCTGTAAAGTGATTTTTGCTGTAAAAATACGGGTTTCACGTTGAATGACTGTGTATTTGGATGTACGTTGGGGGTGAAGGTGAATGTTTTATTATGGATTCCGGTTGCTATGGGTTACGTTTAGTGTATGGGGAAGTGAGTGTTGGTGTCTCGGGGAGGAAGGGGGAGAGAGGAGTATGTTATTCGGGGGTTTTTATGCTTGCGCGTTGTTGTATTGCATAACGATTGGAGGTTTTAGGGGGTCTCGCAAATGGATTTTCTTTCATTATTTTATTAAAATCTATTATTTTATAAGATGTGAATCTATTTAATGTATCGATTACAATTATTAAAAAAAGGATATAATCGATTGCGATGTTGAATGAATTGTTTATTTTTTATCGGATGTGTGCATAATTACATTCGCGTGTTGTAAATCTAGCGGTAACCGTGATATAACTATCATGTGACCTTGGCATGCCCTTGGCTTACGGATACATCAAGAACTCTTTAGAGATAACCTTGGGGTGACCTTGGCGGAAGGATACACCAGGAACTATTTTTTATGAATGGATGTAGGTGGTCTTTAAGCAGCGATTTTATCATTTCTGTTGTGAGTTTCGTGCTGTTAAGTCGTGTTTGAAGTTGCACTGCGAGTATGTTTGCCTTAGAAAGTAATATCGGAGGTACTATCCCTACAGTTACTGACGTTATTATGCGTAATACACCCTCTTTGAACAGGATTGGACATGTAAGTACTTGTTTTAATGTGATTTTATTCTATTATTTTATTAAACTTTGTATTTTTATGATGCGTAACAACTTTTTAATGAGTGTTTTTATGAATTTAATGAAATGTCTTGGGGATCTTACATGAAATGTCCTGTATGGATATATTCTTATATGGATATATTCTTTAATCCAGGAATTTTATTATTTCTAATGGGGATAGTATAATGGATTAGCGATTACTTTATATACATTTGTAATGATATATATACATCTGAAATGTATTACATTGTTACCGAGAATAGCGTGTTTATACTAAGGTCTTGTATTTTTTTATCTCTTGCAGGTGTGTTTATCTTGTAATAAGCACTTTTCCAGAAAAGATGCCTTAGCAAGACATATGAAGATTCATTCTGACGATGATGCCTTGACTTATCGATGTAAAGTATGCGAACGTGCATTTGTTCGTAAGGAAGACTTGGCTAGACATGCGAATATGCATTCTCCCGTTAAAGTGTTTGAATGCACTCAATGCTCCATACAGTTTACTAGACGAGATAACCTGAAGCGCCACCTGTTACTTCATCTGAAGGATGGTGTGAAATGCATGCATTGTGAACTTATATTCAGCAAGAAAAGTGATGCCCTGCGCCATCAGCGTATTGAACATGGTTCTAAAAAGAGAAAAGCTCCTGCTTTAGCCTCAACTTCTAATAAGCGCCCCAAGATTGCAGCGAAGAAGAAGAAGGGTTTAGATGTATTCTCTGTACACACTCTGGAACCTACTGAAAGTGTAGAGAGGGATCTTATGCTATGTTTTGATGAAATTCGCCCTCAGCTATTGAAGATATTAAAAGACGAACTTGATGCATACAGATCTATTAAGTGGTATCTTATTGCGGATGTGCAATTTATTCGTGACGTTGCAAATGGCCAACAGGTATCCAGCTCATATTTTAGAACAGATGTTGTGACAGAACTTCGTGATGATACCCCTCCCAACAGTGCTGAAGAAGCTTTTTCACAAATCTTGAAGTTATTCGAAGAATTTGTCAGCCGAGGCTCTGGATGGACTTTACAAAAGATGCGAAAGATAGATGTTTTCTGTGCAAAGTATAAGCCTCTTGCAGCTTCTAGCTATATACCCTTGCCAACAAAACTTGCAGCCAAGAAAGCTTTACTCAATATTCGAAATGAAGACGAGAAATGCCTGGTGTGGTGCCTATTAGCCCACAAATACTATATATCCCGTGAATATAAGCCTGAAAGAGTGTCACATTATAAAAGTTTTGAAAATGACATTAAACTTGGAGATATTCAATACCCTATCTCAGTTGTGAAGATTCCTCAGATTGAAAAATTGAATAATATACGAATAAATGTATATGGATACGAAGATGAAGATATTTTTCCTTTGCATATATCCAAACGTGAAGATGAAGACTGTGTGAATCTCCTGCTGATTAGTGATGAAGATAGGCAACACTATACTCTCATAAGGAATATGTCACGCTTGCTGGGAGATATAACTAAGCACAATGGAGCCCAATATATATGTTATAGATGTTTACATCGTTACAGTAGAGACGATCTTTTGCAAGATCATGCTCAATATTGCAAAGAACATGCACCTCAGCGCATTAAAATGCCCTCGGAAGATCAGAAATATCTCCAATTCACGAACAAACAGTATCAGCATTCTATCCCTTTCATCATTTATGCTGACTTTGAAGCCCTGATCGTTAAAGAAGACACTACTAAACCCTCGAATATTAGATCTTACACGCATAGACTAGCGATTCATGAACCTTGTGGATATGCTTATGTTATTATAGGGCCTGATGGAAAATGCCTGAAACAAGCTACTGTGTATCGAGGTATCGACCCTGTGAATCATTTTCTTAACAACTTGATAATGGAGAAACAGTATCTTGGAGAAAAATTACGTTATGTTAAACCACTACGAATGACTAAAGAGAATGAAGTTGACTTTGAAAGAGCTACCCATTGTAACGTGTGCCATCGTGAACTGAAAACAGATCGTGTGCGTGATCACAATCATGTGACTGGAGCCTATAGAGGTGCCCTGCATAATGCCTGTAATCTTAACTATAGACAAAGTATTAATATTCCTGTAGTGTTTCATAATTTAAAAAATTATGACTCTCATCATATTATGCTGAGTTTTGGGAAATTGCAAGACCATAAAATTGATGTGATTGCCACTAATATTGAAAAATACATATCTTTTAAGATTTCAAAGAAAGAGGGGCCCCGTGTCTGTTTACAATTTATTGATAGCCTACAGTTTCTGAATGCTTCCCTGGAAAAGCTAGTTTCCAATTTAGACTTGAGTGAATTTTATATTCTCAGAGAACATTTCCCCGATATAGTACAACAGAATGCTCTTATTAGGAAAGGAGTATATCCCTATAGCTATATGACATCCTTTCAAAAATTTGATGAAAATGTACTCCCTCCCCCTTCTGCATTTCATAATGATATTAAAGGAGAAGATATTAAGAGTGAAGATTATCGGCATGCCCAAACTGTATGGGATACCTTCAACATAAAGAACTTGGGAGAATATCACGACCTGTATGTGAAAACAGATGTGCTACTATTAGCCGATGTATTTGAGAATTTTCGAAAAATTTGCAAGAAGAACTATGATTTAGACGCCGCTCATATGATGACCGCCCCTGGACTGGCTTGGCAGGCCTCTTTGAAAATGACTGAGCAAACCCTGGAACTACTCACAGATGAAAATATGTTACTGTTTATAGAACGTGGAATCCGCGGTGGCATATGTATGATAAGTCAGCGTAGATCCGAGGCTAATAATCGTTATTTGGAAAATTACGATTCTTCTAAGCCTGATAAGCACATTATCTATCTTGATGCTAATAACCTATATGGTTGGGCCATGTCTCAACCACTGCCCTATGGTGGCTTTGAATGGATATCTACAGAAAATTTGAATGAATTCTGGATAATGAGTCTAAAGGATAATACCCAAGAGGGATATATATTTGAAGTGGATCTGGAGTATCCTGAATCCTTACATGATTATCATAATGAATACCCTCTAGCCCCTGAAAGGGTGAAGATTGAACGAGAAATGCTCTCCCCCTATGCTGAACGACTAGTTCAACAGTTACATCATGGACATTTTGTTAGTACTACGAAATTGGTACCCAATCTGCATGACAAGAAACATTATATTGTTCACTATCGGAACCTTCAGCTATACCTATCATTAGGTTTAAGACTCAAGAAAATTCACAAGACCTTAAAATTTAATCAGAAGCCCTGGTTGGAGAAATACATCTAATTTAACACAGAAGAAAGAAAGAAGGCAAAGACTAATTTTGAGAAAGACTTTTTTAAATTGCTTAATAACGCTGTGTTTGGAAAAACGATGGAGAATCTTCGAAATCGAGTGAATATTGAACTAGTGAATTCTTCAAAGCGGGCCCTGAAGGTGGTGGCATCTCCAGCTTTTAGAGCTATCAGGATTTTTAGCGAAGATCTGGTGGGTGTTGAACGTGTAAGGAATTGCATTTTAATGAACCGGCCTATATACGTTGGCTTTGCTATCTTGGAGTTATCTAAACTCCTGATGTATGAGTTTCATTATAAACATATTAAAAGCCAATATGGTGAAAAAGCTTCGCTTCTCTTCACCGATACTGATTCATTGGCTTATGAAATCCAAACTGCTGATATTTATGAAGATATGAACCAGCATAAACACTTGTATGATTTTTCTGACTATCCCAAGGATCATCCCCTCTTCAGTGAAGACAATAAAAAGCGTATTGGATATTTTAAAGATGAACTGAATTCAACCCCCATTCAAGAGTTTATAGGACTTAGACCTAAAATGTACTCTATTCTATCAGCTGCTGGAGAAAAGAAAAGAGCTAAAGGTGTTTCTACACATGTGGTTGCACGGAAAATTACACATAATGACTATAGACAATGCCTGTTGAGTGTTAGACCTACCATGGAAGAACAGATTAGAATTGATAGTAGTCATCATAAACTATTCACTGTATGCCAGAACAAGGTGGCTTTGTCACCCATTGATGACAAAAGATATTTACTCGAGGACGGCATTACAAGTTATGCCTACGGACATTTTAAAATAAAAAAATAAAAAAAGGAAAAAAGAGAAAGAAGGAAAAAAAAAAAAAGAAGGAAAAAATAGGAAAAAAGAAAAAAAAGAAATTGTGGCGGTGTATCCTATACACCGGGTGGAGGTGGGACCACAATTAAAAAAAATATATATTTTTCTAACAGCATCTAATTTCTTAAAGAGACATTACTGCATTTAAATTTTGAAATCCAAGACGAAAGGATTGGGGAAACATACCCCCTCCCATACACCCAATTCCCGAGATTCCCGAAATTCCCGAAATTCTGCTACTTTGAAAACGTGTTTTTCTTAGTTTTTACAAGTAAAAAGTGTGTTTTTGAAAAAAATCGCAAAATGTCACATTTTTCAAAAAACGCATTTTTGGTAACACTTTTGCAAAAACGCACATTTTTTTTAAAAAAATGTAAAAGTGCGAAAACCTATGTTAATTCCCATAGAGAAAACGGCATTTTGAAAAAAAATCGCAAAATGTCACATTTTTCAAAAAACGCTTTTTTGGTAACACTTTTGCAAAAACGCACATTTTTTTTACAAAAAATACACAAAAGTGCGAAAACCCATGTTATTTCCCATAGAGAATTCAAACAATCTAAAAACCACAATTTATTTTAAAAACGTACATTTTTGTTGTTTTTTAACGTTTTTGAAACTTTTTGTGAAAAAACGCTAAAAGTGACACTTTCTTAAAATTCATGTTATTTCCCATAGAGAAATCCAACAACCCTCAAAATCCAACTTGTTGAAAAAAAAAAAAGAAAAAAACTTACATTTACGAAATTTTGTTACTAAAAAGGAAAAACAATATACGTCATAAACTCCACTCTCTTCTGTGACGTCACCTTATGGAACTGTGCTGCCTCACACCGACTTCTGAGAACCCCTATGTTAAAGCATGGGACTTTACCACCGCCTCTGTTGATGCACTCATTTTCTGGCCTCGGAGGGTTCCCCATGTTAAAGTATAGGGACTGAAGTGCCGCTGAACTCTCCCTAATCCCCTACTATTAACATTAATGTTTTGAATTTTATTTTCGCAAAAAAATGTAACTTTTGTCAGTATTGAAACTACGATTTGAGCGCCCTTATAATGGTGTATAGTGGCATTCTCGTTTATCCAGTTTTCCTATGAATTACTTGTTTAGTAAGAATTTTCATCTTTGATTCATATTCATATTCAGGATTGCATATTTGGGAAGTTATATTCTGAATTGCTTGTCCAGTCTCCAGCTTAGACTCACTGGACGGGTCTGGGAGAATTACCGTGAACGTTCGTACTGCCTCCCTGGTAGAATTTCGACTTGTTCATTCCGGTGCTTCTAGATTAAGCTGTTGAGGTTGATCGTGTATACACGTGGTGGAAGAAGAAGGGTTCATGCCGCATGGTAATACGATTTTCTTAATGTATCCTATTTTCATTTTTCCATTTTTTGTTGCCTGTAGTCTGAGTTTAAGCATTTATAGTAATGTACTATTGCTTAATCTGAAACAGGCATTTGTTTGGGTTAATTAGAATTAAATACTCAGACCTGAAGATGAATTTAGTTCTGATTAATCATCGAATTTGGGACGGTGCTGTTCTTTTCTCTTATCGGCATTATGGCCGTGAATTTGCTTCTATGGTGATGTTAATATTACTTGAATTGTATTTTTATTTTTATTTTTTTATTTTTACATAATTCTTATTATTACATATTTCAAATATATATATATATATATATATATATATTTATATATATTTATATATATATATATATATATATGTATATATATATATATATATATATATATATATATAAGGGAAGTATTAATATAAGGTGTATAAGGGAAGTATTGTGACGGTGTTGAAAATTCGAATTCGAGTTTTCGATGGGAAAGAACGTTTCAAGCATCCCTGAATACGACTCAGACGTTTTTATGGTGATGTCTCTGTGTGTGTGTGTTGAAGACCCAGACCGTCCGACTCGTCCAGAGGACTAAGAGCAACTATTTGGACGGCCGGGACTGTGTATGTGTGTAAGAATGTGCGTGTGTGTGTGTGTGTGTGTGTGTAAGAATGTGCGTATGTATGTGTGTGTGTGCGTGTGTGTGTGTATCTTGACAACCCCTGGTCCCAGAAACTTGAAATATGAACGAAATTACCCGCAATGAAGTAGGGAATAATCATACTAAATTTAAAAAACAAAATCTGTTAAAATCTGTGGATTTATATACTGAGTAGACAAACAGACTTCTCATTTATATATATATATATATATATATATATATATATATATATATATATATATATATATATATATATATATATATAAGGGAAGTATTAATATAAGGTGTATAAGGGACGTATTGTGACGGTGTTGAAAATTCGAATTCGAGTTTTCGATGGGAGAGAACGTTTCAAGCATCCCTGAATACGAATCAGACGTTTTTATGGTGATGTCTCTGTGTGTGTGTGTATGTGTGTAAGAATATGCGTATGTGTGTGTGTGTAAGAATGTGCGTATGTATGTGTGTGTGTAAGAATGTACGTATGTGTGTGTGTGTAAGAATGTGCGTATGTGTGTGTGTTAGTGAGTCTGTGGAGACGATATCTCACGAACGAGTGAAGCGATTCAAACAAAATTTGGTAAAAATCACAATCAATGAATAGTGGAAGCCTAGTGTTTTTACACGCAATCGCATGTTCAGAAACCACCTAAATTTAGAAATAAAATTTTTAAAAAGTCATCAAAAAATTAAAATATTCAATAAAGTTACGTAAATAATCTTTTCTTATGTAATTTTGCATTAGAGAACGATTGACATAAACGTTAGAACGTTAGCATAAACCATTCTCGAGATAGTGCACATTTTTCGAATAAATTTATCAAAAAATCACATAAAATTCATAAAAAGTATTAACTATTGTGAAATCTGTTCACTTTTCATATGTAATATTATGCGATAAATTTATTGTCATCCTTCTCGTAAATCTAGCTCGTTCCATTCACGATTCACGAGAGAAGACACGTTGGGTAATAGCATTATATTTTGACCTCATTAGTCATTTATCTATTATAAAAATAACCTATTTCTGCATCCATAATGTTTGGCGAAACTTTGGAGACGAATTTGGCGGAATATTGCCAACTTGGCTAGTTTTCTAAATGTTGCCAAATTGACAAAAATATCGCCAAATTAATGAAACTGTCACCAGATTAATAAAAATGATGCTAAATCAATGAAAATGAAAACTGATGAAAATTCAATATCTGGGAAAGAATATAAGAATCTACTATAAGAGTAGATACTTAGGGTAATAGTTTTGTGTTTGGACGTCAGTAGTTGTTTATCTACTTTAAGAATAACCTATTTCTCCGACCATAATACTTGACGAAATTTTGGCGACGAATTTGACGGAATGCTGCCAACTTGACGAATTTTTTAAATGTCGCCAAATTGATAAAAATGTTGTAAAATTGTTAAGAATAACGCTAAATCAATGGAAGTGACAACTAATTGATAGAAATTCATTATTTTGGAAAGAACATAGGAATAGCATATTTCTCCGTTTGTAACGCTTGGCGGAATTCTGGCGACGAATTTTCGCCAACTTAGCAGCTTTTTTTAAAATGTTTCCAAATTGGCGAAACTGTTGCCACATTAATAAAAATGTTATCAAATCGATAAAAATGTTGCCAAATTGATAAAAATGACGCTAAATGGGATGCAATGTTTTGCATATCTTAAATTCCGTCATATAATGGGCATACCTTTTATTATACGAAATGCTCTTCTAAATATCGCCAACTTGGCGATATTTAGTCCCAGATTGATGAAGTATCGTCAAAATTGCAAAAATGATGCTAAGTTAATGAAAATGATGCCTGGTTGATGAATTTATTATTAAAATATTTAAACATATTGACTATATTGCTTATTGAGGATGCTATCAATATTGACAATTGTTAATTTAGAGTTGCGCAAAATATAATTTAATTGGGTACGAAGTAGTTTTACATATTGTCATCCGGAAAAGCGCCAAATGTGCAATTTAACGTTACAAACACAGTGCCGTGGATTTTTTCATCATTTTTTTCCTGTTAAAGAAGTAAATTCATTGCACTATATAAGGAAAGTCATGTGCTGCCCACATCAGATTATATATATATATATATATATATATATACATATATATATATATATATATACATATATATATATATATATATATACATATATATATATATATATATATATATATATATATATATATATATATATATATATATATATATATATATATATATATATATATATATATATATACAGAATATAAGTGATATACATGATACTTTCCCCTATGCATAATTATATAAAGCAAAAATCATAAGTATGTAATTTCATCAAGAAATATAAAAGCTATATATGAACTTTCATGAATAATCCAACAACTCTAACAGGTTGATTACCCTCTAACCCTGTTGTTCAGCAAGAGCCTCGAAATGTTTCGCCTTGTCATCTAACAGTCTCCGTAACATTCGAATTCTAAATGTGTGTCATTAGTGAGCTAAATTGGAAAGGTAGCAAAAACCTTTCTGGAACGTTGCGTTCTCAGAAGTGAAAGGGGGTGTATCGGAAGGGAGCGCAAGTGGAGGTGTCAGAGTTAGGCTCGGATGTTGATGAAAGAAACAATGTCCACAAGGACGATAAACATGAGTTGACACTGATGAGGTAGTTGATAACTGATATTTTTGTTGGTAGTGGCTCACAGAGAACCTTAACCTGAATTTTCTACTGTGAAACAGAGGTTGGGGAAGAAAGCTTCTCCTGGGCACTTTCCAACAAAATGAGGCTGTCGTCAGAGGAGGGTTCAAGATGCATATACCCGACATCTTTTGACCCCTCTACGCAATTTCGATCATATATGCATTGTACAACATATATATTTGCAATTATACAGATTGTCTAGATATTCTTATTTAAACATTATCAATCCATTAGCTAAACAGTTAGGTTAAAAAAATTCTTCAAGGGTAGGAAGAGAGCACCATTATCGTAGAGAGTTAAACCCTCATATCTAATTTTTCTTCTGAAGATAATCCCTAAAAATATGCCCTTGAGCAGTGATAAATGGTAATCAACAGGGGGTCACGAATAAAAAACGGAATATTGGAGATTCACGGAAATTTTAAAGCGGACCACGCAAATTCTCTTCTGCAATATCTTACTGAAATATTAAAAAGAAGATAACTTTACAATAATTTCAAACTGTCAAACTTTTGATGTTAGTATTGCATAGTCAGTATTTTAGCTAAAATATATTTTATTTATTTTTCAACACTTTCCAACGTAGTTGAAAAGTGTTTATGACTTTGTTCATTTTATCTGTCTGTCTGTATGTCTGTCCGCTCGCACGATAACTGCCGTAAAAATGACTTTATCAAAATGAAATTTTAGTATGTTGTTGAGACGGTCTGTGGAACCGGTTCCGGACATAATCCCGACAGCCGAAATCCCGACAAGCCAGAATCCCGACAGCCGAAATCCCGACAAGCCATAATGCCGACAAGATCGAAATCCCGACAAGCCAAAATCCCGACAGCCGAAACCCACTCTTGCACAGACTAATACAACACTAAGGCGGTCATCGCAGTGACGTCACTAGGGTTAGAATTTACTAATCAGCACCCCCCCCCCCCCCGCACATGCGCTGGACTCACGCTGGGCCCACGCACATGGCTCTCTACGCCTATATGTATAGCTTGATCAAATTTATCGGCGTTTTTACATCTCTACATTTTACAAATTAATAGTTTTAATCACTAAATCATAACAATTATGCCATTACTGAAATAAATTTTGGCAAATTGAAATGACAAAGATTAAAATGGTATAACAGGTCGGTATAAGATTTAGGAAATTCATTTTATTAAAAAAGAAAAAAAAACACACATTCTGCATACATTCAAATAGCATATTCAAATAGCATATGGCCATTGTCGTAGCAAGCGGATGGAGACAAGAGGGAGCGTGAGTCTAGCGCATGTGCGTGGGGGGGGGGGGTGCTGATTAGTAAATTCTAACCCTTGTGACGTCACTGCGATGACCGCCTTAGTGTTGTATTAGTCTGTGCAAGAGTGGGTTTCGGCTGTCGGGATTTTGGCTTGTCGGGATTTCGACCTTGTCGGGATTTTGGCTTGTCGGGATTTCGACCCTATCGGGATTTTGGCATGTCGGGATTTCGGCTGTCGGGATTCTGGCTTGTCGGGATTTCGGCTGTCGGGATTACGACCCAGACCCCTGTGGGACATATGGGAATGTAAATGAATAATACACCCAATTAGTTTTGGATTGAACACGGTTGAAAAAATGAAATACATTGAACCCTATGGGGCCTAATTTTTCAAACATTTTTTAAGCAAAGTTAAAATTCACAAATTGCTTCGAAAATTTTAGAAAATATTCAAATTATACAATAAAATATATAAAAAAAATTTCAGCAAAATATGTTCGTTAGTATTTTTAAATAAAAATTAAAATAATAATTATACCCATATTATATGAAGAGATCACGTAACTCATTGCAAATTAAAATATGGCATCTATTTTTTTTCGATGCGTAAGATCGTGATTTTTAAGGATCTTTTAAATTTATATTTCGTGTTGCATCCGTCCTGAAACCACTTTATTTTTGCGTATTTTCTGCGCTTCTATATTCTGTGCCAGCTCAATTATAATACTTTTTAGTTTAAATAATCACCAAACTTTGATTATTTCTACAACGAAGCCTAATTTTAATGGATGCAGAATGTAAACAAATCAAGCTATTGTAAGATGAGTTGTATAAGAATGGCTGAATTTTTTTAACGCAAGACTATTTAGCTCTGGAGTCTGGAATATAAGTGATATGCATGAAATAATCATTGATTTTACATAGAGAAGCAGACGATTCTATAGCACTGCCTTTTTTGATGAAGTTTTAAATTTCCAAGTAAAATAAATTATTTTAATATTGTGATAATTAAAAAAAAATATCACCGCTGAATGTATCGCATTTTAGAGATCTTTAAATAAAATTGCACTTCAGTTGGAAAGTGCTTCATAATCAATGATTTATGCATGATTGATCTTTCTTGTTATTATAATTATGTGGTTCATACTCAAATGGTTAAACAAAATTTACACATACCTCTGTGTACGGCAGCGTCCATTCTATCGTTCTTTTCTTTTGCGATTGTATTAGACTTTTTAAACAGATAAACCCAGTAGAAAGTAAGGTCGCTCCCTTCCTATCTAGTTCCACACCGTATTCTACATTACACACAGTATTTCTATCTAGTTCCACACCGTATTCTACATTACACACCGTATTCCTATCTAGTTCCACACCCTATTCTACATAGGGCGCGGTAGCCCATTGGTTAGAGCGCTGGAGTTGCACTCGGTAGGCCCGGGTTCGATTCCAGCCATAGCCAAAACTGCCGCCGTGTTCATGCGGAGTACGATCACGTTAAACATGTGGGTCCGAAAGTCCTTCCGAGAGGTTGGTGGTAGGGGAAGGAGGGTACGGTCCCTGTGGATACCTCCCCCACTGGGTTCCGGTCTAAATTTGGGTGGCACTTCCCGACCGTCCAAACTGTTACCTTACACCTTTCTGGTAGGTCGGACGGTTTGGGTTTCAACAACAACAACCCTATTCTACATTACACACCGTATTTCTATCTAGTTCCACACCGTATTCTACTTTCCACACCGTATTCCTACCTAGTTCCGCACCGTATTCTACATTACACACCATATTCCTATCTAATACCACACCGTAATCTACATTACACACCGTATTTCTACCTAGTTCCACACCGAATTTCTACCTAGTCCCCCACCGTAGTTCCACACCGTATTCCTATCAAATTCCACACCGTATTCTACATTACACATCGTATGTCTATCTAGCCCCTCAACGTAGTTCCACCTAGTTCCACACCGTATTCCTATCTAGTTCCACATCGTATTCTACATTACACACCGTATTTCTATCTAGTTCTACACCGTATTCTACATTACACACCGTATTTCTATCTAGTTCCACACCGTATTCTACATTCCACACCGTATTTCTATCTAGTTCCACACCGTATTCCTATTTAGTTCCAAACCGTATTCGAAATTGAAACATAGTTTAAGGTTTAGAGGTGAGTGAACTCACAGAAAAATTTAAAAGTAGGCTATGAGTAAGAAAATATTGAGAAACACTGTCCTAGAGAATGCAAAGTATATTCGCACTAACGATGATCAAACTTAGGCAGTTGATTGTTTAATAATGTATTGATGCTGTATCAATATCGCTACTTATTGTATGGTATCGACATCATCAATATTCTGATCTACATACTGAAATTTGAGTTTTAAAATTTCGAAGTTTGAATATACAGATATTAAATTAGAAAATAATTTAGTATTTTTATTTTTTTTTTCAAATTATAAGGAAATTATAACAAAAAACAATTATAACATAATTGGAGAACGTAATATTTATAACATGATTAGATCAATCAGACTAATGTAAATACTATATAATCCAGTTTGCCATACGTAAAATTTTGAATAATCTAGAAATTACATAATTCCATAATAATTATGAATACAATTCTTATTCGGAAAAATTTATACAGTTACTGAATTAATCTCAAAAATAATATATGTATTTAATCGAGCTACTTTGAACGTATTTTTCGAGATGCAATTACTTTTTTAATTTCCACCATTTACATGATTTTAGAACAGGTTACAAGGTTTCCAAGAAAACTTTTTATCAGAAGAGATAATTTGTCGAATTACTTTTAGCTTATAACAAAATCATTACTTTTAATTTTTCTAAAATTAAGAAAATATTCACTGAAAAGGAAATGGGACTAAGAATTTTGGAAATATTGTTTTATACGGAAGCTATTGTATTGATGCACTCTAAGTATCGTATGCAAGTGTATTGATACAAAATATCGATGCATCGCAAGTTCATGCATCGATACGCCCATTTATACTTCGTATTCGTATTACGTGAAAGATCACATCTCCCAAACCGTAAGTTTGGGGTTATTAACCCTAGAGACTCTTGGCAGAGAATTCTGCATATTCAAATTCTTGGAAGGGTCTGGAAAACTTCAAATAATACAGATAGACAAGAACATGATCTCTAAAATAAACACGGCTAAATCTCTAGTCTGTCTACACATTAGTCCTCATATGACAATATTTTATTCTTTATGCCACCAACATCACGGATGTCTTCTTAAACTCAAGAAGCAGCCGGTGACAATTGAAGAAAATCCCATGACAACTGTCCTTCAAAAGAAATTATTTGACGGTCTACGACCTCAAGACTTCTTAAGTACTCAAAGCGGCCAAGGGTGCTCCTAAGTAGGAGATCCAAGAACACGTACTTACGTGCCAAACGTGGGCGCAGTACCCAAGACCTGCAGCATCTTTGTAATACCCATATCCCCCCCCCCCTTCTTTTACTGGTTATACATTTTTAACCACTCTTCGAGTTTGAGTTGAATCGTATCCCTAGCATTCGGATATCGCGACACAACTCGTTTATCTCCCTACTGATCACCGATCAAAGAGCCTTTATTCTTCTTCACTCCCGATCTTTGCCGTCCATTTTTAAATCACGACACTTTTCAAAAATTTTAGTTAGACTCTAATAGGCGCGTCATTAGATTTTTCTAACGCGGGCTATGAATAGCACCCATTTCTCCTCTAAATTCTACTTTCAGAAATATATTTTTGTTTCCTCACTAAATTTTCGCAGGAGGTAATATCTAGAATTTTTCCCAATCCAGAGATTCCAATAAACTGAATTCCTTGATCCTTGATCCTTCAAAGAGATCTTGGACACAAAATTATATTATCGAGTGCTTCGTATATTTATATATTGAGTCTGTGGGTGACCCAGTGGTGGTATCCTTTAAAATCCGGAAAACATGGTGAAATACGTGTCCTTGTTTTAATGCAGCCTATCCGTTCAGATATAATGTCTAGACTTGTGAACACACAGACTTCACCTCGATAATTTTCTATTCGAGTTCACCAGGGTCATATGGTGCTTCTTTCACAAAAATCTGATGTGGGCAACACATGACTTTCCTTATATAATGTAATGAATTTACTACTTTTACAGTAAGAAAAATAGTTTTTTCATATAATAGATACTAATATTCTTTCCAAGATATTGAATTTTCGACAATTAGTCGTCATTTTCATTGATTTAGCGTCATTTTTATTCATTTGGCGAGATTTTCGTTAATTTGGCAGCATTTCAAAAAGTCGCCAAGTTGGCGACATTCCGCCAAATTCGTCGCCAAAATCTCATCAAGCGTTATGGACGAAGAAATAAGTTATTCTTACAGCAGATAAATGACTATTGGCGTACAAATACAAAAGTATTACTTAAAGTATCTTTTTTCATGAATGGAACGAGATAGATCCACGAGAATGATGTCACCCAATTTATCGCATAGTATTACATATGTAAAATGAACATGTTTCTCAATAGGAAATATTTTTTTTAAATTTTATATGACTTTTTGATAATTTTTTTTAGAAATGTCCATTATCTCGAGAACGGTTCATGTTAGCGTTCTAAAATTTACGTAAATCGTTTTCTAATGAAAAATTACATAAGAAATGTCTATTTGCGTAACTTTATTAGTGGTTTTGATTTTTTGACGAATTTTTCCAAATTTCACTCAGAAATTTAAGGAGGTTCTGAACATTCGATTGCGTATAAAAAGAATAGGCTTCCAGTGTTTACGGATTGTGATTTTTGTACCAAATTTCGTTCGAATCGGTCCATTCGTTCGTCAGTTATCGTCTCCACAGACTCACTGACACACACACACACACGCATACTTTCACACACACACACATACTTTCACACACACACATACTTTCACACACACCCACACACACACAGACATCACTTCAAAAATGTTTGATTCGTGATCAGGGATGCTTGAAACTTGCTCTCCCATCGAAAACTCGAATTCGAATTTTCGACCCCGCCCGTCACAATACTTTCCTTATACATTATGTATATAAGGAAAGTAAAAATCTGATGTGGGCAACACATGACTTTCCTTATATAATGAAATGAATTTACTACTTTTACAATAAAATAAATAGGTTTTTCTTCTAGTAGATACTAATATCCTTTCCAAGATATTGAATTTTCGACAATTAGTCGTCATTTTCATTGATTTATCGTCATTTTTATCCATTTGGCGAGATTTTCGTTAATTTGGCAACATTTCAAAAAGTCGCCAAGTTGGCGACATTCCGCCAATTTCGTCGCCAAAATCTCGCCAAGCATTATGGACAAAGCAGTAAGTTATTCTTACAGCAGATAAATTGGCGTTCAAATGCAAAAGTATTACTCAAAGTATCTTTTTTCATGAATGGAACGAGCTAGATCCACGAGAATGATGTCACCCAATTTATCGCATGGTATTACATATGAAAAGTGAACATGTTTCTCAATAGGAATTTTTTTTATGTGAATTTTTCATGATTTTTTTTAAAAATGTGCAATATCTCGAGAACGGTTAATGTTAGCGTTCTAAAATTTATGCCAATCGTTTTCTAATGAAAAATTACATAAGAAATGTCTATTTGCGTAACTTTATTAGCGATTTTGATTTTTTGACGATTTTTTCAAAATTTCATTCGAAAATTTAGGGTGTTCTGAACATTCGATTACGTATAAAAACAATAGGCTTCCAGTGTTTATGGATTGTGATTTTTGTACCAAATTTGGTTCGAATCGGTCCATTCGTTCATCAGTTATCGTCTCCACAGACTCACTGACACACACACACACACACATACTTTCACACACACACACACACACACACATACACACACACAGACATCACCTCAAAAATGTTTGATTCGTGATCAGGGATGCTTGAAACGTGCTCTCCCGTCGAAAACTCGAATTCGAATTTTCGACCCCGTCACAATACTTTCCTTATACATTATGTATATAAGGAAAGTAAAAATAACCATGGTAGTACATGCGCCCAGGAGTTTATTTCAAAGTTACATGCAGTATCTAATATGAGGACTACTTCAGCTGCATACGTTTTGGAAAATGTCCTATTTAAAGGTCTGCTCTCTCTGTATGGGAAAATACAATAAAAGTTTACACAAAATCTTCGCTTCAAATTCTAAATGTAAAAGTAAAATTAGTTTCTTTATTTTAAATCCAATATTCGCTGAATACAGGGTAAGTCAGAACTCTTGGGCCAAACTTTAAGGGGTGATAAATCACATCTAAACAAGCAATTTTTGTCATACAAAGCAGGGTCTTAACGCAAGAGGCCAACCGCTAGGTGGTAGCTCATGAAATGAGGAAATGATGACTCTCTCCTGAAAAGAGGAAACATAAAAATGACAGAGTGGGCACGAAGTACGTTTAACTGACAGAAGTTGCAGAATGCATGAACAAAGTTACATAAATTGCTCAAAAGTGAGACCACCAGCAGTAATGCCGGCTTCACACCTGGGACGTAGCGAGCGGCGCACGTTAGCAAAAACACCCGGCAAATCTTGGACAACTCCGGCAGCAACAGCAATCCTAGCAACAAGGTCCTTGTCGGAGTCGATGGGGCTATCGTAGATGAAACTTTTCATATGGCCCCATAAGAGAAAGTCGAGACAGGAGAGATCAGGCGATCGTGCCGGCCAAGTTATAGGACCACCCCGACCAATCTATTGCCCTGGGAATGCAGCATCTAAGGTGTGCCGCACATCCACGCTGAAATGGGGTGGTGCTCTGTCGTGTTGGAACCACATACATGCCTTAATGTTGGCGGGAACATGTTGCAGTAACTGTGGCAATACCTCCTGTAAAAATAGGAGGTATGTTCTGCCGTCCAGTCAGCATGGTAGAAGATATGGGCCAATCAAATGATCATGGACGATTCCAGCCCAAACATTTACGGAGAAACGCTGCTGGAAGGAATGTGGACGTGTAGCATGCGGATTTCTAGATGCCCACACATGAAAATTGTGCATATTAAAAATGCCCTCACGAGTAAAGGCGCATTCGTCCGTGAATAAAACATGTGCACTGAAATCAGGCTGCGCTCCCATCTGTTGCAGAAACCAGCGTGCAAAATCGACACTTGGCTGATAATCTGCAGGTGTCAAGGCTCGCACTTTCTGTGCATAGTAGGGGTGTAATCCTTCATTCCGTAATACACGGCAAACCGTTCTTTGGGACACATTTAAGGCATGGGAAAGTGCTCGCGTGCTGCTTTCCGGACGATATTCAACCCTCTGCAGAATGTTCTCTTCAACTTGTGGCGTCCTCACACTCCTGGAACTTCCTGTATCATGCATGCCGCTGACAAAGAAGCTCGTTTCACGCAGACACCGTTGCAATTGCTGAAAGATTTTTCGGTCTGGCACGCATCTTGTCGGGAAACGCCCCATGTATAGTCTTTGGGCTTTCAAAGTGCCGTATAGTTTCACTCTTAACTTGGCGTGACTTAAAAATCCGTAAAATACAGAGTTTTCGGATATGACTTCGTTCGTCCGTGACCATGGAGAGTAGGATGTTCTCGGGGTGTGCGAAATGTGCATTTCGGGTAATAACCTGATCAATGATTTTCCTGTACTGGGTTGGCAAACATCTGGACAGTTGCACCATCTTCCAAACGTGTCTAGCTCCGTCTTCGCACGAAGACTGGGCCTTTATGGAGAACCATACGGGTATGTAGACCTTCATTATATACTCCACCAACAGCTCAAGTTGGGCCGTAGGATATTCTGTTCCAACGTACACCAGAAGGACTCTGTTAGCAGTAGTTAACCATCTTGAATGGCACAGTTTTCCGGGGTCTCTTGCAGCCAAATCTTCAGAGCAACGGCCAGACTGTATTGCTCAAAATATTTCAAGAAGGTACTTTTGGTCAGTGCTCATATCGCTTGCATCCAATTCGTTGAGATCGAAGAGTTCAATTGGAATGGACTTAAAAACAACCACTGGAAGTTTGTTGCAGTCTTCCAGCTTTTTACCGATTGGGCCAAAATACTTATACGGCCCCTTCGTTTGTCCATCGATATACTGCAGCAAATACCGCATAGGAAGTTCATTCGTGTGCAACATGCACGCAAACCACTGCAATGCCTTGCCAACGGTCTATTCCAACATTATAACACCGCCTTTCCATCCTGTGTTGATGACAGTGCCATCATAACCAATGACAACCAGCTGTTTCATGTCAATTGAATTTTCTTCCAAAAAACCTGTGATTTTGAAAGAAATGTTCATTGATGATCCCGATTTTCGAGTGACGTGTCCTAGGTAGTTGTTCTCGGACTGTTGCACCAATGAAATGTGCTCCTCGTTAATTTTGACAAGGCGGCATTTATTAGCCAGTTTGACAAGAGTCTTGGTTTGGGCCTTGCGTCCGTCGAAGTAGAGCCCACGAAGACAGCAGTTCTCAAAGGAAATAGCTTGCAGATTTTCCCGATGTCTCTTTCTCTTTGTTGCGGTCAATTACTTTCGAGGTATTACCTTGCACAATTACGCCCAAATCTTCCAAGGTGGCAGTCGCCAATTCTGCAGTAGCTCCATCCCGAACTCCAAATCAATCAGCTGTTATGGACATAGCTGGAAGTTAGACTCTCATTTGTGTCACTGTGCCGTATTACTTTCCTTATATACATAATGTATAAGGAAAGTATTGTGACGGGGTCGAAAATTCGAAATCGAGTTTTCGACGGGAGAGCACGTTTCAAGCATCCCTGATCACGAATCAAACATTTTTGAAGTGATGTCTGTGTGTGTGTGTGTGTGTGTCTGTGTGTGTGTGTGTGTCAGTGAGTCTGTGGAGACGATAAGTGACGAACGAATGAACCGATTCGAACCAAATTTGGTACAAAAATCACAATCCGTAAACACTGGAAGCCTATTGTTTTTATACGTAATCGAATGTTCAGAACCCCCCTAAATTTTCGAATAAAATTTTGAAAAATCGTCAAAAAATCAAAACCACTGATAAAGTTACGCAAATAGACATTTCTTATGTAATTTTTCATTAGAAAACGATTGACATAAATTTTAGAACGCTAGCATGAACCGTTCTCGAGATATTGCGCATTTTTCAAAAAAATTATTAAAAAGTCATATAAAATGACAAAAAAAATTGCCTATTGAGAAACATATTCACTTTTCATATGTAATACCATGCGATAAATTGGGTGACATCATTCTCGTGGATCTAGCTCGTTCCATTCATGAAAAAAGATACTTTGAGTAATACTTTTGTATTTGAAGGCTAATAGTCATTTATCAGCTGTAAGAACAATTTATTTCTTCGTCCATAACGCTTGGCGATATTTTGGCGACGAATTTGGTGGAATGTCGCCAACTTGGCGACTTTTTGAAATGTTGCCAAATTAACGAAAATCTCACCAAATGGATAAAAATGACGCTAAATCAATGAAAATGACGACTAATTGTCGAAAATTCAATATCTTGGAAAGAATATTAGTATCTACTATAAGAAAAACCTATTTTTTTACTATAAAAGTAGTAAATTCATTACATTATATAAAGAAAGTCATGTGTTGCCCACATCAGATTTTTTTGTATTTATAGAGGGTGAGGAGACGATTTCGGTTTTAAGAAGGCATAATAAGAAACAAATAAATTCACTATGCATTTGCAAATGCATTTTCTGACCATTCAGTTTCATTTAACACACAATATATTTTACTAAACTTTAAAGTCGTTCCGGAACCTGAAAACATAATCGGATAGCAAAAAATTAGAAAGATACTCTTAATATGATTCAAAAATAACTATCTTCACGCTACCTATAATCAATGTTCGTAAAAAAACATTCATGACAGTGTTGATGAAATTACTTGCTTTTACGATTATTTTGGCAACATAGGCGCGTTCCGGAACCTGAAAATATTAACCGACTTTCCCCAAATTTGACATATGTTCGTTGTGTCACTAAATGCAACTTTTCCGCACTACCCGTTGTCAAAATTTAAACAAAAAGTTTTTTTATCACCACTACTGGTTGATCCAACAGACGTATCAGTCGCTATCTTGGTAGGACAGACATAATAGTTACTCGACGTTGGCAAAAGTGGTTCAGAAAAGGCACGTGTAACCAGTAGCTTATAGCGTGATATTTTTGACTAGGGAGGCTGAGCGATTATCATTTTAACTTGGTAAAAGTTTTTATATGATAAGTGAATTTATATTGGAATTCGCACTTCCAATAAGTTTTATTTCCTTGGTGAGTAAAGTAAAATAATGTAACATAAAAATGTTAAGAGTGAATGAAATGCACAATATTTTAACATATTACCTGTGATAAATACATACAAAGTATAACGTTTTAAATGTTTCTTTATTTCTAAATTAGTTGAACTTTTACAACAATTTTATTAAATATGAAGTCATGGTATGATACTTTCCCCCTTGGATATTCAAGATAACAAAGGCGAGCATCAAGCTAGATGATGTTATATATTTTATTCGTGAGTTTACATCCCCCCCCTTTCCGGAAAATGTTCTACAGTCGTTTATGTATAAAAAAGTACACTGAAAATTTGTGAGAAATTTGGAACATAAGCTTAGTTGAAAATCACTGTAGTCAACAATGTCCTTAAGCAATATTGAATATTAATTATTTACAAATACTGTACGATGAAAACTTTAAAATATCTTATTACAATATGCTAAGAATTCGCTAAAAAATTGTCAACCACTTTTATCTAACTGAGATTCTCGTCTAACAGGGGATTTTAAAGGAAAATCAAATGTATTCTTTTTAAAACTCCCAAATGCGTAAATGGATGCTTTGCCATATTGCTGCCTATATAAAGGGCTAAGTCTACTTTGCGAACAACTTAAGTTTAATGATAGTCATTATTAGTATATTTCTTCATCTTGATATTGTTGAAAGTTAGGTAAATCCTAGGTTATTCGTGAAAAATGACTCAAAGTCTTTAGTATTGCAAACAGTGAATATTTTCTACGAATAGTAATTAATAGAATCACGTTTGACCCAAAATGAAGTACCCATTACCCATTGGCCATCACACGTAGTTTGGCAGTCAGTCTGGGGGAGCCATCTCGTGGGAAAACTGATCTCCTCTTGCTGTGCTGCAATCCATTCTGACATCAACGATATTCTGCAGTCGATTGTACTGCCTATGCTGTCAGCGCTTGACCACATACTGCACTACTTTCACAGAAATATCTTCGAGGATTTAATACCCAGGTCCCCAGACCTATCAACAATAGAACAAGTGTGGGACATATTGAAAGGGCAATCGCGTCCTTCTCAGAATGCCACTCTATTAGCTGATCAGTTGCAATATTTGTGCAGAATCTTCCGCAGAGGTATATAAGCAACTTAACTGACTCTATGCCGCAACGGATATCGGCTTGCATAGCTGCCAGGAAAGGATTTACCACTTTCTAAAATGTCATCTTCTTGTTGCCACCATTTCTTAATACAACTTTTCTTCCCAAATTTTAATCATTTGCATATCTCCTCAAACGATACACGCGCCGAGTTTTGCATATTTTGCATATATTGCCTCGTGACATACTAGAAAAACCCACCACGCGAAAGTGAGAGGCGCTATGAGTTAAGTTCTTCTAAGCCAATTAAAAAGAAACTATTTCGAAGGCGGCAATTCTCAGCTTTTTCTATATTTCAGTTAGTTTCTTAGGAAGTGTTTGTCGCGGGGCAGAGTTGGAATTTCCTGTCGCCACTTCACTTTTAAAGAATCTTACACACACACCCCTCACTGGAAACATTTTGAGCATTCTAAAGCTCTGATTTCGAAAGGCCCAGTTGCAGACCGTAAGAACTTGCAAAGGACGTTATGGTTTTTTTAATAAAATTGGACACTAGCAAGTGTACTGGAGGCCCCCCCCCCCTCAATTTTCGCCAACCTTTTGGAAAGGGTTCACGCAATGATCTGGAGGAGGCCGGGAACTAGATTTATTGCAATTTTCTACGTATCACAACCAAATTACAGCCATGGGGAAAGGCTAAGAGAGTAGCTCGATTCTCGGGTTGGAAGCGGAAAATTCAGAAGTAAGGAGTTAGATTTTCGAGTGCAAAGAAATAGCACCTCCAAAAAGAGATGCCCACCCTGACGATTGTCGCCCTTTCTGTTTCCAGAGGTAAGTCCTTTGTCCACTTCTCCTCTGCAGAACGCTTACCAGAGGTTAGACTTAAAAATCAATTGATTGTATAAAATGAACTAATTACTCAAATAAAGAGACAATCGAATCCTAATAGGGAGCGGGGCTCAATTATTATAATATTACGCGATAACGAACTTCCTTATGCAAAGCAAACTATTTATTGTGATAAAAATTTCGCCATCACACATTAACTATCACACATATTAACTATCAAGTTAATATGTGTTTTTAAAATAAAATCTATATTTAATTTAACCAATATTTGTATTTATTGTGTATTCCCTCACATGATGCATTTCCAAAATACTCAACGTGGAGTTATACTCGATAATCGAGTAAGTGGCTTTTTTACGATCAGCGGCTATTTTATAATGGTAATTTTCCAGCGGAGCAACGCCACAGTGTTATAACACCTTCTTCAATTTAGTCTCCATGGTGGTATTTACGCCCCACGCTTCGCAAATCAAAGATCCGGGTTTTGATGCGCCAATTGTGATTCCAAGCAGTATTGCTTGCGTACTTGCTGCTGGAGGCCTGGCTAACCTCCAGACCGCAGTCAAAGGAGTGTGTATCTCAGCTGTGGGTATCCCGTGTTTTAATGCTACCACAAATTTCCTTGCACGTTTCTTCATTTGTTGCCCTCGTCCTTGGGAGATGTTTGGGAATAGAATCATCCAAGCACGGATTTACCATGTTTACCTTCAGGTTGTATAGGAATAAGAATTTTGACGCCGCCAATTTTTACTTTACACGTAATATATAATATACGGAGTTCTTGGGAAAAGCCCTTAAGCACCCCAAAAATTTGTACGCGAAGGTCCATGAGTGTGTACACGTTAAGTCCTTCCATAGTGAAGTGACAATCATTCCCGATTGAATACAGGGTAGCTATACAGGATCTCAGATGAAAAAAAAATCTGATGTGGGCAGTACATGACTTTCCCTGCAGACTTATATCCACGTTATCTTTATTTTATTTAAATTTAATTCACTTTTAATTCAATTTTCGTTCTCATTTCGTAACTTAATTTATTTTCAAAGGTAACGTAGAGAAAATACAAAAAAACTAAAATATCTCGAGAAAGGCTAGTCCTACTGTAATGGGTGTTGGTCTTATTCTTTTCTTCGTTAAAAATTACGTATAAAACACGTATTTAATGGATATATTTGAGCATACGTAGTTTTTTATTTTAGATTTTGAAGATTTTTGAGGGCCATTTTGCAAAATAAGGCAGGTCATCTTTTTTCGAATCATACCAAAATCTAATCAGCACCAGGGTAATATACAAGTGACTTATCAACCGATTTTTGTAAAATTCAGTCCATTAGTTTTTCAGCTAGAGTATTCGGATACAGGTTTTTGCGGGCCATATAGCAAAAAAAGGCGGATTCTGTTTTTGCGAATCCTTCCAGAAACTAATCAGCAGCAGGGTCTAACCCAAGTAACTTACATACCAAATTTTATGAAATTCGGTCCATTAGTTTTTTAGTTAGAGTGGATACATACATTGCACAGACACACAGACACACACACAGACGTCAAGCTAAAAATAGTTTTTCGTATTCTAGACGTCTCGAAACGTGTAGATCCGTCGAAAACTCGAGTTGTGATTTTCGGCATGATTCCAATACTTTCCCTATACATTACCATGTATTGCAGGGAAAGTAAAAATTCCTGATATTTCCCTGATTTCCAGATAATATCTTCAAAAATTCCCCGATATGGAAAATCTCATAAATCATTAAAAATTTGTTTCAAATAGTCACCACTTAATGAAATAAATTTGTTTTATAAAATACGTGCTTAATTAGAAGTCAAATTGTCCAGGTTCTCAGTCGTTTTAAATCCCATTTTTAACACTTTACAACAAAGTTGAAAAGTGTTTATGACTTTGTTCATTCTGTCTGTCTGTCCGTTAGCACGATAACTGCCGTAAAAATGACTTTATCAAAATGAAATTTTAGTATGTTGTTCAGACGGTCTGTGGGACCTATAGGAATATAAATGAATAATATCACCCAAATAGTTTTGGATTGAACCCGGATTGAAAAATGAAATACATTGAACCCTATGAGACCTAATTTTTCAAACATTTTTTAAGTGGATTTAAAATTCACAAATTGCTTCGAAAATTTTAGGTAATATTCAAATGATCCCATAAAATATATAAAAAAAATTTCAGCAAAATATATTCAGTAGTTTTTTAAATAAAATTTTTATTTCTTATGTAATTTTTCATTAGAAAACGAATAACACGGACTTTAGAAAACTATCATGAACCGTTTTCTTTCAGGTTTTTCTAATAAATTTATCTAAAATATTACATAAAATTAAAAAAAGTCTTAACTATCGTGAATTATGTTCACTTTTCATACAATTATATGCAACAAATTTGTTAACATCCTTCTTGTGGATCTAGTTCTTTCCACGCTTGGCAACAAATCTATAGTGGTCACTTATTTAGAGTGCCTATTTTTATCGCCAACCTGGCGATATGTCGTCTGAGATTGATGAAAATATAGTCAACATTGCAAAAATGACATTACATTAATAGAAATGACGCCAAATTGATGAATTATCAATTAAATATTTTAATATATGAACTATATTAAAATATTTAACTTGCTAACAATACGGTTGCTAACAATATTGATAACTGTCAATTAGACATGCGCAAAATGTTAACTGGCTGCTTCGAATTAGTTTTACACGTTGTCATTCGGAAAAGCGCCACATGTACAATTCAACGTTAAAAATAATGTACCATGAATCCTATACTACAACATATTTTCACTGTGAAAGAAGTAAAATAGTTGCATTATATAGCGAAAGTCATGTGCTGCCCACATCAGATTGTTTATAATACATTGAAGCCTGTCTAAAGTTAACACACTGTTGCCTTGTATCATGATCAAAATTTCCATTTCAGGAATTAAACGTGAATTATATTACATATTGTAATAAATCAGAAAAATTCAAATTTGAAAAATCTGTATAAATCAAGTATCAGCATTGCTATAAAATGAGTTTTCATTCATTAGGTTGGTTGAATAAACAGATGTGGCATAAGAAAACGGACCTTCACTGAGATTATGTTTAAAACAATAAGGATAAATAATGCATAACGCATTGTTTATGAAACACTTTCCAACTGAAATGCAATGTTATTTAAATATCTCGATACATTTAGCGGTACATTTAGCGGTATCTGCGATACATTTAGCGGTGTTAAATTTTAAATCGTTACAGTACTACATTATTTTCTTATATTTGAAAACTTAACACTTTATCGTAAAAAATTAATTTTATTCAAATGACGTCATCGAAATATAAATCGTCTGGCTCTCTATGTAAAAGCAATAAATACTGCGTTCATATCATTTTCATTCCAGACTCCAGAGCTAAATAAGTTTGCGTGAATAAAATTCAACAATTCTTATACAACTCATCTTACAATCAAATCATTTGTTTACATTCTGCATCCATTAAAATTAGACTTTGTTTTAGAAATAATCAAAGTTTGATGATTATTTAAACTCAAAAATATTGTAATTATGCTTTGGCGCAGAATATAGATGCACAGAAAATACGCAAAAATAAAGAGGTTTTAGGACGAATGCGACATTAATATAAATTTAAAAGAACTTTAAAAATCACGATTTTTCCACTAGGTTAAAAATTTTATTTTGAAGTGAGTCACGTGATCTCTTCATATAATATAGGTGTAATTATTGTTTTAATTTTTATTTAAAAAACTACCGAACATATTTTGCTGAAATTTTTTTATATATTTTATGGGATAATTTGAATATTTCCTAAAATTTTCGAAATAATTTGTAAATTTTAAATTCGCTTAAAAAATGTTTGACAAATTAGGTCCCATAGGGTTCAATGTATTTAACTTTTTCAACCTGGGTTCAATCAGTGTTGCTTTCAGGACTTTTTGGTCGGGAGAGCGAATGGAATTTTAGGAGGGGCAAGTTTTCTATTTGCTCTATATAAATATATATAAATGCTGTGTCACATAAATAAGAACTAGGTAAATATAAAATGCTTCCGGAGGGGGAGGACGAATACTCGTCTTCGGGGGGCTTCGCCCCCTCCCCCCGGAGGTATGCATGAAAGAAACACTGGGTTCAATCCAAAGCTTATCGGGTGATGTTATTCATTGACATTCCCCTGTGTCCCACACACCGTCTCAACAACATACTAAAATTTGATTTTGTTAGTCATTTTTACGGCAGTTATCGTGCGAACGGACAGACAGGCAGACAGAATGAACAAAGTCATAAACACTATTCAACTATGTTGGAAAGTGTTAATAATACACTCTTCATCAATTTAAATTATCAGTGGATAAAAAATGCAATTTCCTTCTTATCAACACCAAATTTCCTTGACTGTAGTGGTAGCAAAACAAACATGTCATATGCCACAATTGCTAGTGTTTTTAAAAACATTGATTGAACTTTGTACGTACATAGATGTTATTTTCTTTGATTATGTTATAGTTAGTTTTGAATATTTTCAAAATTAAATAATTTTAAAATAAAAGTGTAAGATGTTTAGAATACAAGTATAAATAAATTAAAAGAATCGTTTTATCCATATATTAATTTTAAATTGTAAGAGTTTCTTCAAATAAATTTTTATTCAATATTCGTTACTGGAAAGAAATCTACGGAATTGAATTTTAATCAAGTATAGAATTTATTTAATTTTAATAATTTTATTCAGAATTTTATAAAACTGAAATTAAAATTATAGAAGAAATTGAAAATAAAATATCAGCGTTAATTTTTAAAGTAAACAATACCTGTTGGATTTCATATTTATGCCACAGTACAGAAGAGATTAAACGTTTTAGAAGCGATTAAAAAATAAATTTAAAAATATAACAAATTGCAACTTGCACTGGATCAATGAATAAAGTTGAACGAATAATCATTTACTCAAAAATTAAACTCGGAATGCATTTCTTCCCTAATAAATTCATAGATCACATGATATTACGAAACACAACATCTGGTACAACGGCGACGTATATTTATTTTGCTGCATCCAGGCCAGAACCTATTTTTTGTTGTATTACTGTAGTTTGAATAATTTGATACTTCGGTTACTAGTCCGAAAAGTAACAATTCAAATCAGCAGGTGAAAATTGCAAAGAGTAATGCTTTATTTTGACTTTGGAATGCCTTTGAATAAATAAGTCTTAATTTCCTGTTTGAAATTATTCTTTTTCTGTATCCGCTTCTAATTTACCCATCTGCATTCTCGGAAGCGAGTAAACTTTTATTATTTAATATGGGATAGAGAGACTAAATAATTTATAGAGAATTTTGTTTCACATGTAATTTAAAAAAAAATTATTTCAATTTTGATCTATTATTGGTTCTTTTATTTAGTTTAACCCGGCCCGACCCAAAATTTAATGAAAGCATGATCCGAGTTGAACCAGGCCCGAGATTCAGGTCGGGCCTAAGCCCACCGGTCATGCATGTGCCTATGCAAACCTCTACTGACTCCTTCCGAAAGGTCGATAGCAGGGGAAGGAGGGTACAGCTCCTGTGGATGTCGCACCCACTGGGTTCCGGTTTAATTTGGGTGGCATTGCCCCGGTCGTCTAAACAGATACCTTACACTTTCGGGTAGGTCGGACGGTTTGGGGCGGAAAAAAATCTACTGTCGAAGTTGAAGTACAATAAACGATCACTCCAATAATATAATACAAAGATGTAGCCAACGCGTAGAAGGCGATCGCGGCCTTGAGGTTAGAGCCTCACCGGGTACCCTCAAACTTTCCTAGTTGTATCTAAGTTTAACACTGGTTTCTTTTTATAATAATTAATAATTACTTACTAATTATTTCTCTTTCTACCAAAAGCATTGGCTAGTTACCATATTTAACTTAATTCTAAAATGGCAATAGTTCTAATTGATGTAGAATATAGGCCCTAGGTTGAATTTCAAATAACGGCTATATATATATATATATATATATATTGGTGACAAAAAATAGGAAATTTACGTAAATTCATACGATAGAAACCATGGTTAATTAATTGTATAAATAAATTGTGGCACTGTGGTGCGTAGGAAAATAAAATGATAACAGTAAGTAATTTAAACCGAACTGTTTTTATTTTACAACAAAATACTTAAATAATTACAAGTGTTGTATATGAATTTTTATTTTAACTCTTGACGCTTCACTGAGGTTAGATTTAATTTGAATGCAACAAGATTTACCAGAATAATTTTATTTAAGAAGGTTACACTTTTCGAAATATTCCTCACACCCCCTGCTGCTGCACATTACCGAAATTTTGGGGGGCACTGAGCTCCTCTGAGCAGATTGGGCTCCTGTTTTTTCACAAAACCTCTCTACGAGTAGAGATGGAAAGGTTATTTCTCCCTTTCGTCGATCACATGTTTATTGTTATGAACGTGTAAAATGTCCTAACTGGAGTCTCTTTTGAAAATCTGTCAGAGAAAACATCTTTACAGATAGCCATTTCTATGACATGAATTTGGGGTTGCCATATGCTGCAGTTCAGGAGGGATTGCCAGATTTGGCGATTTATAGCCAATTTGACGTCTTTTCGAATGTTCGAAAATCTTCTTGATATAACAAATATTCTATGAGATACGAGTCCCTTCTGGAAGTTTCTACAGAGAGTATATAAAAGGAATTATCATTCAGTTGGAGAGCAGTTGACGTGATACGAGATTTGAATTGTGAGATACGCCAATGTTTTAAGAGTAGTATCTGCTGTTCTGTTAAATTAGTTGAACATTTAATTGCCGTTTTACTGTACCTGCAGTTATTCAGTGATTTTGTGAGATAGTTATAGAGCTATTTGGTGTATATTGTTTTTGTTTACGCTGTGCTTGTCAACAAACGTGTTAGTTATCCAGATATTTGGACTCATTATTCTTGTATCCTGAAAGTACACCCACGGTTCCAGAGGATACGTATTAACAAATTGGTGTCAGAAGCGGGATTTTTAGAAACTTAGCAGTTATGACTTCCCCAACGAGATAAACGATAGAGGGACAGTTAAGCGAGATGTTGGAATTAATGAGAGCCTGACAAGAAGTTATGGAGGAAGACATGAGAGCAATGAAACAAGAGATTAAAGCCGGATAAGAGGCGATGGAAAAAAATATTCAAATCGGACAAGACGACATAATAGTACACCAGAGGTATGGTCGGCCGTGAGCCAGGATATTGGAAAGAGAGAGTCCACGATCGAATGATAGGAGGGTTACTGGGAACCGGGCCTTACAGTGCTGGATTTTGTTTGCCAATGTATAGATCCTAAGGGTAATTAATGCAATCAATGAGGGTTAGGCAAGGCCCTCGCTAAGACTTATCATTGGGGGGGGATAGCCGAGATAAAATTGACAAGTAATGATTTTTACCAACTTAAGTAAAGTCTAGGGAGTTTTTTTTTTTTGCACCGATAACACATTTTATATCGATATTTCATTCATCGATATATCGATATGAATGTATCCATAATGTTTCTCAATACTCAAATATCTTAATTTTTTTTTCCATAATACTATATCATAAAATTGCCAAGACAGAAAAAAATTTTAATCTACCTACGGAGCTTTTTGAATCCGCTTTTGCGAACAGACAATACCATTAGGAAGAAAGCTGCTGGTCAGAGAAGTAGTGAGAATCTTGCTCGACACATGCAGGACCCTAGGACGTCAAGGGGTACCATTTCAAGGATAAGGACCAAATGATGGTAATTTTGTACAAATAATATCGCTGATCTCAAGATATAACCACATCTTGAAAACGTGGTTTGATGAAAGAGAATTACGGCCGTACCATGTGAGTTACACGAGTCCTGAGTCACAAAATGAGCTTATATCTCTTGCTGCTGAAGAAATAGGAAGAAAAATTGTTAAGGAGATTAAGAGCTGCGATTTTTTCCCAGTGATGGCTGATACCACACCTGACAGTTCACAAAAGGATATGTTTTCGATTGTTGCCCGTACTGTCGATGAAAATTGCAAACCAAGAGAACGCTTGCTAGATGTTTCTGAATGTGCTGAAAAAACAGGTAATTGGAATGGCAAAGCAAATGTATGAGACTTTAAGAAAGAAAGAAATTGACACATCCTCATCGGTTTTTCAGTCATATGATTTTGCAAGTTCAATGTCAGAACAGTTTAATGGAGCACAAAATAAACTCTCAGAAATCATAGGGCATCATATACCATACATCCCATGCAAAGATCACAGGACGAACACAGCCGTAGAACACAGCTGCAGTATCAGCATTATTATTAGAGACTTATTCGACACACTTGAAGCATTGTATGTTTTCTTTAATTCAAGTACTAAACGTTTCAGACAGTTGAGGAATAAGATCAAAGAAGTGGAGAATGCTCTTCTTTTGAGAAATATGTCTAAGACTAGGTGGACAGCCAGAGCAGAGATTATAAAAGCTGTGAATACATCATTTGAACCCTATCCTATCTGTATTAGAAGAAATTTCCACAGAACAGGGATTAGACTGTGCTACAAAAACAAAAGCGCACGGGTTATGCAAAATGATGAAATCATTTGATTTTATTGTTAGCTTGTTTTTTTTTATGAAAAACATTATGTATAAGATGAAGATTTTGACAGAAACTTTGGAAAGCCCTGATCTGAATTTGATTGATTGTATTACACAGTTGTCGGAAACACAGTAATAATTTTGGAGGAGATTAATATTAACACCACAGAAATGGACAACTTGATCACAAGTGCGGAAACATTTGTTGGAAACATTAAAGTTGATCCTGAACATGACTTTCAACTGCACCATAGAAGACGAATGAGGCCGAGAAGGATTGAAGAGTATGCTGAAAGCTGAAAATGAAGTAAACATAGACTTAAAACAATTCTATAGAAAAAAGTTCAAGTTTGTCCTTGATACACTATGTAGAGGCCTTAAAGACAACGTAATTGCCATGAAGACAACTATTTCTCCACTACATTCAATTTTCAAATTTCCCTTGAACAAGGATAATCTGCCAATCGAAGCAATTGAAGAGGCTGTCATGATGTTCCCTCCAGCTACTAGACCTGATATGCATGCTCTACAAAGTGAGTTAGAAGCCTTCTTTAACATATGTAAGGAGAGATATATACTATCAATGGAAACATTGAAGAACGTCATGGTTCAATTCAAAAATGCATTAAAGCTGGCTTTCAAAATGTGCCAATTAACTATAACAGCCGGTTATGGAGTCAGCACAAATGAAAGAGCCTTCAGTCAGCTAAAGATTGTGAAAGGTTCCTTGAGAACAACAATGGCAGACATGAGGCTTAGCAGCTCGATGCTTTTGAAGTGCGAAGCAGGCTTGGGAAACGAAATCAACTTGGAAGATGCTGTGGAAAGGTGGTCTTGCCTGAAGCAAAGAATAATACGTGTCTATGTAAAATAAGTTAAACACAGTAAAACCTTTTTTTATCCATATTCCATTTATATGGATCTCTGGAGTGTATATCATGATATAATATCATCCATCATAATATCATGGTTTAAAAGATAATGTGTTAGTGAGGAGGAAGAGAAAGTACCACAGTAATACCTTGAAGCCAGCCAGGGATGATACTAATTTTTAAATAAATTTTATCTAAAATGTACCAAGTCTGCCAACTTGGAACTTGATTTTGCCAGCTGTACAGGGATTTCTCGACATTCAGGGAGGGAGGAGACTCCCCCCTGCCCCCCCTCACCTTAGCGAGGGTCCTGGGATTAGGAGACGACACTTATTCCTTCCTGCCTATGAAACGGATATAACAGAACTCAATTACCCCCAAATTACACACAAGTACCTTCCTCAAAATACCACAAATATATCTCGATTTCATAAGATGCAGGAATATACTTCGACAATAAAAGCTTACAATTTCGGTCTAGTAGCGCAACGGTAGAGCGTCGGCTGGCCAGTTCGAAGATCCAAGGTTCGATTCCCGGTAGGGCAGTAAGGTTCGTTACAAGGAACTCAAAATTGTACCAAGTATTGAATTTAAGTTAAATTACTCAAACTGGTGCAAAATTTACTGTAAAATAAAAATTTAGAAAGTTAAAATACAGCATGTAGCAAATTAGTAATGATATGAACCGGTTTCGGAGACAAAAACTGACGTCTTCTTCAGAATAAAGACAGCGCAGCTATACACCATCAAAGGAAAGAAGGAGTCTATTTGTCTGGATAGACGCTTTCTTACCTTGTTGGTATGATTGCGCAAACATTTTATCTTGAGCATTTTTACTTTTCCTATAATACGTAGTAATGTAGGGAAAGTATTGGAATCGTGTCGGAAATAGCAACTTGAGGAATCTACACTTTTCGAGAATCCTAGAATACGAAAATACTATTTTTAACGTGATGCTTGTGTCTGTCTGTGCAATATGCGTATCCACTCTAGTTCAAAAATAAATAGACTTACTTTTACAAAATTTGTATACTTGTGAGTTACCCTGATGCTGATTAGATTTTGATACGATTCGGAAAAAAACTGTTTTTTTTTAGAAATGGCCCGTAAAAATCGTCAAAACCTGAAATAAAAGACCACACATGCTCAAATGTACTGATTAAATGCTTGTTTTATACGTAATTTTTTTCGACAAAAAGAATAAGACCAACTCCATTACTTTAGGACTAACCGTTCTCGAGATATTTTAGTTTTTTTTTTCATTTTTGCAACACAACCTTTGAAAATACGTCCATTCGCAAAATGAAACCGAGAACTCAAGTAAAATTGCAAATTTAGTCTAATTTCAAAAAAAAATTATCCATGTTTTGATTTGTACAATTAAACTCAATTTGAAGAATTGTGAAAGAAAGAAAGAAAAAGGAAAGGAATTTGTGTTTGTAGGGAATGTCACGTGCTGCATAGGTCAGAGTTTTTGCTTTCCAAATACCGTAATTGTTGTGTGATGTGTTTTGATGTTTTATTCTTTTTACCTAGGCGGTGTCCGACTAAACTTTATATCAAATAGTCATTGCTCCTGTAGTGCTGCCATCTGTTGATTGAAAGACGAAATAAAATAATTTTTTTTTTCACTGATACAATAATGCATTCATGATACGAATTATGAATACAATAATGAAAATCCCTTAAAATCATTAAAGATACACAAGATAAAGGTAATAGTGTCCAAAACTTTAATGTAATAAATAAATAATATTGACAGGATTGATCTCAGTTTAATGGTTTAAAAGATTATACATTGCTGCCTGTCAGTCCTCATATTTCTACGAGCTTTCTGCCCTATCCGCGCTTTGTTAATTTTCGCGGCACACATTTTTCGCCGAAATTCTGCTCAAACAGTTGCGAAATATTTGCGGGAGGGGGCGTGGGTTAGCAAATATATAGATTGGTGGCCACTGTGCTGTTACACTTTATTTTTATAGATCACTGGGACATGATCCTCATTTTACCGTAGACACATCCTTTGTTAAAATTACAAATAGAAATAAAAAATATCCAGATCACGTCAGCAAAAATTTAACAATTCACAAAATTTAATAACAGCAAAATTACTAGTCACATTTGAAAGTCGATCGATAGACTATCGAAAGACTATCGATATCTCATACCAATTTTTGAAACATTAAGAGGTATAATATTCAAGATCTGAAAATAATCAATGAGATTGTTAAAAACAATGAAATATTATTTTCTTTCAAATTTTAATTACAGATTACCAAACTTTATTCTCAACACTGCACTAGAAAGATAATTTGAACAATAGCCGTTGAGTGGAAAAAACAAATATTCTAAATATTAAATTGGAATTTTCTATAAAACTGACTGTAAAAGCCACAACCAGGATACCAGAATAATCAAGCCTATCCTAATTTAGGTCCCACTAAAAAGTTAAAATAATGTATAGCGTTAAAATAAAGATCACGAGAATTTCTAATTATCAACCAATTATTATTCTTAAGGGTGAGCGTCAGTAAATTTTCTGCCCTATCCGCGCTTTGTTAACTTTCGCGGCACACATATTTCGCCGAAATTCTGCTCAAACAGTTGCGAAATATTTTTTTATAGATAAAATGCTATGCTTCGATTATATTAAAACTAAATTTAATACCCAATAAAACATAGAATATATGTTTTATTTTAATTTAAAATATTTTTGGTGCTGCCATCTGTTGTCGTAATTTAATTCATACCGACTATTTTTATTTTTTAATGAACATTTTTAAATGTCTATTCCTTCTAATACGTTATTAAATACAACAACAGGTCATATATAATGCCATAATCACTGAAACGTAATTGAACTTGGACTTGAAGACAAAGGAACTTGAAGACAAAACTGCAGTCCTCAGTGATGTACATTCAGATCCCTTATCAAATTTATAGAAAGATAAATTACCTTTCCGTGATTGTGGCATTATTATATATGATCTGTTGTTGTATTTAACACTGTATTAGAAGGAATAGATATTTTAAAATGTTCATTAAAAAATAAAAATAATCGGTATGAATTAAATTACGACAACAGATGGCACCACCAAAAATATTTTGGATTAAAATAAAAAATATATTCTTTGCTTTTGGGGGCATTAAGTTTAGTTTTAATGTAATCTAAGCATTGCATTTTATCTTTCAAAAAATATTTCGCAACTGTTTGAGCAGAATTTCGGCGAAATATGTGTGCCGCGAAAGTTAACAAAGCGCAGATAGGGAAGAAAATTTACTGACGCTCACCCTTAATTAAAGAAAAATGTTAAGAAACTTGAAAATCCATTGTAAAAATGCATTCGAATTTTTGACTTCATTCATAATTTGTATCAACACATTATAATATTTAGGGTACAAAGAGACATTGAAATTTTTATTTATTTATTTATTGACTTAAAAACATGAAAATTTTTATAAATATTCCTCTTAACATTAGTATATAAAATACCATTAAATTTTTTTCAATTTTGTTATAATTTTTTTTTTTTAAATTAAATTTTTTTAACGAAAATTTGAAAATGCTTCTTGCGTGCCATTTGTTCACATTTTTGATTAATTTTGCATTATGATCACTCAAAAACACATTATGAACAAATCTGGGTATTCATTTTTAAATCCCTTAGAAAGGTAATTTTTCAAAAATATTTTTCTGCATTAAAATTTAATGTTCATCATTTAATTAGGCTCTTATTCACTTTTAACTACCTTAATAAAGTCCAATTATAAAATGCATACCCAGTTTCATTAAAAGTATGGAAGGTGTCTTCTTGCCAAATTTCACGCATCTCAGACAAAAATTAAGACGCATGGAGCATTTTAAAAATGTAAAACATTTAAAAATTCCGTTTCGAAAAAAAATGCATTCAACCTTTTGCTTACGGGTGGAACAGCGTCCATCCCAAACGAAGAACCTCTCAGAAAGAGAGATATTTGACATACCCTATCCCAAACAGTTCGATCCCCCTTGGCAGACATTGGCGTCCATGGAAATCGCCGACAGAAACATTGCACCTACTGCAGCAGGTGCAATGTTAATGTATGTCAAAAATCTGCCATAGAGTATGTCAAATATCTGTATCAGGGTATCTGTATCAGGGTATATATATATATATGTTTTCCATATATATATATATATATATATATATGTTTTCCATATATATATATATATATATGTTTTCCATATATATGATGTATTTGTAATTATTTTTAAAAAGTGGTAAAAGAATTAGTAGTAAGTTTAAATCCAGAAATTTTATTCATTACATATAAAAAAATCTGATGTGGGCAACACATGACTTTCCTTATATAATGTAATGAATTTACTACTTTTACAGTAAAAAAATAGGTTTTTCTTATAGTAGATACTAATATTCTTTCCAAGATATTGAATTTTCGACAATTAGTCGTCATTTTCATTGATTTAGCATCATTTTTATCCATTTGGCGAGATTTTCATTAATTTGGCAACATTTCAAAAAAGTCGCCAAGTTGGCGACATTCCGCCAAATTCGTCGCCAAAATCTCGCCAAGCGTTATGCACGAAGAAAAAAGTTATTCTTACAGCAGATAAATGACTATTGGCGTTCAAATACAAAAGTATTATTCAAAGTATGTTTTTTCATGAATGGAACGAGCTAGATCCACGAGAATGATGTCACTCAATTTATCGCATGGTATTACATATGAAAAGTGAACATGTTTCTCAATAGGAATTTTTTTTTATGTGACTTTTTCATAATTTTTTTTTAAAATGCACAATATCTCGAGAACGGTTCATGTTAGCGTTCTAAAATTTATGCCAATCGTTTTCTAATGAAAAATTACATAAGAAATGTCCCTTTGCGTAACTTTATTAGCGGTTTTGATTTTTTGACGATTTTTTCAAAATTTCATTCGAAAATTTAGGGGGGTTCTGAACATTCGATTACGTATAAAAACAATAGGCTTCCAGTGTTTACGGATTGTGATTTTTGTACCAAATTTGGTTCGAATCGGTCCATTCGTTCGTCAGTTATCTATCGTCTCCACAGACTCACTGACACACACACACACACACACACACACACACACAGACATCACTTCAAAAATGTTTGATTCGTGATCAGGGATGCTTGAAACGTGCTCTCCCGTCGAAAACTCGAATTCGAATTTTCGACCCCGTCACAATACTTTCCTTATACATTATGTATATAAGGAAAGTCATATACTAAAAAAGATGATTAACTCAATTTAGATGGATATTAATTTAATAATTTTTAAATCATATATAAAATGAAAATAATAATAACATATATGAATTATCAGTCTCCTCTCAACGTTTTCGTACAATCATTTTGCATACTGTTTAGTTCAACTTGTTTTATAATTATTATGAAGATAAAAATAACGTTGCATCTTCCGCATTTGGCACACAATGTATTATTTTTAAATTGTTTATATAATTTTGTTTAAAGTCCATTTTCTCAAGCTAGCACCAGTTTAATGACGCCAATGGGCGCATTTGGTTCAAGCGAATAATAACAACTGCTTTCATATAATAACTACTATCCATAGCTCAGTTCGCAATGTAAATATTAATATATGCATCTTTGAGGACGTGTAGACAATAGATGTGTCAGATTTTCATTTAAGTAATGAATATATAAATCTTCAAAAATAATACTATAAAAGAGAATACTTTGTATAATAGTATTTGGACGCCATTAGTCTTTTATCTACTGTAAGAATAGCCTATTTCTCCGTCCATAATGCTTGACGAAATTTTGGTGCCGAATTTGGAGGAATATCGCCAACTTGCCAAGTTTTTTAAATGTTGCTAAATTGAGAAAAGTGTCGCCAAATCTTTAAAAATGTTGCTAAATTGAAAAAAATGTCGCCAAATTGATAAATTGACGCTAAATCAATGAAAATAACCACTAATTGATGAAAATTCAATGGATTGGAAATAAGGTAAGGATCTATCTATTTCTCCGTTTGCAACGCTTAGCGAAATTCCGGTGACGAATTTTGGCGGCATATCGCCAACTTGGCGAGTGTTTTAAATGTTGCCAAAATGACGAAAATGTCGTCACATTGATAAAAATGACGATAAATTAATGAAAAGAACGATTAATTGATGAAAATTCAATATCTTTGAAACAACATTACAAACGACTACAAGAATAACCTATATCTCGGTCCGATTGTAATGCTTGGCTAAAGAATTTGGCGGGATGTCGCATACTTGGCGACTTTTTTTGGTATTGCAAGATTGACGAAAATGTCGCCAAATTGATAAAAATTACACCTAATTGCCAAAATGACGAAAATGTCGTCACATTGATAAAAATGACGATAAATTAATGAAAAGAACGACTAATTGATGAAAATTCAATATCTTTGAAACAACATTACAAACGACTACAAGAATAACCTATATCTCGGTCCGTTTGTAATGCTTGGCTAAAAAATTTGGCGGAATGTCGCATACTTGGCGACTTTTTTAGGTATTGCAAGATTGACGAAAATGTCGCCAAATTGATAAAAATATCACCTAATTCATAAAAATGACTCTAAGTAGGAGGCAATTCTTTGCAAATTTTTGATTCCGTCATATGACGGGCACATCTTCTAGTATGTAAGGAATGAGCTTCTCTCCGTTTGTTTGTAACACTTAACGACACATATGGCGAACTTAAAACCTAGCGAAATATCGCCAACGTGGCGATATGTAGCCCCCATATTAACAGAAATATCGTCAAAATTGCAAAGTCAAAATTGCAAATTAATTCCGTCATATGACGGGCACATCTTCTAGTATGTAAGGAATGAGCTTCACTCCGTTTGTTTGTAACACTTAACGACACATATGGCGAACTTAAAACCTAGCGAAATATCGCCAACGTGGGGATATGTAGCCCCCATATTAACAGAAATATCGTCAAAATTGCAAAGTTAATGAAAATGACACTTACTTGATGAATTTATTATTAACATATTTTAATATATGCAATATATTGCTTATTGAGGATGCTATCAATATTAATAATTGTTAATTTAGAGTTGTGTGAAATATATGTTAATTGGGTTCTTTGAAATAGTATTACATGTTGTCATCCGGAAAAGCGCCAAATGTACAATTTAATGTTACAAACACTGTGCCGTGGATCTTTTCATCATTTTTCAAATGTGAAAGAAGTAACTTCATTGCATTGTATAAGGAAAGTCATGTGCTGCCAACATCAGATTTTTATTAGTTATGAAGAAAAGTAGTTTGTATCTGACTCTCACTTGAAAATGACCCTGTATTCCACTGATTAAGTGCCAGCAGAATACTTTGTTAAATAATATAATAATCGATAATATAATAATAATGTCAAATATTAATGCGAGTTTAATAATAAGAATATTTGCAATATAAATAATAATTATAATAAAAATTAAATTAAACCAAATGATGTGTCTTCATTTTTCAAAGTTGAATATTTCAATGAAGTATATTAATCAAATCATCCTATGTTCGATAAGACTTTTCTCTTAATAAGCTGCAATAACCCCTGTAATATTTTACTTTATGAATCCCTCTTCATTTATATTTACCATGATTCTATTTCCAATTTTGATCTCATTCAGATCCTCAGTTATGCTTGGTGTCTCGTTCTCGACTCACTGCGTGTTAAACTATTGTATGGTTTTCTGGATATTTAGTACCTTTATTCTTTTGCGTCAGACGATGTATCTGTTGTTTACCCTATAATATATAATCTTTTATCATGTATGTATTTTGTAATTAAATTATGTTTTTTAAATATATCTATGTTGTTAAAGTGATTAATATGCAAATTTTGTCTCGTGGTTGTAGTCTATATATTAAAGCTCATGTTCGCCATCTATGTTTTACTTTTCCACTGATGAAGGGCATTATTATGACCGAAAGATTTTAGTAAAGAAATCTTAATAGCCAACTTTGGTTGTCTTTATTTTCAAAGTTTTAATTTACTTTCTGTTTAATAACCGGGCGAGACATACTGGTGAGTTATCACAACAACAAATAAATATGTGACAGTGTTATTCATTGCAACAGAAATTACAGGAGCTACGGGCCTTTACATCAAACTAAAATCCTAGCTCCACCTATGACTGGATCTTACACACCATAATTTCGCTGTGAAAGAAGTAAAACCACTGTGTTATGTAAATAATGTCATGTGCTGCCCACATCAAATTGTTTTGTTAAATATTGGTATGATCTGAAAGATTAAATTATAAAAGAAAAATCCATGTTCAAAAATTTAAAAGGTACATACATGCTCCCTTGAGTTACCAAATAAAACTCTTGCGTTGATTTAAATCAATGCGATAAGATACAGCTGATACGCCAAAGATAGTGTTATGCCCAAGAAGATTATGCATCCAGGATATTTCAACAAATCATCCCGTATGGCATTCTGTTATCTTATCCTACTGGGAGAACCTCCAAGTCACTTGAGGATAAAAAAAAATCTGGCTTAAACACGAGCAAGTCTTGAATTTTGAGAAAAATGAAAAATGATTTTGGCACTGCTTTTAGGGGACTGTCTTCGATCTGCGTCATGAAAATGAAAAGGGAATTTCATTTGCCTCGCTAAAGGGACGATGTATTGTTTTCGTGTCAAAAGCACTTTTCGGCTAAATGGAAAACCTATATTAGAATTATCAATTGTGGAAAGGGAAATTTAATTAGATTGGAGGTTAAGTTTTTCGTAATAAAATTGTAGCTTTTACAAAATATACAGCACATTTTTAATGACATTTGAGCTCCACTAAATGATGCCTGTGCCTTGACGTGGTGGAAGAGCTATGCCGGCGGTAGCTTCGGCTACTGGTAGGGTCTCCCTTGCCGGACAGGTAGAAGGTGAGGTTCCTGGCCAAATGAGGCATCCTGGTCCTCCAGGTTGGGGGTTGGAAGTGAGGCACCTAGTCCCACTCTGTAAAATCCTCAGTGATCCATTTCTTTTGTGGATACGGGTGTTGCTATCCCGAGGCACCCGAGCAAACTTTTTCTTCTAGCTGCAGATTGCATCAATGCTAAGCCCCTAGTAAACTTCACTTCTGCCTTATGGGCCTTAGTATTACTCTTCGGCCTCTGCCGTAAGGTATACCGTTTGGGATCGGGAACGGGACCAGGTGGTTGTGTTCGAAAAGGGCAAAGCGGCGTGCATCTGTAGTCTTGCTTTCAAGAAACGTTTGTAGTAAACGGTTCCAGAGGTCGAGGCCCTTGGTTGCGTTGGTTGGATGGTGGGGAGCGTTTCATATCGGGAAATCCCCCTTGGATCCTTGGGCCCTGTGTACCTGGTGCACGTTATGGCCCGCTCCTTATCATCTAGCTTTGCGAATGACTCCGGCGGTTACACTTTTCACGTCAGAAAAGTGTGGGGAGACGGAGCCTAGCGGGGGTTCCGATCGAACTGGAAGTAATCCGTGTTTTTTTTTCTCAATAGTGGTTACAGCATGGAGCAATTAGATGTACCATTCCCTAGTTCTCCATGCTGCCATAGAGAAAGTGTTACAGGATTGGGTTCATCTTCGGGTGAATCCCAATCAGCCACTTAAACAACCCCTCTGGGGTTGGATCTTGGCAAAAAGGAGGAAACCTGCAGTCCGGCTGTGGAAGGAAGTGGAGTCGCGAGCCTTGGTGACCGACGCAGGAGGAGGCGCATGCCTAGGCAGCTGGATCAGAGGCTTGCAAAAGCTGGCGCTGTCAAAGAGAAGGTTGGAGGTACCAAACGACTTAGGTCGGAAGGAGCCATACCTTCTCCAAGAGATCTGGTCGATAAGAAAAGATCAAGGACAGACATCCAACCTGGAACATATGCTCAGGCAGTCCAGGTTATCAAGATGGCAATTGTCAAGAATCCCTTCCCTTCAAGTAAGCTGAGCATGGAAGAGGTTGACATCATCCAGGTGGTGACTCTCGATAAAATAGATGAGATCCTCACTGGTGAGCAACTTCCGAAGATTCATGGCTTTAGCTTAAACGCTGGAGCCTTGGTTCTTCAGTGCAATGATGCAAATATTGTGGAATGGGTTAAGGAAAACCTTCCATAATAGCAGTCAGGTTCTGGGGGAGGCACTTAAAGTCTTGAGTGTCAATGACCTTCCCAAACCAGTCAAGGTGGCCTTTAAGACCAGAGATGTTTACACCAAGGAGCCGAGCGTTTTGGTGAAACGGCTGAACCATTTCAACCCGGAGTTGAAGTCTGAGGAGTGGCGTGTTCTGCAAAATTTTGTGGAACCCCTCTCCGTAAGATGGATCTTCGAGGTGGATTCGGAGGCTGCGGATGCGATTCGCAAAGCTGACCTTGGTGCTTTCACCGGTTTGGACCGCGGAGTCTTTAAGATTCTTCGGGACCCAAACGAGAAGCCCAAAGGGAAGTTGGAGATGGAGGAACAGCCAGAAGATTAGGCGACCTCCTCTCAGGTAAGTATCATTAGTCTTGAGACTATGATACCTAAACTTAATGATCTAGAAATTGCTTCTGGTTCTGATATTACACTACATGCTAACCCTCTGATTTCTGATGATGAGCTGGAAAAACGCCTGCAGGGTTTTGACAATGAAAATGGGCTTGACGCTGATCATTGTCATGTTACTAGGAGGGCCTTTCTCTCCTTCGTTTTCTCTACCCTCTTTTTTGTCTCTGCTTATGGGCTGTTTTAACGTTGTGCAAATAAATCTGCATCACAGTCGTTCTGCCTCTGCTATTCTTAGCAAAAGGCTGTTAAATGGTACAACTGATATTGCTCTCATCCAGGAACCTTGGACCTGCAATTGAAAAATTTTGGGTCTGGGGATCAAGGGATTCAATGTCTTTTATGATACATCCTGTATCAGACTTAGAGCCTGTATTGCTGTTAGCAACAAGCCCAATGCTGTTCATCTTGTTAAATTCCTCGATGGTGACAATGTTGCCATCAGTGTGAATCTTAAAACTAATGAGCATAAGATAGAATACATCTTTGCTTCGGCCTATCTTCCTTATGAAGATAAGGAAACCTTTTCTAATGTCATTATCAATCTTATTGAGTATTGCAATGGCAAAAAAATGATTATTGGTTGTGATGCGAATGCCCATAACACTGTTTGGGGTAGTAGTGATTGCAACCGTAGGGGTGATGATCTTTTAGAACAGATCCTTCTCTTTAACCTTTTTGTACTCAATAAGGGTAATTCTCCTACCTTCGGGACTGCAAAGCGTCGCGAAGTAATAGACATTAGCATAAGCAATAGTAATGCTTACGAGAATGTGATTCATTGGAAGGTCTTAGATGATATATCTCTTTCTGACCACCAAATAATCTCTTTTCTGTTAAAGGTCCTGTAAAACCTGCGACTGACAAGGGTAGGAACCCTAGAACTAATTGGGGTTCCTACAAAGAAGATCTCAGGGCCAGTTTGGCTAGCCACAATAGTGAGATTCCTCTATTGAAAATCTGGATTTGGCTGTTGACTCCGTGCAACAGGCCATTATCCAAACCTTCCATAGTGACTGCAGAACCACAAATGCTGACTCCCCAAGGATTGTTCCTTGGTGGTCTAATGAGCTCAGCCGGTTGCGTATGGGAAATGCAGGAAGCTCTTTAACAGAGCTAAAAAGAATGGTGAATGACAGGTTTATAAATCTGCTCTTACCTCCTATAATAAAGCAGTCAGGGACTCCAAGAGAAATTCTTGAAGTACGTACTGTGAAGGTATTAAAGATGCCCCTGCCACGGCAAAACTTGTTGAGCTGATGGCAAGGGACAGAAATTGTAATTTGAACACTGTCAAGAAGTCAAATGGTGACTTTACTGTTACCAGTGAAGAGACCCTGACTGAGCTGTTCAGGGTCCACTTTCCAGTTTCTTATCCTTATGATCATTATGACAATGTTAATGCCTGCTTCACGTCTACTTCTGACGACAAAAGTTAGAGCATTGCCAGGAGTGGGGTTACTCTTGATAGGGTTAAATGGGCAATTAATTCCCATAAATCCTATAAAACTCCGGGGACTGATGGCATCATTCCAATTCTTCTCCAGGAGGGAATTGAGGTGCTAGTTCCCATTCTCTGCAGTCTCTACAGAGCCTGTATTGCCTTGGGTCATGTACCAAATCATAATAAAGTAATCTTCATTCCAAAGATTGGAAAGGATAATTATTACGAGGAAAAATCCTTTAGGCCTATTAGCCTTACGTCTTTTCTTTCAAAGACTATTGAGAAGCTTATTGATAGGTACTTAAGAGAAGTGATTCTGGCTTCTAAGTCCCTGTCAAGCTCTCAACATGCCTATCAACCGGGCAAATCCACGGACACTGCCCTTTACAGTCTCTCCTTTATTTTGGAGAGAAACTTTAATGCCAAGGAAGTTGCTCTTGCCACCTTTCTCGACATTGAAGGCGAGTTTTGATAAGGTACCCATCGATACCATCCTTGATGCTCTTTATAGGAAAGGTGTTGATATCACGATCTCTTATTGGATCAAGAACCTGTTATCTAATAAGTATATATGTGCATCTTTACTTGGTGATAGTATGACTGTGCATGCACTTGCGGGCTGTCCACAAGGAGGTGTGCTTTCGCCAATTCTTTGGTGTATAGTTGTGGACTCTCTGTTGGAGAGTATCAACGTTTCTGGCGTTTCCTGCTTTGGTTATGCAGACGATGTTGTCATCATTGCCAGGGGCAAATTTGGCAACACTGTCTCTGACATGATGTCTACTGCTCTTAGGAGGGTTGAGACATGGTGTAAAAATGCAGATCTTACTGTTAATCAGCATAAGACTGCTTTGGTTGCGTTTACTAGGAAACGCATACATAATCTTGGGGACATTCACTTCTTTGGGCAGAAGCTTATCTGCTCCAAGGAGGTTAAATTCTTGGGAATTTACTTTGACAAGGGACTCAACTGGAAGAGACACTTGGATTATTGCACGACTAAAGCCAGAAGAATCTTCTGGTCTTGTAGGAATGCCATTGGGAAAACCTGGGGCTTAAATCCTAAGGCTATCCATTGGATTTACTCGATGGTAATCTGTCCTATCATTTCCTATGGATCCATTGTTAGGTGGTCCAGAATTGGATGTGAAACAGCTAAACTAGAACTAGTTAAGCTTCAAAGGATGGTGTGCATTGCAATCTCTGGATGCATGAAAACTACTCCTACTGCAACTCTTGAACTTTTACTCGGTTTGCATCCGCTCTACATGCGTATTGAAGCAGAGGCACTTATCTGCATGAACAGACTTAAATATCTGAAATACTGGAAAGATTACTCAAAGTATCTATCTTGGGGTGAACTTAACAGTAATGTTGCTAGTCATCCTTATTTCTGTATGTCACCTGATGGCATTCATGTCAAATACACGTTTGACAAGCCTTATGAAATTCAGGTCCCCACGCGGGATGACTGGAAAAGGACTCCCACCTACAATAAACGGAACTGTATTGTATGGTACACGGATGGCTCGAAGATTGGCACAAGCACTGGTGCTGGTGTGTGCTGCCCTGATGATGGTACTGAGCTGTCTTATCTGCTTGGCGATTTTGCTACTGTCTTTTAGGCCGAAGTCTTTGCCATCCTTATGTGTTGTAGAATTTGCTATGACAGGAAGTATAAGAATAACCAGATTTTCATCTGTTCTGACAGTCAGGCTGCTCTTATGGCTCTTGGGAAGTTCACTATGACTTCTTCCCTTGTTTGGGAATGCTACAATGCACTCTGTGAAATTGCTAGCAATAACAATGTCATTCTTTACAGGGTGCCTGGTCATTCAGGCATTCCTGGCAATGAGTTGGCAGATGAACTTGCTAGGAAAGGCTCAAGTACTCCTTATGTGGGCCCTGAGCCGGCCTTGGATATCCCCAATGACCTTGTTAGAAGAACTGTCTATGACATCTTCAGGAAGCTTCAATGTAAGAACTGGCGTAATACTAAGGGACAAAGGCAAGCGAAAATTCTCAACTGCAATTGCTCTAGTACACATCAAAAAGAACTTTTCAAGCTCAGCAGAACTGGCATCAGGAGGACTGTTGGGCTCCTTACTGGGCACTGCACCCTCAAGAGACACCTCAACATTATGGGTGTCACTAAAGATTCGCTTTGCAGAGGCTGCAATTACAGCGAAGAAACTGCTGCTCACATTCTCTGTGAATGTGAGGTTTACTCTGCTCACAGATTCGAACACATTGGTCGTAATGTGATTGAACCCTGGGAGCTGAACGACATACCTGTCAAGTGCCTGCTTATTTTCGCATTGGCTACTGGCCTCTTTTCTTAGAGATCTTTCTCTTTTGGGGCAGTACAATAGACCTCTGGTCGATGTGTTGGGCTCTTCTGGAGCCACCCACCTTCATATAATTCATCATTCAATGACATTTGATATATATATATATATATATATATATATATATATATATATATATATATATATATATATATATATATATATATATATATATATATATATATTGAAAAATCTAAAATTTCCGTAGAAAAATAAGTCAAAGGGTAAAAAAATGTATTTTTTTCTTTTTTTTAAGTGAATAATGCTTATGATCAGGGTATCAGTGTGAAATAAAAGCGCTAAGAAAAATATAAACGCTTTAGACGCTTATATCTCTGAACCTAATACATTAAAATGGTAACAGTTTAGATTTGTTCTGCCAGAAATGGGGTGCCATTTATGGATATACAAAAATAATTTCATTATTTTAACTATATTTCTCAAAAAAAAAAAAAATAAATAAATAAATAAATAAATAAAAGTTTATGTTTGGGTGAGTTTTTGCTTCTCTTTCTGAATTTCACTCATATCTTTTAAATTACAAAAGATAGATAGAAGTAATAAGAGATAATAGATATACATAATAATATATAAATATGAGACAAAAACATTTAGTGGAAAATCTAGTTTTTAAAACAATAATTCATTTTTACAAAGCTCTTATAGTTTTCAAGCAATTGTCTTGTCAAGTTGAAGATTGAGAATTTTCCGTTTTTAAAGATTGTAATGCTTATACCACGAAATATAGAAGTGCTAGCTATAAACAGTAAGAAAAACAATTCATAAACCTTTGAATACTTTACATGTATATTTTATTGAATTTTGAATTCAGCTCTTAGTTTTTGAAATATACTGTTTATACAGGGTCGAATCACATTATTGTGACCACCTCCTACTTTTGAGGTCAACAGTGCATAGCCAATGAAAGAAGGCATGTGTTGTGAGCTGTCTTGGTGGGTATATAAGACGTGGTGTAGGCATTCTGAAAACATATCATGTGTTGCTTTCATGGCTAAAAGGAGTGATTTATCAGATTTGGAAAAAGGAATGGTTATCGGGCTCCGGACCAAGGGTGGCAGTATTTCTGAAACAGTGCAGTTTGTGATCTGTTTGCGTGCTGCTGTGGTTAGTGTATCGTTAATGGAGAAATGGTACCATTGCGAATAAGCGATGTGGAAACTGCGGAGCACCACATGCCATTGATGTGAGAGGTGAAAGTTGGCACTGACCACCACGCTACAGTGCTACAGGGGAAGTTTTGCCAGTAAATTGCTTATCTTCCCAAATTGTGCAGATAACTCTTTACATGTTGAATGGCATTCTCATTTCCGTCGTAATTTAATAGCGGACATATGTTTTGCATTCCGTTCTGATGTCGAAAGTTCGCTGCTACTGTTTGGAAAAAGTATTTAATTTCATCATTTCTGGATGTCTGGTTGAAATGGAAAATCCCCCTTGGAGTTTGATTTTGTGATGGGGCTGTTTTCCAGACTATCTGATCGACTAAAACGTTTCCTGAATTGCATCTTCAAGTTTTCTCTGGATCAGCAGCACGTCTGGTGATTCTGTCTCCCGCTGATCTCCGTAATTTATCTTGGAGCTTTTGGTGAAGGTGAAATCATTTTTAATTCTATTTCTCAATAGTTAAAATATGTTTTTGTTCTAATTGGGTAAGAATAAACCCCTTGACTTATAAATTAAATCTTCCTGAATCTAGGGTTTCAAAAAGTAATTAGAATTCTTATTTGTAATTGTGTTTTTAACTTTTAGTTGACATGCTAGTTATGTTTCAAATTTCTTTTTTGTCTAATTGCAGTTCCTTTTTATTCTATATTCTCGTTTAGCAAATTATTCCATAATTTTAATATTTTTATATCTTAATTAATTATTTAACATTTGTTAACTTTAAATTTACTAACGTTTTGTATTCGACTATACATTCGGCCATTATTTTATTTATTTATGTTATTCAACTGTTTGATGAGATGTTAAAAAGTTGTAAAATGATTTAAAAGTTCTTTAAAATTGAAATTAAAATTTTAAATAAATGTCAGATTTAGAAAATCTGGGCTCTGTGTTCTCTCTCTTTTCTTTTAATGTGTTTTTATTTTAGGAAAGTGCCATTTCAATGTTTTACAGGTTGGCATATTTTTATGCATTTGGGGTAACTGGTTAGTTGGCACACCTTAGTGGCACACATTTCAGGTTTATTTCAGTTGTTTTTCAGGTTTTAAGAACTTTGCAAGTTTACAGCTTTTTAGGAACTTGGAATATTATGTAGAATATTTTCACATATTTTTAGGGGTCTACACAACACATATGATACCAAACTGATTATGAAGCAAATTGCCACTTCAATCAGTGTCTGCCCAGCCTCTTAACGACCGACAACTCATCACCTCAAAAATTCTTTCCAAATGATATTTCAGAGACATAAAAATCAGTTTTGAGTCAATAAACACCAAAATCAAATCCTGAATTGCAGAAGTTCAGTGGAAAACATTCTCCATGCATAGTGCTTATTTTTATGTCTGTAAACATAATTTTGGACACCAGTATACTTCACAGTTCACACTTCACTTCAGGTGGGTTTTTCCTAAGCCTGACTGGAGGGCTGATGAGAGCTAAATCAACAAGCTTGGATGAAGTCCAGTTTATTGGAGGTTTCTTATTGCTTATCATCTTCACATAATAATATCTGAGGGAGATTTATGGCATTTTAACTAGATTATTTCCAATCTCTTGCTATATAGCACATTACTTCGACCTGCCACCCATGTTTTACATACTCTCAGGCATACCATAGTCAAATGCCCTTGTCAGACATACCATTATTCTACAAGCCCATTTAAAGTCTGATGCTCCTTTCTGGATGTGTGAACTTACTTGGATAACCGAATATACCTAAACCACTGTTCAAGGCTCATACTGGACATGCATACTTTCTTCAAGAAGCTGGACTGATGGTTGGCTTTGGGTTCTTGTATAAAGCATTAGTGACAAAAAGAGCTACTGTGATGACAACCAACCTTTGATTTTCAAAAAATTGGGTTCCTCGACATTTTGATTAACTTCATATTTTGAAAAGAAAAGGTAATAGGACTACTCATTTAATTTTAGACCAGGAGAGTCTCCGAATCATCAGAGCGTATCAAATGTTTACCTAAAAAGAGACTGGTTGCTATTTGGCCATGCAGTTGCTGCATATAACAAACTGAACTCTTAGCATGATCAAATTGGATCTTGTACAATTACAGATTCGTGATCCTTCTGAATTTGTGCAAATAAAAATGAATGAATAGATTATATTTGATCAACTATTTATATGAAAAGACAATTGATATATCATATTGAAATTTATACTTACAAAACATGATACACTTGACTTAAACTTTCTCAAGTGCTCACATATTCTTCTGATCATATCATGTGTGATGCAATAAATAATAAATATATTTTAAAAATAAAATATTAGAAGAGTGTATAATATCATAAAAATTAAGTTAGAATATTACAAAGGTCCAGTGAGGATTATTATCTGTTACTTGATTTTCATATTTATGTGAATAAATATTGTTTACTGATCAATCGTGTGGTTACTAGACATGGCTTTGGTATTTAAATTATTTAAGTTAAAGTAAAAGAAGATGATATCTGTTAAAAGGTAGAAGGTTTTTATGGTTTAATTTTATTGTTTGATATTTGAATTTAATTAATTATTTCTTAGTATGCCATCCATAATTCTTAATTCTTAGAAGTAATTAAAAAAATCTCCAATTGCTCCAGTCAGTTGACGTCTGCCTGTTCTATTTCAATGGCACACTCATGTTCGCTGATATTTCATATGCAGTTTAGCTGTAAAACAGGTGCTTTTGTTTTCAAAAAATTGTACCAATCATTCAAGAAAGTAGTCTAAAATGTTTTGATTTTCTCGAGATCACGAGAAAAGGATGAAAAAGTAACCTTCTTTTTACCATATACTGCAATTGCTTTAATTGGGAGCCACGAAGGCCACTGTTACCCTAGCCTGTGTATATAGGTCTTACTTTAGACTGGAGGATAGTTTGGATTTAAGATTCTGTTTAGATAAATATTGCGGCCTTAATTATTTTTGGATCACCTTTTTTGTTGTTTTATCATCGGCAATCCAAATTTTGAAACAAAATTCCAAAATTTTAGATTTTTTTCTACTACTTATAGGTCAAGTTCCATGTATATGGAAAGTTTCAAGTTTCTACCTTTAGTTTGAACTGTGCATGTGCATAGGGGGAGGACAAGAGGGGGCACTTGATCCCCTGGATATTCAATGTTACAAAGGGGGATATTAAGCTAGTCAATGTTGTACATCTTATCATTGAGTTTGCCTCCCTGCTCCTGTAAAAAGTTCTATGGGTATCTACGGGGTTGTGTAATTCATCAAATAGTTAATCATTCAGTACATTAGGTAAAAAACAAGCTCTTAAACAAGTTGATGAAAAATTGTGAATTTGCATTATTTCAAATTAATATTAAATAAAAATGTGCTATAATAAGGTTGAAAACATTCAAAGTTTCTTATACATCTGTGAGCAAAACAGAACAGATTAAAATATATTAAAAGGAGTACAGTTTTGAAAAAGTCACTTTTCTGTGTTAATTTGACATGGAATGATTCAAACCTTAAACGTTTTTCACTGCATAACCATAACTTCAACTCTTAATATATGTTAAAATTATTTACCTGAAATGGAAGAAGAATTAAAAGGAAGAAAATATTATTTAGATATTAAAAACCAGACTCTTACTTTAAATAAAACTAAATTTTAATTATGGCAAAATGTACAAATATTAAATGGTACATAAATGCTTTCCTTCATGAGTAATTCAGTACGATGCATACTTTGCATTGTGAGCACACTCTTTGTATCAGATAATACTGGAAGTCATATCCTAACTGTAAGACTACAAGTAAATATAACATGCTCAACTACATGAATGAGTACAAAATCTTATTTTGTTCAAATAACAGTTATAAAATATTTATAATTTCTACATCATCTTCATTGTTCTTTTGAAAATATTGAATATCGATTTGTCGACAGAGTTCAACAAGATTTTGGTATTCTCTAATGATGGAGCAAAGTTTGTTATCTGGCAATGGTGTGTTCAGAATGGCAAATAAATGTCCAAACACAATGGCATCAAGTTCTGTAGGGCTGAAAAAAATTGCACAGTTAGTTATGTATGATAACTGGCCTTTCTTAATAACATTAGAAAAAAAGATAGGATATGACCAAATTAGTAAAACACACATTTGAAATATGAAAAGTCAGGACTCGGGCTTTCTGAAGGTTAATAGAACTTTCAACAGATTGTCCTGTTCACCAATCCTTCCATTGTAACATTTCTGTTTCAATTGTGACATCCCTGTTAGCCTTTGGTCAATTTGTGAGTTACTGCTCCTCCTGTTTGCTAATGCCAAATATAATTAGAATAACTACTTCAATTGTATGGTAAATCACAAATTTGTGAGAATGCAGATTTGGTGTATTACTACTATTTTTAGAGTCATCAGCAGCATGATTTTTTCCTTGGTCATCGGGCTTGTATTTTGCTTATTATTAGAAAGTCTTATTGCTATAATTTTGACAAAATTGTCATTTAAATTGAACGTGATGCCTCAAACCTGCTGATTTGTAAAAGTTTTAGCAAAATAGAAATATCCATAAGTCATGTACATAACATTAATATTCAAAGAATATGAAATTAGGAACAACTTTAAACACTTTCCTGAATCAAACAAAATATATCTTTTGCCTCCCTCCCACTTTTACACGAGGAGGGTTATCTAATATCAGTAGTCTATGATTTTCTTGATTATGAGTGTCAGTTTTGTGAGTAAGAATTTAAATTAGAAGATTTTTTATATAAATTTAAGCTTTCATCATTTACATTTATCTATACTATTAAAACCAATCAGATATTATATGCATGTTTGTGTAAGTTAATTTTTAGATAAGAGTCTCATGATTATTTTTTTTAAAGTGATGCAATGAGCTTGAAATGTAGGCAAGACATTAAAAAATTCAATGGATTTTTCATTATTTACAAAAAAAAGTCTAATTTGAAAAATTTTAAAAATAATAAAAAAAAATTATATAGATTTTTAAAAATAGCAAATAACTCCAAGAGGCAATATTTTATTGTCTGCTGGCTAGATAACTTTGAAGAACTATTTTCCAAATAATTTAATATAAAGTGGGTTCAATTTTGAGGGTTTTTGAATTTTGTGAATTTTAAAGATACATTTAAGATTTTTTATACATGCAATTCTTTCTGAGAAACACTAAAAATTTAATACAGTGCCATTTGTATATTTTAGCAAATGAACTAAAGTAAATAATAATAATAATAATAATAATAATAATAATGCAATTTCAAACTCCTCTAACATTTCTAGATGAATCTTAATTTATTTTCAGTCCCTGATTCAAGTAAACTACACTTTATAATATTGAAAAATCTTAGTTAGGCAACATACAAGGTTGAATATAAGTAAAGGTACATATCTTTATTCATCCTTGTATGCTGATTTGAACAATATTTTCAGATTTTTCAGATTCATCCAGACAACAGTCCTATCAAAACTTCAATATAACACAACCACTAAAAGAAGCACAATGGCAACAGCTAAAGATAGATGTCGATAGAACCCCTTTGTAGCAATAGTCTACATTTTTAAAATGCATCTATCACCATAATTTGTTTTATTTCACTCCAATAAGATTCATCCCAAGTACCAAAGGCCTGTATGTGTTTCTACTTTAAATACCCAGAATTCATTGTTTAAATTTGCAGATAATTGAAGGTTGTGAATAGCAGTTACTTAGGTTTTTTGCAAATAATACAAAATTTTATTAAATTTTAATTTCTACAACTTTTATCCTACGATTTATATCATTTGAGAATTAAAATATATTTTTCACAAATAATTAAAAATATATTATTTTTTGCAAATATTCACTTGGATAACTTTTACTTTAAAATCTGTATCTCTTATTTAAGACTAATCTCTACTTTCTAGATACAGTTTTGATGTGCATTTATGCAAGAGCAAATCAGAGTGTTACGAAAAATGTAACCAATTTGGATACTTATACTTCCAAACTTGATCGGTAAAAATTTAAATATTTTTTTCTTATTTTGTCAGAAATATAGTCCAGATTAAGAATATATAAAAATAATTTCAATATTTTAATATTTTGAACTCTTTTTCGAAAAATCTAAGAAGTATGTGTCCAAGTGAGTTTTTTTTTTAACTTTTCTTACTTTTACTTGAAATATCTTCAAAACTATAGAAGATAGATATAAATATTAGGCAACAAAAATACTCATTGGGAATTTAATTTCTAGATCTATATTTATTTTTTTTAAAAGATCTTATAGTTTTCGAGTAATCATCTTGTCAAGGTGAAGATTGTTGCAACTTTTTCGTTTTCCAAGTTTGTAATGTTATATCTCAAAAACTAAAAGTGCTAGCTGTAAACAATAGACAAGAATTTGTATCTCTTTGAAAGCCCTAAGTGTATATAATTGGATTTTGGATTGAGCTCTTAGTTTTTATGGTTATAATTTCGATGTTTTAGCATTTTAACTTGGATTTTCCAGTTGGTGGGAAAGCTGTAATATTTGAAATGTTATGAGTGTTGCAGTTCATAGTGTTTACCTACTCCTTGGTGAAATGTTGGTGTGTAAGCACAAGATATTTTGTTTCATTTTTAAAAAATGAGGAAGTTAAATGAACTTGGAAATTTTAAAGATGTTTAATGAATGATGAAATTTGAACACAATAGATGGAAATATCTGTCAGGCAAGTTTATAGATTAATTTGAATCTAAAATCTCATTAGATATTGTATAAGATTAATTTATATGCTGAAAAACAAGTTAGTAAAATATTTTTATATTTTCACGTGAAGTATATGGAGTATTCTGATGAAATCAAGGTGAAAGCTAAAACTGGAAGCTAACTATAAACAGTTAGCAAGTAATTTGTAGCACTTTGAAAGCCTGTAAATGAAACAAATGAATATGAAAAGAGTTGAATAAGCATATTGACATGCACTGGAGTTTTATTTTAAAAATGCTATTCACACGAAACCATTTTGTCTCTATTGGACTGGAGCCACAGCAGATTTTTTTTTTTTTTCTAGTGAAAATCTTTGGACAGATACACAAGGCCAGATGCGTTTTAATAGTGCTTAACCAGTACTTTCTAACTGATGCATCACAAAATGTACAGTTTAAATAAACTCAGTGTTAAAATTGTGGGAGAATTAAAAAATAAAAACTATGCAATGTTTCAAAATTTATCTGAAGATAATAATTAAAAAGAAAAAAGAACATTTTAAATGAAATTTGATTATTTATGTACAAGAACATTTAGATAATTGTTTTAGTATTAGTAGAAATCAAAGTACTTTAAAATATCAGAATTTAGGAATTTAAGTATTTCCAAATATCAATATTTAAGAAATCCTTTTAATTGTTTGGAAAATAGCAACTGTTTTTCTGAACAAATTGATTTACAAAACAACAGAGTTATAAAACTGAAGTCACTTGGAAACTCAAATCAAAAAGTGTCTCTAAATACTTTTCGATTTTTTTCTAAAATATTATATTTTTCCACAGCTTTTATTTGTGAGCAAGGAAGCACACGATAAAGAAAAGAGCTTCCCTTAAAATATTAAATGAAAAAATGTGTGTATGTTCATCAAAACTCAGACCTAACAAAATAAATTTGCAATGTACATAAATTGCAAGTTTTTAGTTAATAATCAATTTATGTGACTTTTTATATATTTCATATATATTTTTTCAATTTATAAGAATCGTTAGAAAATAATTGTTAGACCTAATTTTTTTTTTTTTATCTTTAAATTAACTTTTTACATAATTTATTTTTACTTTCCTTATATACATAATGTATAAGGAAAGTATTGTGACGGGGTCGAAAATTCGAATTCGAGTTTTCGACGGGAGAGCATGTTTCAAACATCCCTGATCACGAATCAAACATTTTTGAAGTGATGTCTGTGTGTGTGTGAAAGTATGTGTGTGTGTGTGTGTGTGTGTGTGTGTGTGTGTGTGTCATTGGGTCTGTGCAGACGATAACTGAGGAACGAATGGACCGATTTGAACCAAATTTGGCACAAAAATCACAATCCATAAACACTGGAAGCCTATTGCTTTCATACGCAATTGAATGTTCAGAACCCCCCCTAAATTTTTGAATGAAATTTTGAAAAAATCGTCAAAAAATCAAAACCACTAATAAAGTTACGCAAATACACATTTCTTATGTAATTTTTCATTAGAAAACGATTGACATAAATTTTAGAACGCTAACACGAACCGTTCTCGAGATATTGTACATTTTTAAAAAAAAATATCAAAAAGTCATATAAAATAAAAAAAATATTTCCTATTGATAAACATGTTCGCTTTTCATATGTAATACCATGCGATAAATTGGGTGACATCATTCTCGTAGATGTAGCTCGTTCCATTCATGAAAAAAGATACTTTGAGTAATACGTTTGTATTTGAATGCCAATAGCCATTTGTCTGCTGTAAGAAGAACTTATTTCTTCGTCCATAACGGTTGGCGACAAATTTGGCGGAATGTCGCCAACTTGGCGACTTTTTAAAATGTTGCCAAATTAACGAAAATCTCGCCAAATGGATAAAAATTACGCTAAATCAATGAAAATGACGACTAATTGTCGAAAATTCAATGTTTTGGAAAGAATATTAGTATCTACTATAAGAAAAACCTATTTTTTTACTGTAAAAGTAGTAAATTCATTACATTATATAAGGAAAGTCATGTGTTGCCCACATCAGATTTTTAATTTTCCCTTGGGGATGTCACTCTTTTTCTTAAGTAATACTAAGTGTTGAAGACCCAGACCACCCGACCAACCAGTGATACTAAGTAATACTAGTAATACTAAGTGTGTCACATTGACAAAACGTTTGGAAAGCACCAGTGGCATACCATCCTGGAGTGGAACAGAGCAATCACTCCGAGGTGTTGAACAAGAAGGGGACATCTGTTTTACTGAACATATTTTTGGCATAGATGAAAGACTATATCATGGGAAAGTTCACTAACAAGGGAAGGCTTTGCAATAGTTCTCTCGGATTGCAATCGTTCATGTCCTATCTTGTAAAGGACCATGAATAATGATAAAACGCCACGGCTTTCATCTGCTAAGTGATAGAGGGCGCCACAATAACAATCTGAAGTTGTCATGCAAACGTGCTCTACTGACGTGTATTATTTACATTTTAGTGTGAAAATTTTATCCTTTTCAGTTATTATTATTATTAAATAATGCCTGAAAACACAACAAAATATGCACAGCCGTCAGACTGTTACTTCTTCAATCCTTATAAGGCATTTGTAAAATGTATTGAAGACTACATAAAAATTCGAGCTGCATGCATTGAAGGGGTCCATATTGAAGACATCGATGAATTTTGAACCAACATCGATGAAGAGGCCAACAGAAAGTTAAATGACAGATTATTTATTTTAAAAATGCATTCATTTGTGTACAATTAACTTGGCGCTGATACATTTCAAGATATGGTAATATATTCTTGGAAAAAAGCTGGATATTCTGTTGAAAAACACATTACAAAATTTAACAAGGTAATGGCAACTGTATTTAACCCCTTGCCTGTGCCACCCGAATCCAGTTAGGGCAACCCTTCTGCGCCAAATTTGGAATGCCCGAACTGACTTCGGGCAAGCGAAAAACCAGTGTTTCTATTCCGTTGATCCCGAATTGAGTTCGTTTTGCCTTCCCAAATGCTTTACAATATAGTTCATTGTTTTTCCAACAGATGGCGATACTTGTCCATATTTTTTTTGGAAGTAGGCGGGATCAGTAGCTTGATTAAGCGGGATATAAACCGAGTTTATTGTAAAGAGTGTGATGTCGGCTTGTGTGCCGTGTCATATTTGTCTTATATATCATACTATAAAAGATTTGTGAAATTCTGAAAAATGATTTGTGAAATTCAAAAGATTATTTGATTTATTTTGCTATAATTAAACAATTTTGAGTAAAATATGAATATAATCCATTAATTTTCCACATGTATATCAAAATATTAAATATAGCAGTTATTTCATATAAAAATTTATATTTTTACAAAATAAAATTTTTCTAACCTTTTTAAATGTTATAATAGACAAAACTGAAGCATAAAAAATTTTTTCCATTTTTGACCCACTTTCCTGAAATATACTCCACAGGCAAGGGGTTAATATTGGTTCAGCAACTTGTTTCATAGTAAATTGCAATGATTATGCATTTGTTAAATGTGCACATTGTAACATTTTCATTTGTATTGATCATACATTTAATCATTCCCATTCATAATTTCAAACTTACAAAGAATTTAAATCATTAATAATTTTACAAATTTCATTTGCTTTGACTTTCATTGTAATACAGTCAATAGTTTTGTTGATTAGTTCAGTTTTGGTTTCCAAAAATTTCAGCCTTTGTTGTGTCTGATCAACCTTTACGGCTATGTTTTGGCAGTTGTTTAGCTAATTAATAAGATATAAATTATATTAGTAATAAATTTATCATTTACTACTTACAATTATTGTCCATTTTATTTCAAAATAATAATAATAATTGAAAAGGATAATATTTTCACACTAAAATGTTAATAACACACATCAGTAGAGCACGTTTGCATGACAACTTCAGATTGTTATTGTGGCACCCCTTATAACTTAGCAGATGAAAGCCATGGCGTTTTATCATTATTCATGGTCCTTTACAAGATAGGACATGAAAGATTGCAATCCGAGAGAACTATTGTAAAGTCTTCCCTTGTAAGATACTATTTGCTCTAGGGTGCTGAATGTCTAGTTATGCCACTGAAAAGCACTGGTGTAGACTGAAACATTTTTTTAATGTCTACCAGTGCAATTAACAGCTATTGAAGTTGATGAGTTATAACAAAAATAAAACTAGTCTACTAATGCTCGTTACAGCACTGAGACTATGATTCCAAACTTAAATACAGAAGAAAATATAATAATATTTAGATTTCTTTCTTTTTAAACATAGATGATTTTTTACTACTTTATCTTAAGCATAGAAAAGGACAATATTTGTAGATCTATGATTGCTAAGCTCTTTACTGCATTTTTTAAACTGTTTAGTTTCAAAACTTAAGTATATTAGAGATAAACAGGGCCTGATTAATTCAGGGGTAAGTGGCTGCCCCACATCACAGGGCCGCCTAATTGAACGATTGCAAAATCAATAAAATAACGACTGCTTCCTAAAAAAAGTATACGCCATCATCGGATTTGCCCAGTAAAAATTTGGGATATATATATATATATATATTAGGGTGGTCCAAAATTGTATAGGAAAACATTTTTTTCTATTATCATTCATCTCACCCCTTGAAGTTGTTCTATTTCGTGAAAAAATAATATCTGCAAAATTTTATTGCAATCGAAAGATAAAAACACTAGCTGACAGGGAAAGCTTTTATAAGGACAGCTTTCATTTTCTCGCCATTCCTGCTTATCTCCTTTCTTAAATTATCTCACTGTTAACTTAATGCAACATTTTTGGCAAAATGCCAAAAATTCAAATTTTAAAGCTTCTGTTGCAAGCTTCAGATTAGCCTGTGGTGATAACAGTGACACAGCCGAAATATTCTTTAGAGCAGATTGAGATCTTTAGAGCCAATTCTTTAGAGCAGATGTTGAAAAAGGATCTTTATATCTTCCCTGCAAACATCATATATTTGAAAGCATACTTAAAAGTATTTTTCAGCAAAAATGCCCTCTTCATCAGGTCAAGAAGTGCAAATTTTCAAACGCTTCCAGCAGGCATAGCTTAAAATTAATAAAAAAAAATTGAAGTCTTGTATATAAGAAAAAAAAAAATGTTTGAAAAGTTTTATGTTCAAACATAACAGAAATTCGATCTATTATATTGCAGCACCTACAAATGTGATAGTCTTGAGATGATTATAAAGAATTCTTAAGAGTTTACAGAAATTTTCATTGGAAACAACACAAATGAAATTGAGCTCCAGGAGCATACCATCAAGCCTGATAGAGGGCAGAAACCTTTATTGCTTCACAATATTACTGTCTCGTGATGAATTTAAACTCACCTTCAAGGAAAGAAAAGGCATTTCTGGCATATGTATATTTCTTGTAAGAATATATATTAATGCTTGGTTCACAGCACCTTTGGCTCAAGAAAGAACCAACCATGATATACAATTTTTGAAAAAGCTCATTGAGTATAAATCTGTGGATATAGATATATCTCGTATCACAGTTAATATATTCAAAAATCATTTATGTTATCTATCTCCAGAAGCTTGTACTTTAGTTTTTCTTTTATGAAGATCGAGGTTGAACTAAAATAAAGCTGTTGAAACTAAAATAAAAATAGGTCTATTTCGCCAGCCCCGCCCATCTCGAGTTTAAAGTTCAAATTAGGCTCAATCGTTAGTGCATGTATGCATTTCGTTAGTGCACAGCCCCCTCTTCAGGTATTATAAAAAATAAAAATAACATGGGTGGGGCTGGGGAAATGGCCTAAGAATTGCTTCTCTCTAAGAACTTTTGGGGAATCACCCTCACCAAAATTTTATTTCGGCTGTGAATTATACTTTCCCTTCCCATCCACCCACCTCAAATTATAAGTTCGGATTAGGCTCAATCGTTAGTGCATCGTTAGTGGACGTAAGCATTTCGTTAGAGCACAGTCCCCTCTTCAGGTGCTATGAAAATAAAAATAACATGGGCGGGGCTGGGGAATTACTTTCCCTTCCAATACTTTCCCTTTAAAATTATAATTTCGGATTAGGCTCAATCGTTAGTGCATCGTTAGTGGACGTATGCATTTTGTTAGTGCACAGTCCCCTCTTCAGGTGCTATGAAAATAAAAATAACATGGGCGGGGCTGGGGAAATGGCCTCCCCACCCACCCACCTTGAATTATAAGTTCAGATTAGGCTTAATCGTTAGTGTATCGTTAGTGCACGTATGCATTTCGCTAGTGCACAGTCTCCCCTTCAGGTGCTATGAAAATAAAAATAACATGGGCGGGGCTGGGGAAATAACCTCCCCACCCACCCACCCCGAATTATAAGTTCAGATTAGGTTCAATTGTTAGTGCATCATTAGTGCACGTATGCATTTCGTTAGTGCACAGTCCCCCCTTTAGGTGCTACAAAAATAAAAATAACATGGACGGAGCTGGGGAAATGGCCTCCCCACCCACCCATCTCGAATTATAAATTCAGATTAAGCTCAATCATTAGTGCATCGTTAGTGCATGTATGCATTTCATTAGTGCACAGTCCCCCGTTCAGGTGCTACGAAAATAAAAATAACATGGGTGGGGCTGGGGAAATGGCCTCCCCACCCACCCACCTCGAATTATAAGTTCAGATTAGGCTCAATCGTTAGTGCATCATTAGTGCACATATGCATTTCGTTATTGCACCCCCCACTCCCCAAGTAATACAAAAATAACGTATGCGTGGCTGGGGAAATGGCCCCACCAGCCCACCTCCAATTTCCTATCCTAACTAACCGAATTTCGAATCCTAAGTATGCCCCTGACGCTGACCCCCCTCCCTAACGCTTTGAAATTGTTTTTGAGCATCCCCCCCCAAAAAAGAGAAGTATATTATCATATTATTATATTATATATCTGTCTGGGGGGACGGGGGGTCATCAGTGACAGAAAATAATATTTACAGTCATTTTTTAAGAAAATTGAATAAATTGCATTACATTCATACTCTTTCAGGGGGGGGGGGGGACATGACCCCTGTGACACCCCCTGTATCTTCCCCTCCCTACTAAAAATTTATTAATTTCAATTTTTAACATATAAATCAAACCGCAATAAGCAATTCCATCGGCAGTTTTCTCATTTTCAGTTGGCGGTTTCATCATTTATAATGCTACGAATGTTTATTGTGCATACATGTAATATGTTATTGTGCAATTGTGGGAAAAGATTGATGATCTCTCCAATTCCGTGCAACTCGTAAGGACAAATTTATTTTTATTTATTTTTCTATTTATATGTTTTATTATTATTGTGGTTTTATGTTTTATTAATTGTGGTATAGTAGGCGTTTATATTCATTTCAAGAATTATATATTATATTAATTGTGTTATGATAGCCTCTCATGTTTTTGTTTTTATTTTGGAATGATATAAATTTTTTGATGATATAAATTGCAGTTTTATATCATCATTTATAATGCTACGAATGTTTATTGTAAATTCTGGACCATTTCGTAAAGTGTATTATTTTTACTAAATTCTTTTAAATTATATTTCAGGTTCTACAATTTAGCACAAAATTTCTTTTAACACATTCAGAGGCCTAATAGTCTACAAATAATTTTTTATAAAAATTGGGAAATGTAAAGTAAACCAGACTTGGGGAAATTGGTCAATTTTGATAATGTTACAGTTACGTAGTAAAAAATGAGTAACCAGTTGTTAAATTTTTCCCATTCTCCCCCCCCCCCCCCATTTCCTCAACCACATGCACGTTATTTTTGTATTAATTGGGGGCCGGGGGTGCACATCAGGGATGTATTTAGGATTCGAAATTCAGATAGTTAGGATAGGAAATTGGAGGTGGGCTGGTCGGGCCGTTTCCCCAGCCACGCACACATAATTTTTGCATTACTTGGGGGGTGGGGGGTGCACTAATGAAATACATACATGCATTAACGTGCACTAACGATTGAGCCTAATCTGAACTTATAATTCGAGGTGGGTGGGTGGGGAGGCCATTTCCTCAGCCCCGCCCACGTTATTTTTATTTTCGTAGCACCTGAAGGGGGGACTGTGCACTAACGATGCACTAACGATTGAGCCTAATCGGAACTTATAATTCAAGGTGGGTGGGGAGGCCATTTCCCCAGCCCCGCCCATGTTATTTTTATTTTCGTAACACCTGAAGGGGAGACTGTGCACTAACGATTGAGCCTAATCTGAACTTATAATTCGAGGTGGGTGGGTGGGGAGGCCATTTCCCCAGTCCCGCCCATGTTATTTTTATTTTTTGTAATACCTGAAGAGGGTGCTGAGCACTAACGAAATGCATACGTGCACTAACGTGCATTAACAATGCACTAACGATTGAGCCTAATTTGAATTTTAAACTCGAGATGGGCGGGGCTGGTGAAATGGACCTAATAAAAATGGTACAGAATCTAGTGAAAGACGGTATTCAAGAAAAGTGTGTCAAGCGAATCATACTAAAAATGAGGACATTCCTGAACTAATAGATAAATGTATTGAGGACTTCATTTCAGAAGGCAGCAAACCATTTTTTGAAAGATTTAATATTTCTGCAGATTTCCTTAATATAATCCAGCTTCTTGGCCTGAAAGTGAAATGTATAAGAAAGCCTCAGTTGTGAAAGGCCCAGACCACGCAGCCAACCCAAGGGTGTATGGCAGTTAAATGTGTAGCCGGAAAAGCCTCAGTTGTGAAACAATTAAAGATGGTCAATGACACAGCTGAAAGAGGGGTTAAGTTGATAGAGGACTACAACAAAATACTAACAAAAAATAAAGACCAGAAACAATTTCTATTGCAAGTTGTCACTGACTGCAGACATTGTTATCCTGATGCGAAGAAGGAGACTGTAGCAAATAAAGAATGGGGTGAGATTATCATTTGTTTTCCATTTGTTGATATTTCTGTTAATATCTGCACATAAGCTGTATTTTAATAAACAAACATTTCAAAAATAATGCATGGTATCATCTTTTGGAATATTTATTCATTAAAATTAGAGAGTTTTTTCTTGAAGTAATGAATTGTACACATATTTTATTATACCCTTGTATTGATATTATTCAATTTCACATAAATTTATCAATGACGACAAAAAAATAATTGGCAGTCGGCACCTGCAACACTTTTTATCATTCATATGAAACAAAACTTTACAAAAATAATTTTTTAACTACTAAACGATTTTAAGGGATGCCTCTGAAAAATTTAAAGAGTTGAATATTTCGGCCACCCAGCATCCTAAGCACAATGTCCACTTAGAACTCGGGCAAGAAGAGATCCCACACCCAAAGTAATATTTTATTCTTTATAACTAGGGGGAAGGGGAAGAAAAATTGAAAATAACAGTTCGACCATATCTGTTATTTCATATGAAAATGGATTTACATTGAAATCTACAGATTGTGATCATGATCAAAATCAAACATGGACAAATATAGTGGTTTAATTATGTTTAATTTAAAATACAAAACAGTTGTGAAATGTTTTCATTTTTTCAAAGAGTGTACTATGTTTACATTTTGAAGCAAACATCAAACACATTTCCTCACTTAGCACTTTAAAAAACACTTAAAATTTCATTTTTAAGATTTTCAATTATGGAAATAACTCTTATTATGGATGGTACCATGGTACTTATGACTTAAGATTTTCACTTATGGAAAATCTAAACAGCAAAATATGTAAAATGAGTTGTATCAGAATTGTTGCATTTCTTTAATGCAAAATTATTTAGTCCATGGAGTCTGCGTAGCTGATATGAATGAAATATTCATTGATTTTATAGAGAGAAGGACGATTTTTTTCGATGAAGTTTTAAGCATAAAATTTAATTACTTGTACTTCCATGGTCTAATTACTTGTACTTCCATGGTCATTTGAATAAATTTCATTTGTTTTTGATGAAGTTTTCAAATATAATAAATTATTGTAGTATTATGATAATGTTAAAAACATTACCGAGGAGCCAGGCGATTTATATTTAATTGACGTCATTTGAATGAAGTTCATTTTTTTCGATGAACTTTTAAGTTTTCAAATATAATAAATTAATGTAGTATTGTGAGAATTTTTAAAATATTACCGAGGAATGTATTGTATTTTAGAGATGTTTAAATGAAATTGCATTGAAGTTGGAAAATATTTCATAATCAATGCTTTATGATTGATCTTTCTTGTTATATAATATTCTGAGGTGCTCAGCAGCACATAATACAATGCCACAATAAAATGAAAAATAAAATATAATTTTATAATAAATAAGCAGTCTACCTGTTGCCAAAGAAAAACTTCTGATTATCAAGACGCTCTGATAATGCATGGCAACAATTATTCACTTCATCATATACCTAAAAATGTGAAAAATATGCTGATTAAATTAAATTGAAACAAATGAAGAAAGCCAAAAGGTAAAAAATTGTAAATCACACTTTTGAACAAGTAATATGTGTTAAACATTGTGACATATTAATTGAAATCAGATCTAAATATATTTCATAATACTACACAGAAATAAGCTGAAGTCATGGTTAACAGTTAACTTAAGTTATTAGCAATAGGTGTACACTTAAGAGGTCATTTGCTCGTATATCTCCTTTTACACTTTCCTCTCACTCATTGTTCCTGAATGGAACAATATATTTCTTCTAAATAATGTTTCTTCCTACATTAAAAAAATTTGATAAGAAATTATTGTTCTTGGGACATTTAGGGAAATCTCGGTTAAAACAGGATGTCAAATTGTTCCGATTTTTAAATATTTGAATAAAACAGATACTGTGGAATCAATACATCTATCATTACTCGACTATCATGTGATTTACAGAATATTTAGCAAAATTTAGTTAAGCAGAAACCAGTTTTTGAAGATTAAGCTCGAGATTCCCATTTTGGCAGATTGATTGGGCAAAATGGGAATCATGTAAATCAATGAAATATTTTCATATTTGAATTTAATGAAGGAGAGGAAAAGACCCATTAAACACTTAACTAATGGACTTTATCAGACATGGTGAACATTGTGAAATAGCAAATATTTATAACAGAATTACAAAGTGTTAGTGATGTAACAGCAGCGAAGCATTATTTTTCACTTTGAGATGCAGTACTAAATATGTAGCAGCAATGAAACAATTTTTACTAAAGTGAGAGAATATTGAAATATGGGAATAAGTATTTATCTAATAAAAATTCACCTTTTACTAGCAATGTGGTTTTTCCTCCTGAATTTGTTAAAATAATGAAGTGTGCTATGGAATTATAGTACAATGTTTAAAATTAATAAGCTACATTATATTTTTTACTATTAAAAAAGCTTAATATAATTAACAAAATTTATTACAACCACCTTTAACTTTTTATGGAACTTATAGTAAAATTAATCAATAGGTAATATGGATATTCTCAGGAAATGAAAAAAGTTAAGTAATAAAATCTAACTAGTGGATGGCATTAAACTCCAGAGTATATTTTCAAAGTTTGATGCCATTAAAATGAAACTTCTTTCGTAAGAATGTTATAATTTTTCAAAAATATTGTAGTCTTGAGGTATCAATTCAGTCGAGAACTGATTAACAAAAAATGGTGTAAAAATCACACTTGCTTTGATAAGTTGCAGTCAATTTTACTTCAGCTGAAACTGATTACAAAAACTTCATAAAACTAATTTACAAATTAATTTACTATTTTAAAAATTAATTTACAAAAATTTAATTTTACTAGGATTCAATATTCACAACATAGGAAATAAGCCTTTTATTAGCCAACAGATGGGAAAAACCCTGATTAATTTAATTTTAGCTAAAAGCAGATTTTATGTAAAAAGCATTACACTATACCAAAGACATAAAACTTATTACTGTTTATGAGTTAGAAGATTCATGATTAATTAATATTGGGACATGACAAATTTATGTAGTTAAATTTTAAAATATGTTAAGGGTGAGCGTCAGTAAATTTTCTGCCCTATCCGCGCTTTGTTAACTTTCGCGGCACACATATTTCGCCGAAATTCTGCTCAAACAGTTGCGAAATATTTTTTTATAGATAAAATGCTATGCTTAGATTATATTAAAACTAAATTTAATACCCAATAAAACATAGAATATATGTTTTATTTTAATTTAAAATATTTTTGGTGCTGCCATCTGTTGTCGTAATTTAATTCATACCGACTATTTTTATTTTTTAATGAACATTTTTAAATGTCTATTCCTTCAAATACGTTATTAAATACAACAACAGATCATATATAATGCCACAATCACTGAAACGTAATTGAACTTGGACTTGAAGACAAAGGAACTTGAAGACAAAACTGCAGTCCTCAGTGATGTACATTCAGATCCCTTATCAAATTTATAGAATGATAAATTACCTTTCCGTGATTGTGGCATTATTATATATGATCTGTTGTTGTATTTAACACTGTATTAGAAGGAATAGATATTTAAAAATGTTCATTAAAAAATAAAAATAATCGGTATGAATTAAATTACGACAACAGATGGCAGCACCAAAAATATTTTGGATTAAAATAAAAAATATATTCTTTGTTTTGGGGGGCATTAAATTTAGTTTTAATATAATCTAAGCATTGCATTTTATCTTTCAAAAAATATTTCGCAACTGTTTGAGCAGAATTTTGGCGAAATATGTGTGCCGCGAAAGTTAACAAAGCGCGGATAGGGCAGAAAATTTACTGACGCTCACCCTTAATAGGCAGGATCTGATGAAAAGAAAATTTTGCAATGTTTTGGTCAATTTATTTAAGATTTAATTAAGAAGAACGCTATAGCTAATCTATCAAACCAGGTTCTTAGAAGAAATAACTTACATTTCTTGAGTTATAAAAAAGTTCTGCATATACCCTAAAAACACAGTTTTTGAGTCTTGTTTGAATCAGGAGATTTATTTAAATACTTCTGTACTTTACAGCAATGATTCTAATAAACAACACAATTGCTTTACACTCAATGATGGTAACACCTGCTTGGGTTTTCCTTTTCACTCAATAACTCTAAATATAAATATTAATGATTAAAATGTTGCCTGCAATCATTTTATACAACATAATTTTTGAAAGTTTAAATTATTCTTATTTGTTAGTTATGTTTAGTGTTGACTGACATATAAATTTATCATTTATGCTGTACAGAAGTGTTTTTCAAACATTTTTGATTCTGAAACCTTTCTGAAATAAAATCTGATGTCGATACCTCAAAATGAGAAAAGGTCCATTGTAGTCCAAATTATGTATTCAAAATATTACATGTTTCTTAATTCTTATGAAAATTTGTATGAAACAATCACATTGCTAAACCCCTGGAATACTGTCACAGAACCTCAGGGTTACGTTGAACACATTTTGAAAAATGCTGTTTTATAGAGTATTTAGCATAAGAAACTCGAGTAAATGGTATTGAAACTTTTGGAAAAATTAAAACATTAAAAGTGCTATACATATAATAAAAACAAGAGGTAAAAAACACCTACATCTTCTAATGTCTTTGAATACCAATCTGCACATTTCAACTTTCTCCTAACTTCATGTTTTCTCTGCCAACCAAGGATATGATTCACAGGCCAAGGAAGAGAGGACTTGAAACGAGGTTTAGTTACCTACAAATCATTAAAAAATAACCAATCTTCAATAAAAATCTATTTAAAAACCCAAGCTGAATACATTTTCAAATAGTTTATATATAATAACTATGAGATTGCTCTGATTTAAAATATGTGCAAATTCTAATAGCATTCTAAATTACAATGTTCATAAAAAAAAAATCACTAAAAATATGTAAGCTCCCTATAAAAATGGAAATAAAAGTTTCTGCTCTCATATACAAAAATATCTTCACAGACTAATACATATAAATAAAACAGAAGCCACTTTTAATACTTGGAACACACCATTTCTAAGTCATGAACGAAATATAATAATATAAAATAAATAAAAGTTATTATCCCATTTACTCTCCTAAAAAATCAGCGATTTTTAAGTTAACTTTTATTTTATATTTTATAAAATGCAAATGCATTAAAAAAATTTTAAATAATATGTTGAACATCAGACTTTTACTCAAAAAGTTGCAATCCCCTTCTTACTTATTTTCTATTCCTATTGTAACACCGTAAGTCCTAATGGTTTTCTGTTTTTAAAAATTCTGATTTTATTCACTCCTGTTTTAATTTTTCAGATTATTCTTGGAAGAATAAGGGGTTATTATCAAAATTCTCTGGTACATACAGTTGATATCAAATTACAAATAAGCAAGAAAATATCTAACAATCGGGAAAAAATTTGCAGATCCGTAGAAGATTTCCGAAATTAAAAAATCTGATGTGGGCAGCACATGACTTTCCCTATATAATGCAATTAATTTACTTCTTTCACAGTACTGTATAATATCTATGGTACAATGCTTTTAATGTTGAATTGTACATTTGGCACATTTCCGGATGACAATATGTAAAACTATTTCGAAGTAAGCAATTAACTCATATTTTGTGCTTTATTAACAAGGATATGTTGGGTTACTTTTGGCTATTTAATAATTTTAGGAAGTTTGTTTTTAATTTAAACGGGTTCAGCAGTCTTATTTACATAGTTATTCTCTTTTTAAGGTCTTATTTACATAGTTATTATCTTTTTAGTTTAGGTTTTTGATATTCTTCTGTTCCAAATAGGTATTGTGTTAAAAATGGTGAAAGTTCGTTAAATTTATTTAAATTAGCTAATTTGTGATTCATTTATTGGCCTTTTTATTTCCTTTGATTTGATTCTAAATTTGTTGTTCTTGGTTAAAAATTCGATGATTTATCGCAATTTTTCATTTTTATTCTATTTTCAGCTTTTTAAATATTTCAGAATTGTCCATATTTAAGTTATTACCGAATTCATATATTCCAAATTGTTTCACTTCATTTCTTTTTAATTTTCATCTGCTTTAAAATTCCTGTTCTCTTCTTTAAAATTTTGAGTTTTTGATTGGTCGACCGTAATATTAAAATCGTCTGTCATTAATTATTTTATCGTTCATAGATAATTTGTTTACGATGATGGCAGCGATATTTGGCAGTATATAAACTCAAGCTCTTTTTTATTCTCTTTTCTTTAAATTGTCCTTATTGTAGGTAGTTATAAATTTGTAAACTTTGGGAGAGACTGGTCTTATGCCACTCATTTGGAATGTTTCAGAATATCTTATGCTTTTTTCTACAGGACAGAATTGGCACCATTTGACCAGTCTTGGGGTTTATTCATGCCAACTGAAATGTAAAAATTGTTCTTGAAATTATTGTTCTTAAACATGAACATTTCAGTGAATTGATTCTATACCCGTTTATTCTGAATTGTTGATACCGTAGAATGTTCTTAAACTAAACTTGAGGAAATTGTTTTAATATTTTGATTAAGATTGAAATTTTAAGATTGATTTAAATGTTTTCATTTAGAATGTTTTGAGAAAACTTAGGATTTTTAAACTTGACTTTTCCATTTGGAATTTATTTTTATTTAAGCATCCCTTAATTTAAGTAGCATTGATTTGAGTTGTTTCAGTTGATGTAGTTCGAAACTGAATTTTAATTTTTAAATGTAGGAAGTTATAGGTATATAAAGAACACGCTTTATAGTATTTATATTATTTGTTCTAATCCCATCTCATTAACAATCGCATTTTTTTTTATTTGTATTTTTTTTCTTTTATAACCCACACTCCCAGCACCATTTTGAATTCTTTTGATGAAATAGAGTAAAATTAATTGAATCAATTTAATGAGAATATTTTATTTTATTAAGTTAAATTGTATTGAATTAAAACAGTAGCTTTTCAACTTGGAATTTTTTTATGTTCTGATTTAGGGTTAAGATTTAAATGCTCACTGAAATATGAATGTGGCTAATGAAATGTTGAGGATTGATTGGAAAAACAGATGATGCAGTTGTTTTTTACACTCCAATATGAGTGTGACATAAATATTTACTTGAATTATCTTGTTTTGAAATTGATCATGTGTTTAATTTTCACACTCAAACAGAGTGTTGACAGAAATCAGTTGATTATTTGTTCTTGGTTCTAAATCTGTTATTTTTAATACTGTCTTTAAATTTTTGGTCGTTAAAGTGGATAATTAATTTTATTGATAGGAAAATAATTTAAATTTTTTTTGGGTGGAATATTTTAAATTGAGCAATGTAATTTGAGTTTGTTTGGTTTTGAAATTTAAATGGGGATTGAAGTATTTGATTTTTCTTTTGATGTTTTATTTAAAGTGATTTGATATACTTGGCTGTTAGTGAATTTAAATGTATCACTTATACGTATACACGTTAATATATATTGTTGAATTTTGAATTGTGCTATTTTTGGGGGGTTCAAAAAAGATTCACAACCTTAGTGAGGACTCGCAACCCTCAGCCCCTTGGTTAGTTTTTGATTTCTTTTTATGAGGATTTTTTTTAGAGTTCCAGATATGCAGATATGGTATTGAGTTACAGTACTGAGAATTATTGTTGTTGAGAGTGCAAGATATTGCATCATATTTATTGGAATTGGGTTTATTGTTATTTGTATAAAATGATGCACAAGGTCATTTCAGTGTATATTTGTCTCTTAAACGATCTAATTCACAAAGTAGTCAGTTTATAGTATAATTTGTAAACAATTTGGTTAATTTCCCATGTTCAGTTCCAAATTGTTAGGGAATTGAATTTATTATTTGGGGTAAATATTTCACAAATTTTTTTTGTTTGTAACTTGAGCCAACTTTGATATTATTTAAATAGAGTAATTTTGCTTCAAATAATTATGTTTTCTTTATGGAGTAAAGAGAGATTGATGATGAATTTGTTGATTTTGTATTAATAGGTTGTTATTTATGGTACCATTTCAAAATTTGTTGTTTAGATTATTGGGATTCTTTGGCTGGTCCAAAGTTTTCATTAAAATTTATGTTTCTTCATAACAGCTAATGATATAGAGCTCTGTTTATTATTTTTCTACTTCTTCTCTTTGATTGAATATTTGTGGAGCATTATTTTTTTTAAATGAATCTGATGAATTTAAAACAATGTGGAGTTATATGAAGTTGGAGAATTTCTTGTTGAATTTATGTTTGTTTAGAGTTAAGAAAGATGTTGAGAAATATGTTAATTGCTTTTATGGAAATGTTTATTTAAGTGAATAGTTGATTTTTGATGGTATTGATTAGGAATTTGATTTTTTTTTGTGAATTTTATATGGCTCATGTTACAGATGGAGTTGTTGAAGGCCCAGACCACACGACCAACCCAGGGGTTTATGGTAACAAATTGTGTGGCCAGACAGATGGAGTTGTGACTTTTTTATTTATTTATTTTTTTTTTTATTTATTTTTATTTTAACTCCTGCGTGAGTAAACAGATATGGAAAAATAGTAGAATTTGATTGAATGTAATTCTCTGAGCTGTATTAGTTTTTATATCCCAATAAAAGCGCTATCTCATCTTGTGTTAACTTTTTGGATTGAACTCTCTCTCTCTCTTTCTTGATAAATTTTTGACAAAAAGGAAAATTCATTACGACCAAAGGAAAAGCACACAAAATTATTAATTTTAATTCCTGAGTGAGTAAACAGATATGGAAAAAGTGACTTTTTTTTCTTTTCTCCTTCATTTCGCAGATTTTGGTCTTGTTTTAGTGAAAATTTTTCATTTTTCAAATGAAATTTTTTTGGGGGAGGTTTGAAGGAGTTGTTGGGTTACTTTTAGCTATTTAATAATTTTAGGAAGTTTGTTTTTAATTTAAACGGGTTCATGAGTCTTATTTACATAGTTATTCTCTTTTTAAGGTCTTATTTACATACTTATTCTCTTTTTAGTTTAGATTTTTTATATTCTTCTGTTCTAAATAGGTATTGTGTTAAAAATGGCGAAAGCTCGTTCTTTTTAGGTTTTAGCAATTTAAATTTATTTAAATTAGCTAATTTTTAGCTAAATTAGCTAATTTGTGATTCCATTTATTGCCCTTTTTATTCCCTTTGATTTGATTCTAAATTTGTTGTTCTTGGTTAAAAATTCGATGATTTATCGCGATTTTTCATTTTTATTCTATTTTCAGCTTTTTAAATATTTCAGAATTGTCCGTATTTAAGTTATTACCGAATTCGTATATTCCAAATTGTTTCACTTCATTTCTTTTTAATTTTCGTCTGCTTTAAAATTCTTGTTCTCTTCTTTAAAATTTTGAGTTATTGAATGGTTGACCATAATATTAAAATGGCCTGTCATTAATTCTTTTATCGTTCATCGATAATTTGTTTACGATGATGGCAACGATGTTTGGCGGTATAAACATATAGACTCACGCTCTTTTGATTAGAACTCAAAATGTGATCAATTAAGTTGTCCTGTGCCGTTTGGCACATGTTCTGTGGAACAAAAGTTTTTAATTTTCCAGCCATGGAGGTGATGTTTAGTCTAAACGCTCAAGAGCCTCTGAATTTATTATGTTTGCAAAAACTGAAATGTTGTGTTTAGTTCCGGAGGTCAGATTTGTTCCTTCATAATGAACTGAGTTGTTTAATTTTTCCGAGTAATAGGACCGGAACTCCAAATGCTTACTTCTCAGATTTTGATGATGGAGCAGTCTGTGCTTTTGTTCCGAATGATGTCCACTGGCGCTCTGCTATTTTCGACTGAGTTTTCTATGATGTGAAGGAACTGTTCAATTTTGTGCTGATCAAGTTTTGGGAATGTTCTTTTCGTGAGGTGTTGAAGCACCATATTCTACTTAAATGGCTGGACTCACTTGATGTATCAATGCTTTATGGGAGATATGTTTCCATTAGCTTTTTCTGGAGTTAAAGAGGGTTGCACCGAGCTGATGATGATTGACATCGATTTCCTGCTCGAGACTTTATTTCGGTCGTTCAGCGTTTTCCTGTTTATGGATTAAAACTTTTTTTTAATTCTATTCTTTTGCAGTATTTAAAGTTTAATTAAGTTGGTATGGAATAAGACCCCTTATATATTTTAAATTCCGAATCCTGGTTTATTGTTATGTAAATTTTCTTTGGGTTTTTGACTTTTAGTTGGGATGTTTATTATGTTCTAAATTTCCTTTTTGGCTAACTGATGTTCCTTTTTATTCTAAATTCTCATTTAGCAAATAATTCTATAATTTTAACATAACTTAATTTAAACATTAAAAGCTGTCTTCTTTAACTTTTTGTTTTCTAACATTTTTATTACCACTATACGACCGGCCACTTTATAAATTCAATTTATTTATGATGTTTAATTTAATTTGTTTAGTTAATGGGATGTAAATTTTAATAGTTCTTTAAAAGTGAAGTTTAAAATTTTAATAAAAGATAGATTTTGAAAACTTAAACTCTGTCTCTCTCTTACTTTAATGAGTTTTTATTTTTAGGAAAGTGCCATTTTAATATTTTACAGGTTAGCATATTTTTATGAATTCAGGAATAACTGGTCAGTTGGCACACTTTTGGTTTATTTCAGAAGGTTTTTAGAATAAATTAGAATATTATCATGTTCTTCCCCCCCACACACACACACACACCGGACAGATAGCATCAGCAATGAGCAATATAGTCCATATATTAAAATATTTTAATAGTCAATTTATCAATTTGCATTATTTCCATTAATCTAGTGTCATTTTTGAAATTTCGACTATATTTTATTCAGTCTGGAAAAAATTTGAGAGTTGGTGATATTTCGCTAAATGAGCAGCCAAGTTCGCAAAATTTATCACCAAGTGTTACACACAAAAGAAGAGAAGAGCTTTTCTTATGTATAAATGACTATCGGTAATTATTAGTCATCAGAATACAAAACTGTTATACAAGTATCCTCTCTCATGAATGTAATAAACTAAATCCCTGATAATGATGTTAGCAAATTTGTTGTATATTGCTGCATGAAAATTGAACATATTTTACAAAAGTTAATATTTTTAATTTTATGCAATACTTTTGATAAATTTATTACAAAACAAGCAATATCTTGAGAACGGATTCATGAAAGCCTTTTAAAGTTTGTGTCATTTGTTTTCTAGTGAAAAATTACATAAGAATTGATAATTTAAGTAACATTTTTAAAAGTTCTGATTTTTTAACAATTTTTTTAAAATTTTATTAAAATATTTGGTCTTCCAAGCATTTAATTGAGTTTAAAATCAATACACTTCTAGTATTCAGCAATTGTAATATTTGTACTAAATTTTGCTCAAAATGCTCCATTTGTTCATGAGATATCATTTCCATAGACTCAAGGACACACACACTAACACACATATACACACAAATATGACCTCAAAAACATTCAATTCAAGTTTAGGGGTGCTTAAAATGTGCTCTTTTGTCGAAAATTCAAATTCAAATACCTGTCAACTCGAATTCCCACTATAATACTTTCCCTATACATAATATTATGCATATAGGGAAGGTAAAAAGTGGGAATAAAATTAGATTCTTGAAAGCTGTATAATATTTAAACATTGTTGGAGTATTCCTTTGACTTTCTCATACAATCCTATTCCACAGCAGAGATCACCACAAAAAGATTCTTGAGATGTAATTTTACTCTTTTCCTAAAATTGAGGAGTAATTTTCTAAAGTATGGAGTACTTAACAAAAAAAGATGCTATAAAATATTTTTATATATATTCTAAAACAACAATACTTAGTAGCATATATTTACAAACATTTTCCTGCTTTTATGGAGTGACTACTCTGTTTTTCTTCTTCCAAAGAATGCTCGTTTTGTATTTGAAACTTGTTGGTAACCTTAGTTTTTATTTTATGGCATTTTCCCAAATGAGGTTTTTATTCACAAATGTAGATATATTTTATTTATCAATAGTTAACTTTATTACTATATCTATCAACAAAATATATTTATCTTGTTTGTAAAATAGTAAAAATTAATTTTACTGGCAGACAATAAGATTGCATAGACATGATTTAGTAACAAAAAATTATCACAAAAGAGTGCTAAGGGAAAACAATTAAATAGCAATATATTGAAACTTAAAAGGTTTATTAATATATCAATACAAATTTTCTAGCAAACTTAAGACTTTAGACTTTAGAACTAGCAAACTTAAGACTTTAGTTAAAAATGAAAACTAAATATATCATGAATTACATATGAAAGTGAGGAAATTCAAAAAAGTTTTATTGTTAAAAGTATTATGTATATTTTTACGCATTGGTAAAATTTTGAGGAGCAAATGAGTATATTGGTGCATATCACATGCATAATTACGTATTTTAGCGAACACTGTTCCACAGTGGTCAATGGAAGCATTTGGCTGTGTTAATAAAAATTGTTATGATTCCATTAACATCCACAATTAAAATTATTAATTGCTTTAAATACTATATATATTATACCATCAATAATCCTGCCATTATCATTGTTTTCTACAGGAAATAAGAAATATTGCTATGAAAATCCCAAAATTAGAAATTGAGTTTTAATCATGAGGATTACAAGAAATTGCACATAGTTCTAGGTTTTTATAGTTTATATACAGGTAAAATTTATTTGCAGTAGTGCATTTGCTCTTTAGTTATCATATTTATGCCTCACAAACATACAGTCACAAATATTTTTCCAAACGTGTTTGAAATGCACTCAGGTCTTAAAACATATTTATTTATCAAAATCTTGAAGTCGAAAATATTTAGAAAACAATACTTTTTTTATATAATAATATAGGAAAATAAAAATGGCAGCAAATCTTAATAATATTCTCTAAATTTAAGTAAGTAATAAAAAAGCAGATCTGTGGATAATTCGGATATGAAAATAAGTGCAAAGCATAAAATACAAAAAATTGTAGATTCACATAGCATTCTATTTCCAATGAGTTTCTTAGGAATAGTGTAATTGCATATTGTTTAAAAATATTTAAAAGCTTTCCCAAGTGTTTAATGTACATGCTATTTGAAAAAACTAGCTGTGACCTTTAATATATTGAAAATCAGTAATGAATATTAGCTTAATTTAATTTGTATAATTGTTATTTTTCATTAAAATACTTACTTCATCATATGTAGTTCTATCACACCATGACACATAAAGCTGAAAAAAGAAAGAAGCTGTGAAAAACAGAAGTTATAGATACTAACATAGCTAGATAGTCATACACTTTTTAATAGTATGGTAGTGTGGCACACCTTTTAGTTTTTCATTTTTATAAACATTTTACACTTACCTCATATACATTAAATACTTTTGCAAAAGATAAAAGTATAATACACTGGAAATATCTTATACATAATTAATAAATATTGTTTTTCAGAACCCTTCCAGTATCCCAAGGTATCCCCAAACCTGGTGGGGAACCTTGGGTCAGTGTACTCAATGTATAAAAATTTATTAATTGTTCACTTTTCTGAGACAAATTTTTAGTTATATTGCTCAATTTAAATAACTAATTCAACAAACTCTGAATTTAAGCAGAAACAATTTTATATAACACATATGCATTGAACTTACAGTGAAAAACCTGTACAAAAAATGAACATTTTAACAGACAAAAAAAATTTAGAGACTTCTTGAGTAACAAATGCTTAAATTGGATGTCTATAACAGATTAGAATTATTACATACATATAGTCGCAGAAAACAAAATATTTCATGAGGCATCTCAGGATGCCCCACTATCATATATCTTAAGGTGCTTCAACTGACCAGATTATTTGTGAAGGCTCTCAAGCTTTTAAGCTTAACTCTACAATCGCCCTTTTACATTTAATTTCACAATGAATATACCTGTTTCCTTGATATGTAGTTTTATTAGTTTTATTTAAATAAATTAAATTAAAATCTCACTGTTACTGTCTACAAAATTTAAATGGAATTTATTTGACTGTTACAAAAATTTAAAAAAAAATGATAAACAATTGCCTAATTGCTTTAGAGCTGTCAAAACAAAGCTGCAAATGCACAGCAGGGCTATATAGTAGTATATAAAATAGCAAGATTTTAAGCTCAAAACTGATTTTAAAATTTAAGGTGTCCAAAGGTGCCTCACTCTCCCCTATAGATAATTATTTTTGATTATTGGTGTCTTTGTGACATATAGTGAGTGATTCATATATATTCTAACTCAAAAGTTTTAGAATTCGTTCTTCTCAGTAATCAATGCCTGGATTCAGAACTGAATAACACATAAAATGCCAATTAAAGTAACAAGATTTGAAGTCATTCGCAATATTATCCGGCTCTCTGGTGAAGCCTGGTTAGGCCAGTGCTTTTTAAACTAGGGGTCCAAAAGCTCCTATCAGGGAGCAAAAAAATATTTCAATATGTATATGAGAAAAAAAAAATAATTTAAATTATAAAGTCTAACAATATTTAGAAAAATGAATTCAGAAAATTGCACAATTAAATAACACAGTAACCATGTTTTTTGTTGTGTATTTCATAGCGAATTCAACAACCTATGGTTGGTACTATGACTACAAAGTACACTTGTGCAAAGTTAGTATGAGAAGATCGTATGTTTGGATGTGTTGTTTGAACAGTGTTTTTATAAATATATTTAAATTCTACATTTTATATTAGTATGATTTCTTAGAGAATTAAAATATTTTTGTTCACTAAAAATTATCATGTGTCTTTTCTGGGATTTATTTATATGTTATTAATGTGAACAAGAAATGTGCATATAGTTCACATGTGAACAAGAAATCTGCACGTCATTCACATGTGAGGGTGCAGTACTATACTGTGCTACACGCTAAACCTTGCGAATTTGCATTGTGTTTTGAGTTGTTATATAAAAATATGCAATCACATTTCTCTCATTAAATTATTTTTGTAGGCTGTAGCTGTAGTAAATTTACAGTGATTTTTTTATTTTTGCTTTATAAGCAAGTAAATGAAGTATTGTATTCTTTTTAATAAAAATGAAAATATAATAATTAATGGTAAATAAAGAATTGTTGATCACCAAAAACTATAGTTTTGGGAAACCTTGATCTATTTTTTTTCTAATTTCAAGCATGGCAATATGAAAAAATTTGAGAAACACTGGCTTAGACAATAAAATGCATGTCCTGACATAAAATGAAAGGACTGTTCCTTCTTTTGAATAAAACTTCAAACTGACACACAATTAAAACTAATAACAATATGAATCTGTTGATAAGAAATAAACTGTAAGCTAAAAAGCAGATAAGCTGAGGCCAATGATTCTTTAAATAAGAGGATATGAAGTTACCCTCCTGATCGTGAGTAACTCTGTTCATAAAGGGTTTTTCTCAAGAGATGAAGAAATCATGGGTTTTATCTCTTCTTAAAAAGTTCATAATTTTATTAGTATAATTAAAGCATATTTTGCTCAAAAGTGGGGTTTTTTCTCATAGTTCAATACATTTATTTATTTTGCTCACTTTCTCTACTGTCTTAATAAGTGAAACTCTATCTACTTAAGACATTAACCAAATATGTTCTGTGATCTATTCCTTAGCAATTAGGTTATAGTTGGGCTATACACAGAATTAAAAAATGTAAATAAAAAAAAAAAATTACCTCTGCATTACGTAAAACAATATTAGCTAATGATATATAGGCCTTCATATCTGCTTTTCCAGCATTGTCCAATTCATTACTTAAGCTGATTCCCTGAAATATATAAAATTCTGTTGAATAGACAGGTTAAGATTATCAAAAGAAAATATTTTTATAAAATTATATTAGGCATCCATATAAATTTTTCAAATATTTCATTTTGAAAGAAAATCATTTTGATTTTATTTGCTATGAAACCAATTTCCTATGGGATAAACACAGAAATGGTACAGAACATTTTATCAATAAATCAGATATATAACTGATTTATCTTATCTCTGTATATAAAGTTGAAAATATTTTTTCTCTGTTCTGTATCCAAAATCCACAATTTTTAAAGGATGTTTTTAAATTTCGTATGATTATTCTCTACATTTCCATGGGTAGAAATAGATGATTTTCCGATACGTTATTTGAAGAAAATAATATACTGCTTGGCAATAGAATAAAATCAAATGTAGTTGCGAAGCATGAAGGGAATGTGGGGAGACAGTGGCGACTTAAACAGCCTGCTACCAAGCAACTCTGACTAAAATTATACATTAGAGGAGATATTTTATGCACTTTTAAGTTTGGTGGATGACTAGAAAGAAAGTAACTTGATAGCAAGTTGTTTTTGTAGACACTGTCTCCCCAGATTTTCTTCGTTTTGCTACTGATAAAACATGGTTATATGGTACACAATTTTAATTTAATTTAATTAATTTAAATAATAAAAGAATTCATATAAAAATTTAATAAATGAACATTATTACATGTTTAATTGGGTTGCATCAGTTACAGCCTTAAAATATAAGATTATGGGAATTATTAATATTAATATAAGTCATTGGTTTTATTTTGGTAAAATTTGTCAAATTTATATATTTTCTATTGTATTTAATAGATTGTTGAAACAGGATAAAAATGGCAAGGGCATATCTTCCCTTTTCATTTTAGCATCTTTTTTTGGCATATGTTGACCAAACTCCATACCTATTTTAATTTGTTTGCAAATGTGGCCCAGAATCATTTGTTCTTTAGATCTGCCTGTGAAGATAATTTTGTTTAGCACAAACATAGATTTTTATGTTTTCTATTTAGTAGAATGAAATTAAATATTCATATACAATTTTTTGAAGAACATTATCATACAGAAAACTGCTTTAATTTGCATACATTTAACTCACAAGTAATGCTGGGCATCTTTGCTAGTTAGATAAAGAAACAAGTGTGATTTGTCTTAATATTATATACTAGTGAGATCTGTGTGCATTCTGCCCTATAAGTAATAAACAAACAAAAAAACAGAAGAAATTTTCCTACTTTTGCTGAAAGAAGCTTGAAATATTTTGAATATCAAACATGCTAACGAAACGAACGTGACATTCCAAGTTGTGTGGTATCTCAAATAAAAATTTATAAAATGATAAGAAATAAAATAACATCACGGTCTCACTTTCAGTATCTGATGTCATAAACTACACATGCTACAGCTCCATGGTTATATCATAATTTCACTGTGAAAGAAATATATTTATTGCATTATGTAGTAGCCCATATTATATGGTCTCAGTTTCAGTATCTGATGTCATAAACTACATATGCTACAGCTCCATGGTTATATCATAATTTCACTGTCAAAGAAATATAGTTATTGCATTATGTAGTAGCCCATATTATATGGTCTCAGTTTCAGTATCTGATGTCATAAACTACATATGCTACAGCTCCATGGTTAAATCATAATTTCACTGTGAAAGAAATATAGTTATTGCATTATGTAGTAGCCCATATTATATGGTCTCAGTTTCAGTATCTGATGTCATATGCTATGTAAAATTCCAGAGTTCTGCTCTTAAAATATAAATAAAATCATACTTTTGCAGTAATGGGCAGAACTTTCATTATTTCATAAAAATACAGTAAAATACCAACATTATATGTTGTTATCATTTATACATCGATATTTTGAAGCTCGAATTTCCCACTTGCATCGATTATACATCTCATCCATCGTCAGCTAAATAAATTTTGACACACGAAAAAAAAAATGTATAACTCAGCTTTTTCTTTGCATAGAAAGGATGTTGAAAATCAAAAATATAAATTTGATCATTCTGATTGAAAGCAGAAAAATAAATAAAGGACAGTTGATTAACTTTGCTTTAGCAGGCCCAGTGCATATTGTTTGCAATAAAAATAAAAAATATAAATTTGTTCATTCTAATTGGTGGCAGAAAAATAAATAAATGACAATTGATTTAATTTTGTTTTGGCAGGTCAAGTGCATATTGTATGCAATAAAGATAATCCCAATAAATGACTGTATAACAAACATATAAATTCTGATTGGTGGCACAAAAACAAATAAAAAACAATTGATTCAGTTTTTCTGTAGCAGGTCAAGCACATATTGTTTGCAAGAAAAATAATCCCAATCAATGACTGTATAATAAACATATAAATGTTTACTGAAAAAATTATCGTCATTTTCCTTATGACTGACTGGTTTCAGATGCATGCACCCAGCATTGCTCTTTATTTATTAGGATTCATTAACATTACAAGAATTTTCAAATAAAAATAAGATTAAAAGAAATTATTTTAGTTTTATAAATAGGGTTGGGTTTTATATGGTAGGAAACTCAAATGTATAATACGCATAGAATATATAGAAAACCTATCACATATCACTTTTTTGTGGTATAAAGATGTAATATATGTAATATAATTTCTAAACTTATTTCCTTACTTATTTTATTGTTCAACATAGTTTACTTCCCCCACTTTTTTTTTAATTTCAAAACAATATATAAATATATGTATAATTTCAAAATATATGAAATTTCAAAACAGTATTTGAAAACCTGAATACAAATAAAATATGGTACAAAGATATAATATAATCTGCAAAAATATTTTTTTATTTTTTTATTATTGAACATGGTTTATTTAATATGTATCATTAAAATGAAAAACTACATCTTTTGGGAATGAACTCAAAATAACATCCAGAGATGAGTATTCTAGTTAGGAAATTGCTCAACTTGAAACAGTCATTTCAAATGGATCCGGAATTTGATTAGAAATAAATTAATATTGACTCATTCAAAATAATTATTTGTGTATCATACCTAGTGTTCATTTCAACTATCATTTGACCAATGAGTTTTTTTAAATGAGATTTTCCCCACTTCTAAATTTTTAGCTAAAAAATAAGAGTTACAATGGATAGTTTCCTCAGATATGTCCTATTTACCTATTTAGTAGAGGTTTTTTTATAGGGCTTATAGCTTCATATTGCATCTGGTGCAATTTCTTACTTAATATCTCAGTGCTATGAAAATAAAAGGAATCAACCCATACTTCAAGATAATTTTTATAAGGTAGAAGTCAACAGATAATCACTTGTTTTGAAAATACAGAATATGCTATATACTTTAAATTAATACAAACACAATATAAAAAAAGTGAAAACTTTTTAATTACTTTGAAAGTTCATAATAAAAATGTAAATTTTACAAATTATACAATGAATTTTGAATTACACTGGATGCAAATGTTTTCAAAATTTCTATAATGGGAGGGGGACCTCATTTCCCCTATCCCTCCAGCTAGAGATGTGGATCGGAAAATTTTCCACTACGTTTTTACAGAATATTTTCTGCTCTTTTAAAATGTTAAATTAATTTGAAAATAGAATGCAATACTCTTTTCAAACAGCTTTTCTGAAAAGCAAGTAGCTTTACGAAGTTTTTGATCATTCAGTTTTCTAATATTGAAAAGGAAAATGAAGAAAAGTGGGGGTCAAGTGTGTATATGAGTTTTATTTAAAAAAAAAAAAAAATGAATGACAACCTAAAGGGGTACAAGTGACATTTTACTCATTCTCAGAAAAAAGTAAATAAAGTTTTAAGATGCCTATTCTTTCAGTATTAAGTTCTCCAAAATTTATAAAACTGTTTAAAAAATGGAATGTTTTAGTAAGTTGTGCTGAGGGGAAAAGCACTAAATATATCGATATGTTTAACTCATTTTGCATATTGTCTCTTCTTTCTCATGATACTCACTCATTCAATTACAAACAGGTATTTTTAAAACAATTTTTAATATAATATAAAATAATGAATTTTAAAAGTGCTTAATTACAAGCATTTTTTTAATTTATTTTTGTTGTATGATATGTTTAAATATTTAATAATTTATTTTTATAGTTATAAACTAGTAATTTATTTTTTTATTTTTTAAAAAGATGGTAGAATGTTTCCTTTGAATTATCAGTAGATATTGAAAGAAATGCAATATAATATTTAATGTATTTTTTAATTATAATTAATATTTTTTAAAATATATTTTATAATTTACATTTTATACTTATAATAAACAGTAAATTATTTATAATTCTGACAGGGTTTAACAATTTTAAATTATTTCTCATGTCTTTTGTATGCCTATTCATTTCTTTTGTGCAATGCTTTAAAATTTGAATTTTGAAAATTAAAAAAAACATTATTATAAATGAAATAGAAATTTTTCAAGTTTTCAAAAGCAAGTGTATTTAAGGAAAATAGTAAATTGTAGCTGCTAACTGCAGTATACAGATAAGAAATTTTTATGCATAGAATTTTTTATATATTTCTAGATTTATACCTTTTTTTAGCCAATATAATATATGTTTGACTGCAGCTGTAATATAAAAATAAATATTTTTAAGTCACTGAACATATTATTCTAGCTGAAATGTAATATAAAGAATAATTTCAAAATTTTCCGCTACAGGAAAATTTTCCAAAAAATCCACATCTCTACCCCCAGCCTTTAGAACACTCAGGGCTTCATCTGGAATTTTTTTCTCTTTAGCTAAATGGCTAAAGACTACCTAAATATTTTAGTCACTTTCATATTATTTTAGCTATTTTAGGCATAAGCATTTATCCTGCATTTTACTTACTGTTTGCATTAAAAATTGCGATTTTGTAATTGTTTATTTAATTTTGATATCTCTCTCTTACGATTGTTTTTTTAATACTTTTAAAACTTATTCTTTATATCAGAATGTTTTCATATTTAAAAAAAAAATTCAACAATTCAAGATATTTTCAAATCAAAATTTCTTTAAAGCAATTTTTAGTTCATGATTCAATTAGCTGGGCTTTTTTTTTTTTTCAAAAATATTATTATTGATTTATTTCTTCGTTAAAGTATTGTTTTGTTCAGAATATCGCCAAGTTCCTTGGATTTTTTAGAAGCCATGTGATTTTTTTTCAAAAATGTTTTGAAATTTCCATGTTTTCCATGAACCATTTCTCTATTTTAACTTTTATATACCTTTTTGATGATTTCAAATTTTCAATGTTATTTAAAAAAAATTTTAAATTTTATTTTTCATCAGAAATCAGAATACTTTTGTTTTACATATTTCCCTACTTTTTAAATTTTAACAAACTCATTTTAAAAGAGCATTAATTTCTGTGGGAAAACACCATGATGTATGTTTTTTTTTTTTTTATGGCTAGGATCAACTGTTCATATTTTTGACAATTGTAAGCTTTTCTCCATTTTTTCCTGAATATTTTGTATTGGTAATTTGCAGCAATTTTTATTTATTTCCTTTTCTCTGATCTTGACCTTTTCTGCATGATTGTTAGTCTTTCTGATCGCATAATATTTCGGAAATTTAATTATTTTTTATCTGACAAATCAAATTCAGTAATAATTAATTTTTCAGGTAAATGTAATCTTGAAATTTGTTTAACATTTATTAACTGTACTAAGTAGTTCAAGCAATTTGCCCGGCCTCTTTTTTTTTCCCTAGTATTTCCAACTTTTCAATTTTAAAAGTACATAAAAAATTTTTATTTTGTGTAATAGTTGCAATAAAATTAGAAACTAATGGGTTATTTCTTATTATTTTATTAAGGAGAGAGAGAGAGAGAGAGTGAGAGGGGTGGGCTTAACCACAAAGATATATTATACATTACATTGCAATTACAGCAATCCCCTGATTAATGTGAAACTTCGTTTAGTGCAGCTTATAATTAGCAACAACATTTAGATTAGCACAAATCTAAATTTTGATTAGTGCGATATTTAGCTAAGAACTAAGTATAATGAATTTGCATTCCATATATGGGTTATATTCATAGGGCGGTGGTGTCCAGCTATATAAATATTTCTTTTATATATTGATGCATCACTCATAATATATGTGGCATATACTGTACTGTATATTAAAACATTTCCAAAAACGTACCAGTAAGTTAAATGTTGGTTCAACAGTTTATATCTTTCAAAACATTTTTACATTTTTCATATTTCGATACATTACACAATAATATATGTACACAGAATTGCATATATTTAAAAAAGTTGCATAAATACTTTTCAATGTACCTTACAGTACTGCAACTTATATTTTTCTAGGAAATACTAAAATGTTTTGTTAATTTTAATAAACTTTTTCAACAATGTCAATGTCCTAAAAAGGTATCTAAAACGTAACAAATAAATAGTAACTAAGCATAGTTTCTGTATAATTCATAACTTAAAATTGAATCATACCTTTGCATGAACAAAATTAATTATAGGTTCAACATCAGCTACAACTAGTGAACCACATCTAATGAATGGAACATTGCCTAATTAGTAGAAAAAAATAAATAAAATGTTAGATATATTAATGCATACATTTTTTATAAGATTTTAAAATCATTTTAAGAATTCATTTTATAGTATTTCTAACACAAAATATTGAGAATTTGAAAAACAAAACAAAGGTTCCTTTAAAAGTTTCTAAATAAATAATAAACAGAATATTTTTACCTGATGGGGACATGTTTTCAGCATTTGATCGCATTTCAATTTGATAACTCAATTTACACATTTTCAAAAAAGCTTTCACACTTAAGCAGGCTGCATTATCAGGTAGAAGTATTTGTTCAACTACAAGAAAAGCAAAAGTTATTATGAATTAAGAAAACTGAATATATACAATCAGAAAACTGAAAGGTTTAAAAGAAGAAACATTGTTGCATCCTATACAGATACCTCTCAAGGTTCTAAGATTTTCTCATTCTAGCAAAAAAATTTGAGAGATATATTAAAAAATTGAATTAAAATACATGATTTAAAATATTTTGCTTTAATGAAGCAATTTTTATTTACAAATATTTGAATAATGCTTTGTTACGATTAATACAAAATTTAATTATGTACACAAAATAAATAAATAAAGTAAAAAAATAAATATAGTGTAAAATTTCAGTAATATTAACTTAATTCATTAAATACCCTAATACCTTCATGACAGTTAAATGTTTAAATATTGAATTTTCTTTTGCATCCACCATGCAAAAATTTTTATAAATTATACACTATAGAATTCTCCCACAAATTGTAAATATTTTCTAAAGCTCTTTAAATAAGGGAATTTTTTGGAAATTTGGAAAAAATAAGAAGATTCGCATATTTGCAAGGAGATAGAAATAAATTCTGTAATCTTCCATAAAAATTGAGATACCTGGCAGCTACAGAATTGTGATAAAAGTATTAATGAAATTAGTATAGTAAAGTAATAAAATGTCATCAAAATAATCGGAAAAAATGTTAATTGATTACATTACACATAAAGATATTGAACAACTTTAATTCCAGGTGCAAATATGCCAATAATCAGCATAATGAGGCAGTGTATGTTGCAGATTTTTCAAAGGTTCTGCCGACTATTTTGCTAACAGTGAAAAAATTATCTGCAGACTAATTTGAAAGCAGGCTGCATACGATTTACTAATTAATTATTAGGAGGGAAGAATGCACAGGTAAAGCTAGAGGGAGCCTGAGGGGGTGCAAGCAATCCCAAAAGTTCCAATAGTACTCTAGCGAGTTTTCACATTTATCTTGGTGTTATACAATGCAACTGAAATTATAAGAGATAGAGGCTTTAAAATTTTCTAAAGGAACTTCACCATCTCCAAACAAAAAATACAAGCTCTGTCTATGAAGGAATAGTCAACCACATGGAGCTTGGATGAAAAACTGAGCCATCCATGTCATTTTGGATGGCACTGAGACAACCTTCTTATATATGTGAAAAGGAGGAACAATGATAGAGCACCCCATTGAGATGCATTTACTAATCTGGAATAACCGTTCATATGCTTCTAACGTCGTGGTGCTGCAGTCTATCTGACAGTCATGATCTTATAAGCTGGTATAGTAAAATTCTGCCATCACTGATAAAAATATCTTTAAATTTGAGCAAAATTGACATACTTTAGATCTTGCTGATTTGAAAGAAAGTATTTGGCAGATTTTTACAATATTTTATACAAATGATAACAAGTAAAAAAAAATGTGAGCTTTCATGAGACTTTTAAAAATGAATGATAAAAACTGAAGAAAGATTTTCTGATTAGAAGATCAGGTGGTTATGGATGTAATTGAAAACTACAATAAAATAAATGTTACACACAAAACCCCTGAAATTTATCAAGTACACCCTGATTAGGGGTACTGCAATAATGTATTATTAGACTCAGGGAATTGGGGTTGGGTTTCAACCAAGACAGTGGAAGAAACTTGAAGAAAGTAGAACTAGAAAAAATAAAACACGTTGGCCCCTTTTCCATATGGTGATGGGAAAAAATTATTCCCTGCAGTTTGCAATCTGATCATCACGTTTGGATGGGAGACAATATTTTCTACTTTTACCGTAATTTCTAAACTGTGATATTTGTGAAAATTTTTCAAGCACTTTGGTACAAATTTAGGTAGTTTTAAGGTCTTTAAAAATCGAAATTAGGAACTTTGCAGTTTTAAAGGGCTTTTAAGGAATGCAAGCACTCTGATATATCCTATTTTATATTCAAGTTATTCTTTGAAAACTAGATGTTAAGCCTGTTATATGACAGAGTATATAAAGTTATGTAAACAATTCCCTCCTATCTACCAACCTGAAGTTCTTCTACTCTCAATATTTCCAAATAATATATGGACCACATATCTCTCCCAATCAATATTATTAATTATTATACAATCCCCTAATAAATCACAATTAATTTACAACACCTTAACCCCAAGGGGCGCGGTAGCCCATTGGTTAGCGCGCTGGAGTTGCACTCGGTAGGCCCGGGTTCGATTCCAGCCACTGCCCAAACTGCCGCCGTGTTCACGCGGAGTACGATCACGTTAAACATGTGGATCCGTAAGTCCTTCCGAGAGGTTGGTGGTAGGGGAAGGAGGGTACGGTCCCTGTGGATGCCTCCCCCACTGGGTTCCGGTCTAAATTGGGTGGCACTTCCCGACCGTCCAAACAGTTACCTTACACCTTTCTGGTAGGTCGGACGGTCTGGGTCTCAACAACAACAACACCTTAACCCCTGAACAAAATATATCTGTTCCAAGAACAGGGAACTTCACTATACTTTGAACCAAGAATGTTAAATTAATGATTCTAGCAAAGCGACAGGAATTATCAAAGAAATTAAACTTAATTTTCATCAATTTAACAACATTTTCTGGAAGTCGACAAGTTGAATATATTTTGCAAAATTAGTCTCCAATGTCACCAAACTTATTACCAAGTGGAATAGACAGACCAAGAGAGAGAGAGGAGCTTTGCTTATATATATTTTATAAAAATGTTTTAAAAGTTCATTTTTATTCAAATTAACAACAACTTAGTAACTTCAATAGTTGCACTTGACTTGTCTGTGATAATATTAATAACTATTTTAATAACAATAACATCCATAGTGTACTGTAGTTCAGATTGTTATTTTCCTCTGAATATACCATATGCAACCATCATTGCTTTGGGAGACATGACTGTTTTTCCATAGAAAATAGTGAATTGAAAATCTTAAAATTTGAATAATTTAAGTTTTAAGCATGAGAATTACTAACAATTCTTTCTAATTTTAGTTTTACAAATAAAGTTGGATAACAGATAGCAGTATTCACTTTTGTTATTGTGTCCACACCTCACAAATATACACACAGACGGACATTTTCCAAAAAGTGTTTGAAATGGGTTCAGGAGTTGTTAAAAAAGTGCTTACTAGTCAAAATCTTAAATTTGAAAATGTCCCCCGAAACAGTACTTTCTTTATAATATATGAGTATGAGAAAGTAAAAATTTTAATATGTGGTATACTTCAACTAGGCAACACTCTACTTCACAGATTATTTGCACATTGTTTTATTTGTGTTTCAGACTGTAAAAGATGATTCTACTACTAGTCTAATATAGACATTTATGGCTCAACAAGTCTTGTCTACATCCAAGAAATGGGAAATTCAGATGGGACGATTGATTGCTATTGACATCTAACTGCAATGTAATTTCATTGTTTGTACTTCCTGTACAATCCTGTAAAGATGACTATCACCCCTGCAATGTGAGTCATTAATATTCTACATTCCTTCTCCTGCAAGATAGGCTAATACAATCAATAAACATTGATCTGAAGAGTGGGCATAGGACAAAAGTAATCAAAGATAAATGGAAAATCAGCCTAGGTCAAAATTCCTTACTTTGCTCCATCTGTGCTTTATGCAATTAATTTTCAAAAGGTGAATCAGGAAAGATGGTGAAAGAAAAAATGGGATCAGAAACAGAAAAAATGTCAAATACAGCAAAGAGACCCACACAAAGGAAGAGAAATCAAGGGCAGGTTGCAAATTTTCAACAGTAAATTTTGATGCATGAGAATGGGGGGGGGGGGGGGGGGGGGGAGGCTTAAAATGATTAAAGTCCTTTGTTTCAGAGTGACGAAACTTTACAGCAATTTCTCTTGCCAGATTTTCAATAAAAGGCATGAATCTTGCAGTCTTGTGCTTTAACAGGAATCCTGCCCTCTTTCATGTTATTACATATACACAAAAATCAGAAATTAAAGGATTTACTAAGTTTTAAATTTTCAGAATTACAGTATAATAATATACTTACTAAATATATTTATGAATATAAAAGCAAAATATTCTGATAAATTACCTTCAAAAGGCTGATATAGTTTTGCATCTTCAGGCCATGGTTCAACAGCTAAAACATTTTTAAAAATTAGTCATTAAATAATGAAAAAGTAATATTTATAACTATACATATTTATTAAAGCTTCAGCTGAAACAAAAAATTAGTATGTTAATTCAATTTGGTACACAGGTAACATAATTCAATTCGGTACACAATTAGTCATTAAATAATGCTTGTTATAATTTACTGTTTAATTTAATAATGTAGTTATAATTTAATATGTATAGTTATAAAAAGTAATATTTATAACTATACATATTTATTAAAGCTTCAGCTGAAACAGAAAATTAGTATGTTAATTCAATTTGGTACACAGGTACTTCAGGCCCCAGAAAGGTGCACCTTGGCATTTTTTAAAATTTCAAACTAGTTTCTTTTTATTTTAACCTGATTACAATGATTTGGGGCAATATTCACACAAATTGATTCTTAGTGACCAAAAATATTATCACAGAGTTTTCATCTTGATAACATCAGAAAGATAAAAAAAAATCACTTTTAAACAAACTTTGAACAGAATTCATATGATTAAAAGACTAATTTTTATGAACTTTTCGCAAATTTACTTTTTGTGCATTTTAAACCACCCTATTTTTTATATTGCGATATGGAAAAATTGACAGCCAATCCACTGTTTATAATTTAATACTAGTTATATTAAATATTACATTCTACTGCAAAGTTTTGGGTCTGTCGTGTGGTCTGGGTTTTTCACACTCTACTGTAAAGTAAACATTGATTTCCTAAAGCTATTCATTTATTACTTATAAATTTTTTAAGCAATTAAACTTGTAACATTTTTAATCATTCCTTCAGTGCAGATCCTTTTCGAATTGAAGTTTTGACTTACAGATGTCATGCCTACAGAATGGGCTACATTCATTTATGCATAAAATGGATGTTGAAGACCCAGACCGTCCAAGGACATGAGCAACTATTTAGGCGGCTGGGTGTATAATGGATGTGTATGTCCTTAGAAGATCACAAGAGGATATGATCATTTGTGATTTGGAGATTTCCAATGCTGTGTTGCACAGAAATTAAGGCAATTCTGTAAATGTATTATTTAAGTAGTGGGCACTTATTTATGACCTGAACAATGCCAGATAATTTGTTCTTGTAACAAATAAGTAAATAACCGAGTTGACAGCCCGGTAGGTCTCATGTTCATTGCAACCAAGTTTGCTTAAACAATACACATTTGTTAAGCCAAATATTTCAATATTTTATGAAATGATTCTATAACTATAATTTACAAGTTTTTATAGTCCTTTAAAACAAGTATTTCAAAATTCCAACAAAAATTAATTATTAAGCCAAATATTTCATTCAAACAGTTGTTAAGCCAAATATTTCAATATTTTATGAAATGATTCTACAAGTATAACCATAATTTACAAGTTTTTAACAAGTATTTCAAAAATCCCAACAAAAATGTTTATTTTACCAAAGTTTGTTATAATGGAATTAATAAAAGCAAATACTTCAATGTCCTAGCAAAAGTATTTATTAATATTTCATATTCTTACCATTTTATAGTTAAGTATCAAACTTACCTAGAAATTGCTGCTGTGACGATGATTTGCAATAAAATTCTCTAAAATGATGTTATGCCTTAACTATCATACTTGGCATATCGCAATTATTATACTTGATATGTCACAACTATCGTGCTTGGCAAGGGAACATCTGTATTGATGATAAAATTTTCTTTTGGCGCAATTTCAGAAGAACAGCATTATTATTAAATAGGGAATTTTGAATGAACAACACTTTCTAATTGTTATAACATGATTAATTTCAATAAATGGATGGCATAGATCAATTTTATCAGTGCCCAAACTTGTGTGTGCATTTCGATAGATTACATGATTTGCAATCAAATTGTATTATCCACTCATTTGAAAAAAGCACTATTATAAAAAGAAAATTACAAGATTTCAAATGATATTTTACCCAATCAAATATCATAAATCATTCACACAATTATTTTTCTAATAGCCTAAGTTGGCTTTATTACTTGGCAAAACTATTGTAATAGTCATTACTTGGCATCTTAAAATATTTTATGGAATGTTAATTAAAATGCTTTGGCTATGAAAGAGAAAAACAAAAAAAGATTTGAAAATCGGGTGATCTCTACATAACAGAATTGATTTAATTTAGTTTGCTTCCGTTATGGTTTTGGCTTACATCAACAGAATCCCCTTACGAGATTACGTACACCTGAGGATAAAAAATAAAAGGTGTTTTTAGCTTAAATTGCAAAAAATTGATATAATGTTTAAACATTTAATTCATAAATACATATAATAAAATGCAAATGATGAAACTTTAGCTAAACAAGGAAAAAAAAATATAGCTTTTAAAGTAGCTTATTTTATTATTTGCATGCAGTTTAAATGTACAAAAAAAATGTATGCATTTAAAATGTATGAAAAATAACAACATGCCAAATTTGGACTTTCTAGCTGGTTCGAGATATTTCTCGAAAATGAGTACATTCCTATGGCGGTGCTAGTCTGACAAGGTTCAAAATCTAAGGAATTAAACTATATCACAAAAGATGACATACCAAATTTGGACTTTCTAGTTACTCAGATTTGCGAATAATTTCCTAAAAATGAGTACATTTCTATGATTTGTTCAGGACGGGCTAGCCCAGTAATAAGGTTCAAAATCAAAAGAATTAAAATGTATTGGGCTCCACCTCCATGTCAAATCAACTCAAAAAATCTGATGTGGGCAGCACATGACTTTCCCTGCAGACTTATATTCATGTTCTCTTTATTTTAATTAAATTTATTTCACTTTTAATTCAATTTTCATTCTCATTTGGTAACTGGACTTATTTTCAAAGGTGGCGTAGAAAAAATACGAAAAACTAAAATATCTCGAGAACGGCTAGTCCTTATGTAATGGGGTTGGTCTTATTCTTTTTGTCGTTAAAAAATACGTATTAAACGAGCATTCATTGGATATATTTGAGTATACCTAGTTCTTTAATTTAGATTTTGACGATTTTTGCGGACCATTCTGCCAAAAAAGGCAGGTTATTTTTTTCCGAATCGTACCAAAATCTAATCAGCACCAGGATGACCCACAAGTGACTCATCTACCGAATTTTGTGAAATTCGGTCCAGTAGTTTTTCAGTTAGAGTGGATACAAGCTTTTGTGGGCCATTTCGCACAAAAAGGCGGGTTCTTTTATCCCGAATTGTACCCAAAACTAATCAGCACCAGCCCTGCCCACAAGTGACTTACCTACCAAATTTTGTGAAATTCGGTCCATTAGTTTTTCAGTTAGAGTGGATACAAAATCTGCACAGACAGACACACACACAGACGTCACGCTAAAAATGGTTTTTTCGTATTCTAGAGGTCTCGAAACGTGTAGATCCGTCGAAAACTCGAGTTGTGATTTTCGGCATGATTCCAATACTTTCCCTATGCATTACCATGTATTGCAGGGAAAGTAAAAATGGGAAATTTTACCTAGTGCCATATCAGAATCTTTTAAAAATTAGCACACATGTTCTCTTGAATGAGAAATGAAAAATCCTAAAATTTTAACAGTTCAATGGTTTGGGAGAGAAAAAAAAAAGTCAAATTTTGCAAAAAATGTTAATTTTTCTTGGTCTTTATAATGTTTAAAAACTTATAATTCACTTTAGAATTAACTTACACTTAACATTTTTGTATCATAGGAAAAACTCAAATGTGAGCTTTAATTTGATATGCAACAAGAGTGAAACCCATATACAGAACAAATCATGACACCATGCCAGTTATTTGATTGAGCTAAACCAAATATAGCAAAAGTAACATATCATAGCATTACATTATAAATCAAGATATACATGCAAAGTATACATGTACACTCAAAGTATGCATGTACACTCAAAGTATACATGCAATAACTCCACTTCCTCCAACTAAAGCACTTGTTCTCAAAATATATGTATTTTCAGAAGAGATTAAAGAGGAAAAGTTTATTATTGCAAAAAGAGAGCTAGAAATGAAAGAAATTGCTTTGTCACATTATAATTCACAATGGTTATTAAGATGCATTTAGAAAGTTGTGATTTGAAAGATGTAAAAGTAAGTTTCCTTCACACAGCTGGACCTTCAAAATATTTTCTTTATCCTTATAAATCAGACATTTTCTTATACAACAACCAAACTGAATTATTTTCTGATGAACAAAAGTTCATTGAAAGAGGTATATGTAACATATTTTACTAATAGATTTTAACTTAGTAGTCTGCATAGCATACAAACTTACACACTTCTTTTGGTTAAAAATCAAATTTATGTGAATAAACTAATTTTCATGATAATGTTCAGCTGATAATTTATGTTACATTATAATAATATTTAGCACTTTTGAAACTTTGTATTTTCTTTAATGAAAATTCATATTACAAAGTTTTTAATTATGCCATTATAAAAAATTGCAATTCTTTAATTATTCAAATTCCCATTTTGATATTTGACATGAAAGTTAAAAAATGCTGAAGGAAATTAGAGAAAAAACAAATGACATGAAAAAAAGGTCTGTTTTAGGGAAGGTTCAAAGTCAAAGTTCATAGTTTGATCTTGAAAAATGTATTTATTCAGAAAACTTTTTGTCACATATTAAATAAGTGTCCATCTCAAAAGCTTCAAGATGACACAAAAAGTATTTATCTAAATGAAGTAGATCTAAAAATATTTTTATTTTACTGTTGGTAAAATAATAGAATTCTGCACTTTTCTAAAAAGTTTAATTATCCCTAATTCTAATAATTTTAGTTCCAAGATTTTAATACTTTAGAGAAATTATTATCTTTACCAATCAAACAAGTCTACAAAGTTTTATGAGCATCATAGGTCAGGTAAATCTATTGGTTGATTAATATGGAGTGACCCTACTACAAATGACAAAGATATACCAAATTTAATGGTGAATGGAACCAGATTAGTTGTTATCAAATCTTTGAGGCTCTAATAGATTCAAAGATTTGAATCACATGGACAAACACTAGATCAAGTTAAATAAAAGGTTGTAAAAAATGTAGAATTTTGCAGATGGCAGCAATTTTTGTCAGGTATGTTTTCTTTATGGTTAACAAGATGTTTTCTATCAGTTTCAACTAAAAAAAAAAGTGAATCTTAAAGTTTGGGATTCGACTTAATTAACATGGTTAGGATTTCTTCTATATTTATGATGAGACTGCAGCCAAAAATCATTTAAAAATTTTATTTTTTGTGACAACTGCAAGAAATTCCTCACTTGAAAATCGAATACAGCAATACCTCACATAGTCCGGCAGGTAATCGGTTCTACCAATATCCCGGATTGTTTGAGGAACTAAATACATTCAAAAAATGATAACTGGTTAGAAAAACAAATCTTTTCTTCCTGTTTTTCAATAATTAAAACGTGATTAATAAATTCAAATGTCTTCATCAGAAATAATTTTAAAAAATGCATGTTTTTCATAATTCATTTTTTATTCTTTAAAAATTGCAATATCGATGTCTGCACATTTTTTCTCTTTGGCTTTTTCACTTTATACATTTCTTTGTAGCGATGAATTGCATTGTTTATTGTTCAGCGAATTATAAGGCTATGCTCAATATTGGGATCAACTTCCATAATATGTTCTGGCAAGGTTTCAACCATTCCAATAATTTTATATAACTGTTCGTCTGTTAATTCTCGTACAGGCGCTTCAACACAGTCGGTCAGCAGTTGTGATTACACTGAACTGCAACCATAGTAGCGTCTTTCATATCAATAATCTCCTGACAGTGTCACTATGCCCATCAAACAGTCGCTACTATAACTGTCTATGTGAAACCGATGTTGAAAGGGAAATCACATAAACATAATGCAGTGTTTACAATCTTGTCATGTCTAGGTACATACATATACAATGGGGAACCCCAGAAAAATTGAAATATGTATCATATCACATAACTTTAAAACTGCACAAAAAGAGGCTTGACTGCATAAAGGGAAAAAAAAAATTGATCATTTATGTATAACCGAATAATTTTGTGTACTCATGTTTTAGAATTTACTTTTATTTTGCTCAATTAAAATTTAGTTTGTTTTAAAATTTTCAAACCGGACTATGCAAAGCATTGCTGTACATAGCTATCTATGTGTTACTGTTTGGAAGAATCATGCAAAATTCCAAATAAATCAGTCAAAATATCATGACAATTGATTTTTAAAAACTGATTTTGAATTAAAAGTTTTGAGAACGTCCTGTGTGCCTGTCAGTGTAATTGTTATTTCTCGGCCATTTCTATTATATTTCTTTATGAAATGAAATTTGACCAAAATACTTTGGAAACATCGTACTTTTAGGAAAAAAAAAATAATAATATTTCCAAACTAAAAGGTGTTTGTGTATCCTTTAAATTCCTTGACAATATCAAAATTCCATATGAAATAACATATGTAAAATTTTACATTTCCGCATAATAATTGACATCTAAAGATTTTAAATATTTTGATAATACAACATATAATGAATTCGACCACTATTTGACCTACAACAGGAATTTGAATTCATTGGAATGTGAACGATGACATGCACACTGAATACACCTCATGAATGTTTACGAATTGGCCGGTGAAAAAAATTCACAAATGTTACCAAAGTTTAGAGTTTTAGGAATTCAGATATGCAAAATATTTACAACAAAATATGATAAAGTAAAGAAAAAAAATTACCACTTCGATCAGCCATGACGGTTTCTGTTACAAGGACGGATGGCATTTAATAATTTAAATCTATAAGATTATCATTTACAAAAGTGCTAAGCGAACAATTTAAAGATTTATTGCAAAGAGCCTGTAATTTTCTAATATTTGATAAACAATTCGAAAATATTCGATTTTAAATTCGATTTAAGTTTACAAAAAAATTCGAATAAAACGAAACCATTGAGTCCATGCGTGCACTGAATAGCTGCATTGATGGAACTTTAACCTCCATTTGCACGCTCTGATTGGGTAAAATAGATCACATGATATATTAGAATTTTAGTTGGTTCTCCGAAAACCATTCTACACCCCCAAACGGCAGATTTTGAGCATGAAAGATAAAGAATGGAGGGGAAACGAAATGACTGTTCCCAATAAAAAGGATAAATTATTTATGGACCGGAAAGATTCCGGTTTAGTGGCGCTGTTATTAATAACCTCGGTTTTGTTCACACATTGTTCCATTCAAATAGCATTAGATTGATTAGAAGTTTATTTGATTTAATATCTTTTATTATCAGTAATTCTACTTTCTCAAAATATGGTTTTGGTACCTGTTTTGTTTCTGATTGTAAATCAGGGTGTGAAAGTGATAGAAAACGGTGTTAAAAATACGGGAGACAAAATTTAATAAAAGTAATTTAGCAAAAAAATATAAGCAATAGGTCCACTCATACAATGTATGACCCTTATAAACCTTTATGATCCTCATATTTAATTTTCCTCTTTTTGTACAATATTCATATCTTCTCCTACCTAAAAAAATTATGGGGGGTCCGAGCCTTTTCTAGAGCCTCTCAAATGAATAGTGTCTGTTCTCCCTATGGACTGCTCTGTAAGCATTTTAATAGAATACATTTCTCATTTCTTTTACTCTTCAATATTTTAATATATTTTCTACAATATAAATTATATTGCTTTTAAAATGTTTATATTCTTATAGCTGAATACCAAGTTCAGTAATGTTTGAATCACCTAGCAAACAAAAAATAAAAACAATTTAACAAAGAAGACAAGCATCAGGTCCGTCCATATAAATTGTGGTTTACTTATAAATCTTTATCACGCCCTTCTCCATATTTGGTTTTCCTCTTTTGATGTAGAATAACGTCGACATCTGTTATGGGGGCCATGTCGGCAAATCGAGTGTAACGTAAGAGGGTGAGATTTTGAAAGATTGCAGCTCGGCGTATGATAGACCGAGCGGTGTTATGAGCATATGCAACGCTTACGAAGGAGCAAAGGGAATCCAGTCCAGTGATATTTTCCAGAAGGGCAGTGCCCCCTCTGGAAAATACCATGATATTTTTTAACTTTATATTTTACTAAAAACCAGAAACTGCAATTTTCAATTACTAAATATTGACAAAAAGAAATTGAAAGATAAATCTTATAAACGTAAATGTCACATTTCAACTCAATCGTGTTCACAACTTCTTTACCACAACACAGAATTATAAACTAGCTTACTTCACACACAAACCAAGCTCCTCTTTTATCACAGGAAACACATTTACGCCAAAGACAAAAACACCTGGTAAACAGAACTTTTTCGATTGACCACTTAGTTCAAAGGAAAAAATGAATATTTACAGCCATGGGGTCGGAAGTTTTAAAAAAATAGCTGTTTACAGTGATAAACCACGAAATAGGAATGCCTCATTTGGTTTGCTGTATATCAAAGAGTTCTTATCTGCAATTACTCCTCGATTCTGTATGCCAGTGCCGTTTTTCCAGGTGCTATTGCATCCATCCGTTCGATGCTGCGAGCACCCCGGTGGAGCTTTATCCATGTGAGCGCCAAACGTTTGTAAGTTATTTACGGTTTGGCAGCCATTAGTACCAAGTCGTTTGAGACCAGAGAGTTAGAGTCATAAATTATGAAAAATTAGAAAATACCGGATTCGCAGGAACTTCGTGGTTAAAATAGTTGATTTTTGTAGAAGCAACATATGCTCAACTGGTGTAATTTCAGATTTCATTTTGGTTTGTGATTAAAAAAACCCGTGATATTTTGTGCTATTCGTAAAGTTGTGTTTTGGTTTGTAATAAAAAAGACATACTTATTTCTCATTGATAAATTTAAACTGGAATACCGAAAAATTCTTTATGCATGATTATGCAAGAAGATCGTGCAGTCATTTTGCAGATAATCTTAATTTTCCACGGAGAATTATCCGGTAGATTTATAGTGCAGGTGATTTTAACCACTTTGCATATAACATAGAAACAAGGATTCGTGCCTACTATGCGATGCATAGTTGAGCGTATAACTAATTACTTTCCCTACAAACATAGTATAATATGTAAGGAAAGTATTGTGATGGGAACGAAAATTTGAATTTGAGTATTCAACGAGAGAATGAATGCCTTTCAGGCTTCCCTGAACTCGAATCAAACGTTTTTGAGGAGATGTTTGTGAGTATGTGGAAGCAAAATCTTATAAACGACGAATGGAATGTTTTGGTTTGGTACGATTATCACAATCAGTGAACACTGGAATCGTATTGATTTTAAATGTGTTCAAATGTTCAGAAGACACCCACTCCCCAAACTTTGAAAAAATCAGGATTTTAACAAAAATAATATTAATAAGTAGTAATTTTTCATTAGAAGTAATTAACACAAACTTTAGAACACTAGAATAAAAGCCCAGTGCTTAAGGCAAGAGGATTGCAGATAGACAAGGGTTCGATTCTCGACAAAGTTCAAAACTATGCTTATGCGAGCATCGGCACATTAAATTTGTAAGTCTGAAAGTTTATCCGAGACGTGATGGTTTAGGGGAAATATGGAATGGAATGGTCTTGTGGTTGCCACACCAATAGGGTTCCTGTTCATTCAAAAAATTTGGGGAGTGTTCCGAAGATTCGAACATATTAATAATCCATAGGATTATAGTATTCATTGATTGTGATAATTGTACAAATTTTTTGATACCTTCCTTCGTTTGCAAGATTTCGCTTTCACAGACTCACAGATACCTTCTCATTCAAATTTTTGACCCATCTGTAACACAATATTTTCCCTATATATGTAGGGAAAGTTATTATATATATTGTCAGATACGCATCGCATAGTAGGTAAGAATCTTTGTGTTTGTACCATATTCAAGGTAATGTATTATATACACTTGTAAAATAAACCTATCGGACAATTCCTCATAATAAACCAAGTCAAAAATGTCTTTGCCGTGTTTTGATTGGAAGGCGCATTCCAGTGGTACACAAGCCGACAATTTTGTTGTGATCGAGCTTTCGAAAAGTCCTAAATTTTCTAACGTTTCAATAAAAAATAACAACCAAATATTTAAAACAGTCATTTTATATTTAATTTTTTTATTAAAAAAAGTTAAATGACGCTCAATTGAGAACATCACCTGATCCATTCCCGAGATATTGCTTTTTTAACACTTTACAACATAGTTGAAAAGTGTTTATGACTTTGTTCATTCTGTCTGTCTGTCTGTCCGTCCGTTAGCACGATAACTGCCGTAAAAATGACTTTATCAAAATGAAATTTTAGTATGTTTTTCGACGGTCTGTGGGACCTATGGGAATATAAATGGATAATATCACCCAATTAGTTTTGGATTGAACCCGGGTTAAAAAAATGAAATACATTGAACTCTATGAGACCTAATTTTTCAAACATTTTTTATGCAAATTTAAAATTCACAAATTGCTTCGAAATTTTTAGGAAATATTCACATTATCCCATAAAATATATAAAAAAAATTCAGTAAAATTTGTTAAGCTGTTTTTACTTTCCTTATATACATAATGTATAAGGAAAGTATTGTGACGGGGTCGAAAATTCGAATTCGAGTTTTCGACGGGAGAGCACGTTTCAAGCATCCCTGATCACGAATCAAACATTTTTGAAGTGATGTCTGTGTGTGTGTGTGTGTGTGTGTGTGTGTGTGTGTGTGTGAAAGTATGTGTGTGTGTATGTGTGTGTGTGTGTGTGTGTGTGTGTGTCAGTGGGTCTGTGGAGACGATAACTGACGAACGAATGGACCGATTCGAACCAAATTTGGTACAAAAATCACAATCTGTAAACACTGGAAGCCTATTGTTTTTATACGCAATCGAATGTTCAGAACCCCCCTAAATTTTCGAATGAAATTTTGAAAAAATCGTCAAAAAATCAAAACCAATAATAAAGTTACGTAAATAGACATTCCTTATGTAATTTTTCATTAGAAAACGATTGACATAAATTTTAGAACGCTAACATGAACCGTTCTCGAGATATTGCACATTTTTCAAAAAAATTATCAAAAAGTCAAATAAAATAGAAAAAAAATATTTCCTATTGAGAAACATGTTCACTTTTCATATATAATATCATGCGATAAATTGGGTGTCATCATTCTCGTGGATCTAGCTCGTTCCATTCATGAAAAAAGATACTTTGAGTAATACTTTTGCATTTGAACGCCAATTTATTTGCTGTAAGAATAACTTATTTCTTCTTTCATAACGCTTGGCGAGATTTTGGCGACGAAATTGGCGGAATGTCGCCAACTTGGCGACTTTTTGAAATGTTGCCAAATTAACGAAAATCTCGCCAAATGGATAAAAATGACGCTAAATCAATGAAAATGACGACTAATTGTGGAAAATTCAATATCTAATAAGTTTTATAATATATAAATATATAATAATAGTTATATAATATATGTCGAAAATTCAATATCTAATAAGTTATATATATATATATATATATATATATATATAACATTTCTTTGTCCATAACGCTTGGCGAGATTTTGGCGACAAAATTGACGGAATGTCGCCAACTTGGCGACTTTTTGAAATGTTGCCAAATTAACGAAAATCTCGCCAAATGGATAAAAATGACGATAATCAATGAAAATGACGACTAATTGTCGAAAAGTCAATATCTTGGAAAGGATATTAGTATCTACTAGAAGAAAAACCTATTTATTTTACTGTAAAAGTAATAAATTCATTTCATTATATAAGGAAAGTCATGTGTTGCCCACATCAGATTTTTTAATTAAAAATTATTTAATATAGGGGAAAAAAACAAATTCAATTAAATTCTGACTTTTGGGATATCCTCCAGAAAGAAAAGAGAGATATATTGTATAATAAATATCCTTCCAAGAATTTAATCTATTTGTATATGAGAGAGACTTCACATTTTAAAGTAAATTTGGTAGATAACAATTTTTCAAATTTCTTTTTAATTTTATATAACTCTTCATGATATACTTACTTGATGGCATTTTTAATGCACTTTCCTACGTCCTAGGCAGTTAAAATTTGGTACACAGTTTAAATTTGTTGAACATTTTATTCAACAAAAATTTGGTGGATTTTTAAATATAGACCATACATGTTTTTCGAAATGGCTTGCGAATAATCCCCGTTCACTTCTATAAATCATTGTTGTAATATTGTTAAAAATTCTGATGTGGGCAGCACATGTCTTTCCCTGCAGATATTCACGTTCTCTTTATTTCTTCAATAATAATTTGAGTTTATCTGCACAAAATAACAGCCATAAGTATTTTAAATGACATTGAATTTGCACGTTACACTTAAATTTGGTTCTCATTTGATAGCTGGACTTATTGTCAAAGGTGGCGTAGCGAAAACGCGAAAAAACTAGAATATCTCAAGAACGGCTAGTCTTAGAGTAATGGGGTTAGTCTCATTCATTTTGTTGTCAAAAATCACGTATAAAATAGGAATTTTATTGATATAATTGAGCACACGTAGTCTTTTATTTTTATATTTAACGATTTTTGTGGGCCATTTCGCAAAAATAGCCCGTTCCTTTTTCCCGTATCGTACTAGAATAACCTACAAATGATTTATATACCAAATTTTGTTAAATTTGGTATATAAATCACTTGTAGGTTATTGAAATATTATACACCAAATTTGTTCCATTAGTTTTTAGCTAGAGTGGATAAAGGCAATTTCTGCCGGTCATTTCGCAAAGAAGGCAGATTCTTTTATTACGAATCGTACTATAATCTAATGAACATCAGGATTTCCCACAAAAAACATGCCTACCAAATTTTATGAAATTCGGTCCATTAGTTTTTCAATTAGACTGGATGTATACATAAGAATTGCTGAATTTTTATCACACAAAATTATTTCCGGCCACACATTTTGCTACCGTTAACCTTTGGGTCGGTCGTGTGGTCTGGGTCTTCAACACAAAATTATTTAGCTCTTTGAAATCTCAGCTGTTTGATGCTAGCCAATATTTTGAAGCAATATTCAAGTTAGCAACAGTGCAATAACAGAGCGTTGTTCTGTAGAATAAAATTATTACTTTCCTTATATACATAATGTATAAGGAAAGTATTGTCACGGGGTCGAAAATTCGAATTCGAGTTTTCGGCGGGAGAGCACGTTTCAAGCATTCCTGATCACGAATCGAACATTTTTGAAATGATGTCTGTGTGTGTGTGTGTCAGCGAGTCTGTGGAGACGATAACTGACGAACGAATGGACCGATTCGAACGAAATTTGGTACAAAAATTACAATCCGTAAACACTGGAAGCCTATTGTTTTTATACGCAATCGAATGTTCAGAACCCCCCTAAATTTTCGAGTGAAATTTTGAAAAAATCGTCAAAAAATCAAAATCTGTAATAAAGTTACGCAAGTAAACATTTCTTATGTCATTTTTCATTAGAAAACCATTGACATAAATTTTAGAACGCTATCATGAAGCGTTCTCGAGATATTGCGCATTTTTCAAAAAAATTATCAAAAAATCTTATAAAATAAAAAAAAATATTTCCTATTGAAAAACATGTTCACTTTTCATATGTAATACCATGCCATGAATTGGGTGACATCATTTTCGTGGATCTAGCTCGTTCCATTTATGAAAAAATATACTTTGAGTAATACTTTGTATTTGAACGCCAATAGTCATTTATCTGCGGTAAGAATTACTTATTTCTCCGTCCATAATGCTTGGCGAGATTTTGGCGATGAATTTGGTGGAATGTCGCCAACTTGACGACTGTTTTAAATATTGCTAAATTAACGAAAAACTCGCCAAATGGATAAAAATGACGCTAAACCAATGAAAATGATGACTCATTGATGAAAATTCAATATCTTGGAAAGAATATAAATATCTACTATAAAAATAATCTATTTTTTTTTACTGTAAAAGTAGTAAATTCATTGCATTATATAAGGAAAGTCATGTGCTGCCCACATCAGATTTTTTTTTTCGGAATCAAGACTTTCTTTTACGATCATAGCTATGTAATAGACAACAATGTTTCGTTAATATGGCTTTACAATATTTATCAATTCCAATTTTTATCTATATACTCAAACTGTTATAAAACTAACTAAATATTTTGCAAAGTCCAGTCCGACGATAAAAGCTTGCAATTTCGTCTCAGTAGCTCAATGGTTGAGCGTCGGCTGGCCAGTTTGAAAATGCAGGGTTCGATTCCCGGTTGGGTCCGTAATGCTCTTTCCAATATTATTAAGCGAATGCAGATCAATCAATTTATATTTTCTGTGTTGTTTTCATTAGCATGTACTGCCCGAACATGTTAAGTACTGATTAAAAAAATATTAATTACTTGTATTATTACCTTTCTTTTTATTATGTAACAAATGAAAATCGAATTATTATTATTATTATCATTATTCAAATCACTGCACAGTTCAGATAGTGCATGTTGAATATTTTCTTAAACTAATTTTTAACCCCCATCTAAATTGAATACAGCAAATTCATTTTCGTAAGAATTCCACGGTAATAGAATTAACAAAATACCGCAATCACTTCACTTTAGTTGTTAATGTTATTTGCTTTTACTTTTCCATTATTTAAAGGCACAGCATCGGCATGGTTTTGCAGCAGAAGCGTGCAGACGATATTTGTCTGCCCAAATGGCTTAATGCACTATCTTTGTCCACAGGGACGCATATTCAACCGAACACCGGAAAAAAATGGCTCCATGCATATAGAAATGGCTGCGTGAACGTACTTAACACGCAAATGCGTGTATGTGCTTGCGGTTGCCAGCGGGCTCAATCAACAAAGGGCAATTTTGAGCGTATTTCGGAATTTAATGTCTATTTACTCAATAACTCATCTCGATGCGTGGCTTTCTTTCTGCAGCTTTTGGGGGGGCGGGAGGCGCGTTTATAATGGGCTACGGTGGGGTTTGTTCCTCATGTTCGAAGCCTCAGGCAAATTTTCTTGTCGATCGTAAGCTCGAGATTTGGAGGGTTGCCAGATCAAAGAGTAAATTTTTGAGTGTGGCCTGACGCCAAGGCTTCTGGTTTTCTCTTTGTTTCTAAGATTTCAGAAATTGATTTTTAAAGGAAATCTTCTAGAAATCCATTAAGAGTGTTTTCTTTCCAATCATGAAATTTTACTTGCATGATTTACGGACGATGAAATGAAGTAATACACACAAGAGAGTCAATCTATAAGAAAGGTATTTATATCTTAATAAAAGCCTTGATCTTAATAAAAGCCTCGATCGAGTTTGGGTACAACAGAGTCTTATTTTGAACTTTGAGAAATATTTGAATTATTTGTTTTAGAAAAGAGGGCGGTTCACAAAACTGAATCTACTCACGGAGCTCTAAAATATATGAATAACTGATGCCTTAGAGGGGAATCGAACCTCAAATTTCTTGTTGGCCAGACATCACACGAGAATACTTTGTAACATATATTATTGATAGCACAAATTTATTTGAAAGAACAATAAATATTTGCCCATGCAATAGAATTTTTAATAACATTTTAATAATTAGCTTTTTATTTATTTATTTATTAATTAAATTTTTATTTGTTATTATTATTATTATTATTACATTGCAGTTTTGTGATAATTAAAAAAATATCACCGCTGAATGTATAGCATTTAAGAGATGTTTAAATAAAATTGCATTTCAGTTGGAAAATGTTTCATAATCAATGCTTTATGCATGATTGATCTTGCTTGTTTTTGCTTAAATTCTGTCCATCAATGTTCTGAAACAACGCAATTACAATATATTTGAGTTTAAATGATCATCCAAATTTGATTATTTCTACAGCGAAGCCTAATTTTCATTTATCGAGAATATAAATACTAAAAGATGTAGAATGAGTTATATAAAAATTGATGCATTTCTTCAACGCGAAATTATTTAGCTCATGCAGTCTGCAATATAGCTGATATGAATGAAATATTCATTAATTTTCCACAAAGAAGCAGTCGATTTTTCGATGAAGTTTTAAGCATACAGTTTAATTACTTGTTTTAAATAAAATAAAAGTTTTTAAATAAAATAAACTATTATAGTATTGTGATGAATGAAATGAATAGAAAAATGTTTACGATTGAAATGCTGCTTTTATAGAGAGTTAGCCAGGCGTGTTATATTTCGATGACGTCATTTGAATAAATTTCATTTGTTTTCGATGAATTTTTCAAATATAATAAATTATTGTAGTATTGTGATAATTTTAAAAATATTACCGAGGAATATATTGCATTTTAGAGATGTTTAAACCAGGTAATTTATATTGCAATGCCGTCATTTGAATAAAGTTCATTTTTTTCGATGGAGTTTTAAGTTTTCAAATATAATAAATTAATGTAGTATTGTGATAATTTTAAAAATATTATCGAGGGATATATCGCATTTTAGAGATGTTTAAATAAAATTGATTTGGAGTTGGAAAGTGTTCATAATCAATGCTTTATGCATGATTGATCTTTCTTGTTGCATAGCTTACACTGTTGATGGCATTGTCATCCAGATTAATTTAAATTTATGTGAAGAAATCTTAAGGTTTCGTTACATATCCTAACTCCAACTTTGATTTTATTGCGCATGCGTATGCGTTGTAGCTCTCCCGTTTATATCCTATGCGCATGCGCTGTAACAGCCTATGTGACTATCCCACTACTCTCAGCGCGGCGCTGTAAGAACCCTTCCCACGCATACGCCGTACGATATCCAACGCGCATGCGCTGTAACAGCCTATTCAGTTTGACATTGCGCGCATGCGCTGTAGGAGCTCTTACACATGCGCCGTAAGATTTTCCACGCATCTCAACACGCATGCGCTGTAACCTCATCAGTATGATCTATTATTTGCTCCAAATCTCAACGAGCATGAGCCGTAGCTCTCCCGCTTATATCCAACACGCATGCGCTGTAGGAGCTTTCTTACGTAAGCGTAGTGCATTCAATGTGATTATCCGTCTCAAGAATGTGGCTATCCCACCACTCCCAGCGCTTGCGCTGTAGGCGCTTTCTCACGCAAGCGCAGTGCACTTAAACAATGTGGCTATCTAACCACTCCCACCGTGTGCGCTGTAAGAGCCCTTCTTACGCATGCGCCGTACGATATCCAACGCGCATGCGCTGTAACAGCCTATTCAGTTTGACATTATGCGCATGCGTTGTAGGAGCTCTCCCACTCATAAGCCTTAAAATTTTCCACGCGCATGCGCTATAACAGCCTCATCAGTATGGTCTATCATTTGCTCCAAATCTCAACGAGCATGAACCGCAGTTCGTCCGCTTATATCCAACACGCATGCGCTGTAGGAGCTTTCTTACGTAAGCGTAGTGCATTCAATGTGATTATCCGTCTCAAGAATGTGGCTATCCCACCACTCCCAGCGCTTGCGCTGTAAAAGCCCTTCCCACGCATGCGCAGTACGATATCTCACGCGCATGCGCTGTAACAGCCTATTCAGTTTGTTAACGCGCATGCGTTGTAGGAGCTATCCGACTGCGCTCTCTTCTCAAGCAAAATCAGTGCTCTCCCAGCGCGTGCGCTGTAATAACCTATTCAGTTTGTCAGCGCGCATGCGCTGTAACAGCCTATTCAGTTTGTCAACGTTCATGCACTGTAACAGCCTATTCAGTTTATCAACGCGTTTGCGGTGTAACAGCCTCATCAGTATGGTCTTTCACTTGTTCCGTTACAACGAGTATTGCCGTAGCTTTCCCGCTTATGTCCAACTCCCGCTTATATCCAACTCCCACTTATATCCAACAAGCTATATTCTATATTTGGACACGAATGACCTTTATAGTTGGGTTACGTCGCAATCTTTACCTTTCCTGGATATCTGCAGAAACACATAGCATCATCAATTACATTTTATCTTTCTCAGAGTACAGCAACCAAGGATTTATGTTAGAGATTGATCTTTACTATCCTCGGAAAATACATGATTTTCACAACGAATATCCCCTGGCTCTCAAATAATGAACATTACGCAAAAACAGTTATCACCTTGCGCAGTTAACATACTGGGTCAACGAAAATTAACATCTACCACCAAACTAGTTCCAAATTTAAGAGACAAAAGAAATTATATTCTCTACCATAAAAATTTAAAACTATATATTAATTTAGGTCTCCAATTAGTCAGAGTTCACAAAATTTTAAAATTTGAACAAAAGCCCTGGCTTAAGAGATACATCCACTTCAACACTGAACAGAGAAAGCACGCAAATTCATCTTTTAACAAGAAGGATCAATCATGCTTAAAGCAATGATTATGAAACACTTTCCAACTTCAATGCAATTTTATTTAAACATATATAAAATGCAATACATTACTCGGTAATATTTTGAAACTTATCACAATACTACATTAATTTATTATATTTGAAAACTTAACCTTCATCGAAAAAAATGAACTTCATTCAAATGACGGCATTGAAATATAAATTGCCTGGTTTAAACATCTCTAAAATGCGATACATTCCTCGGTAATATTTTTGAAATTATCATAATACTACCATAATTTATTACATTTTAAAACTTTATCGAAAACAACTGAAATTCATTCAAATGACGTCATAGAAAAAATAACACGCCTGGCTCTGTAAAAGCAGCATTTCATTCATAACATTTTTCCATTCATGTCATTCATCACAATACTATAATAATTTACTTTATTTAAAAATTAAGACCATGGAGCTACAAGTAATTAAACTCTATGTTTAAAACTTCATCGAAAAAAATCGTCCTTCTCTCTGTAAAATCAATGACTATTTCATTCATATTAGCTATGCAGACTTCATGAGCTAAATAATTTTTCGTTAAAGATATAATTTTTCGTTACAGCAATTCTTATACAACTCATTCTACATATTTTGCTGTTTACATTTTACATAAGTGAAAAATAGGCTTCGTTGTAGAAATAATTAAATTTGTATGCTCATTTAAACTCAAATATATTGTATAATTGCTTTGTTTCAGTATGTAAATGAACAGAATTTAAGCAAAAATAAAGCGGTTTTAGGACGGATACAACACTCAATATGAATAAAAAGGAACATTAAAAATCACGATTTTGAGACAAGATGGATGCCATATTTCATTTTGAAGTGGGTCACGCGATCTCTTCATATAATGGCCAATTGATCGCTTCATATAAGAGGTGTAATTATTATTTTAATTTTTATTTAAAAAACTACTAAATATATTTTGCTGAAATTTTTTTTATATATTTTATGGAATAATTTGAATATTACCTAAAATTTTCGAAGTAATTTGTGAATTTTAAATCCGTTTCAAAAATATTTGAAAAATTAGGCCCCGTAGGATTCAATGTATTTCGTTTTTTCAACCTGGGTTCAATTCAAAACTAATTGGGTGATATTATTCATTTATATTCCCATTGGTCCTACAGACCGTCTGAACAACATACTAAAATTTCATTTTGATTAAGTCATTTTTACGGCAGTTATCGTGCTAACGGACGGACAGACAGACAGACAGAATGAACAAAGTCATAAACATTTTTCAACTTTGTTGTAAAGTGTTAAAAATGATTTTTTTAAGTTTTTGTACAATAGTATTTATGGGAAAACTTTAGAGAACTTTGGGAAACACATTGATGTTTAAGTTGTAAATACAGAAAGGAGGGCTCAAAAATTGGTTGCAGCACCTACATTTCAACATCAAAAGATTTTCAACAAGAATTTAGTAGCCATAGAAAGAATAAAAGTATTTAATGTATGATATTCATTATAATTACTTTCCTTATATACAATAATGTATAAGGAAAGTATTGTAACGGGGTCGAAAACTCGAATTCGAGTTCGAGTTTTCGACGGGAGCACGTTTAAAGCATCCCTGATCACGAATCGAACATTTTTGACGTGATGTCTGTGTGTGTGTGAGTCTGTGGAGACGATAACTGACGAACGAATGGACCGATTCAAACGAAATTTGGGAGAAAAGTTACAATTCATGAATACTGAAAGCCTATTGTTTTTATACGCAATCGAATGTTCAGAACCCCCCCCCCCCTCCTAAATTTTCGAGTGAAATTTGAAAAAATCATCAATAAATCAAAACCTCTAATAAAGTTGCTTAAATAGACATTTCTTATGTAATTTTTCATTAGAAAACGATTGGCTTGAATTTTAGAACGCTAGCATGAACCGTTCACGAGATATAGCGCATTTTAAAAAAAATATCAAAAAATCACATAAAATTTTAAAAAATGTTCACTTTTCATATGTAATTTCATGCGATAAATTTGGTGACATCATTCTCATGGATCTAGAGAGAGAGAGAGAGCTCGTTCCATTCATGAAAATGATACTTTGAGTAATACTTTTGTATTTGAACGCCAATATTCATTTATCTGCTGTAAAAACAACTTATTTCTCCATCCATAACGCTAAGCGCGATTTTGGCGACGAATTTGGTGGCATGTCGCCAACTTGGCGACTTTTTTTAAATGTTGCTAAATTAAAGAAAAACTCGCCAAATGGATAAAAATGACGCTAAATAAATGAAAATGATGACTAATTGACGAAAATTCAATATCTTGGAAAGAATATAAATATCTACTATAAGAATAATCTATTTTTTTTACTGTAAAAGTAGTAAATTCATTGCATTATATAAGGAAAGTCATGTGCTGCCCACATCAGATTTTTTTTTATGAAGCTACAATACGGAAATCATGCAGGGCTTTTGTTCACAGATACGAATTCATTGTGTTATAAGATCCAAACACAAGATGTTTGTCAAGATTTAAAACAATACGAAAATTATTTTGATTTATCCGACTACCCTAAAGACCATCTACTACACTCAAGACAGAATAGCAATGTTTGGGGGAAGATGAAAGATGAGTTAAACTCGGCACCTATTTTAGAATTTGTTGGTCTTCGCCCTAAGATGTATTCTATCGTCACAGAACATACAGAAAAGAAAACGGCAAAAGTAATTTCGAAATATGTCATTCAAACAAACATAAAGCTCCAACATTATAAAACTTTTCTACAGAATACAAGATCTACAAGAGAAACACAATTTCGAATCGCGTGTGACAACCACAAGCTTTACACAGTCCAACAAAGAAAAATTGCAGTCTGCGCGTTTGATGATAAGAGGTGTTGAAAACCCAGGCCGTCCGGCTCGTCGGCCTGGGTTTTCAACACCTCTTATCATCAAACGCGCAGACTGATGATAAGAGGTGTGTGATGGGAGATGGTGTAAAAAGTTTCGTCTATGGACATTACAGAATAGATGAATATGGTGAGAATTGAATGAGTAAAATATTGGGGAAAAAAAATTGAAAAAAGAAAATAATATCGAAAAATATTGAAAAAAAAATATTGAATGACAAAAGAAACAAAAAAATATTGAAAAATTGACTATAAAAAATGTCGGGGAAAGGTGGGAACCACAATTAAAAAAAAATTTTTTTTAATGGTTTAGATGAAAAATATTTTTTTTTTGAAGGCTTGATAAAATCAAGGTAATTATAAAAATATTTCTTCAAATAATAATTCTATTTATTTATATGTTTTAGCTGTATTTAAAAACACTCATTTATATATATATATTTTACAACTAAGCAAAAGATTTGAAGTAAGTCTACAAAACCGCGCAGTCTTCCAAAATCGAACTACGCATATAGAAATGCTTGAAACCTGGGGCTTTAGACTCCTAAATGACGACAACAGCTTCAGAGTTGCTGTTACTCAGACAAATAAAGTAGGATCCTCTCGAAATCGTGAGATAGTACAACAACAACGAAAAGTTATAACAAGAAAGATCAATCATGCATAAGCATTGATTATGAAACACTTTCCAACTGAAATGCAATTTCATTTAAAAATTTTTAAAATGTGATACATTCAGTGGTGATATCTTTTACATTATCACAGTACTACAGTATTTTATTATACTTAAATATTTAGAACTGTATCGAAATATAAATCATCTGATTCTCTATGCAAAATCAATGAATATTTCATTCATATAACTTGTATTCCAGACTCCAGAGCTAAATAAATTTGAGTGAAAAAAATTCAGCAATTCTTATGTAACTCACCTTACAATCGCTTCAGATATTTGCATTCTGCATAAGTTAAAATTAGGCTTCGTTGAAGAAATAATAAAAGTTTAGAGATCATTTAAAATCACAACTATTGTAATTCCATAGGCACGGAATTTAGATACACAGATAATACACAGATACGCAGATAATATATGTGTGTGTGTGTGTATTCAAAGTATTGGAATCGTGCCGAAGATCGGAACTCGAATTTTCGAAGGATCTACACGTTTTGGGACTTCTAGAACACGAAAAAACTATTTTTAGGAAGACGTCTGTGTGTGTAAGAGTGTATCTGTGTATGTTTCTGTGTGTCTGTGAGGATATTACATCCACTCTAATTGAAAAACTAATGGACCGAATTTCATAAAATTTGGTAGGTATGTTTTTTGGGGGGAAATCCTGATGTTCATTAGATTATAGTACGATTCGTAATAAAAGAATCTGCCTTCTTTGCGAAATGGCCGGCAGAAATTGTCTTTATCCACTGTAGCTAAAAACTAATGGAACAAATTTAACAAAATTTGGTGTATAATATTTCAATGACATACAAGTGATTTATATACCAAATTTAACAAAATTTGGTACATAAATCATTTGTAGGTTATTCTAGTACGATTCAGGAAAAAGGAACGGGCTATTTTTGCGAAATGGCCCGCAAAAATCGTTAAATATAAAAATAAAGGACTACGTGTGCTCAATTATATCAATTAAATTCCTATTTTATACGTGATTTTTGACAACAAAAAGAATAAGACTAACCTCATTACTCTAAGACTAACCGTTCTTGAGATATTCTAGTTTTTTCGCATTTTCGCTACGCCACCTTTGACAATAAGTCCATCTATCAAATGAGAACCAAATTTAAGTTTAACGTGCAAATTCAATGTCATTTAAAATACTTATGGCTGTTATTTTGTGCAGATAAACTCAAATTATTATTGAAGAAATAAAGAGAACGTGAATATCTGCAGGGAAAGACATTGTGCTGCCCACATCAAAATTTTTAACAATATTACAACAATGACTTGTAGAAGTGAACGGGGATTATTTGCAGGCCATTTCGAAAAAATGTATGATCTATATGTAAAGATCCACCAAATTTTTGTCGAATAAAATGTTCAACAAATTTGAGCTGTGTCCCAAATTTTAATTTTCTAGAACGTTGGAAAGTGCATTAAAAATGCCATCAAATAAGTGTATCATGAAGAGTTATATAATATTAAAAAAAAAAGAGTTATATAATATTAAAAATTATGTAAAATTAAAAAAAAAATTGAAAAATTGTTATCTACCAAATTTATTTTAAAATGTGAAGTCTCTCTCATATACAAAATCGTTAAACTCTCGGAAAGATATCTATTATATAATATATCTCTTTTTTCTTTCTGGAGGATATCCCAAAAGTCGAATTTAATTGAATATGTTTTTTTCCCTATATTAAATAATTTTTAATTAAAAAACTACTTAACATATTTTACTCAAATTTTTTATATATATTTTATGGGATTTATATATATTTTATGGGATAATGTGAATATTTCCTAAAAATTTCGAAGCAATTTGTGAATTTTAAATTTGCTTAAAATATGTTTGAAAAATTAGGTCCCATAGGGTTCAATGTATTTCATTTTTTCAACCCGGGTTCAATAAAAAACTATTTGGTTGATATTATTTATTTATATTCCCATAGGTCCCACAGACCGTCTGAAAAACATACTAAAATTTCATTTTGATAAAGTCATTTTTACGGCAGTTATCGTGCTAACGGACAGACAGACAGACAGACAGACAGAATGAACAAAGTCATTAACACTTTTCAACTATGTTGTAAAGTGTTAAAAAAGAAGGATATAGTAATTTGCGATTTTTCAAAAGATGGAAAAAAAATTCTATTTTAAATGATTATGTCCAACTTTTTAACACTTTACAACAAAGTTGAAAAGTGTTTATGACTTTGTTAACACTTTACAACAAAGTTGAAAAGTGTTTATGACTTTGTTCATTCTGTCGGTCTGTCTGTCTGTCTGTCTGTCTGTCTGTCTGTCTGTCTGTCTGTCCGTTAGCACGATAACTGCCGTAAAAATGACTTAATCAAAATGAAATTTTAGTATGTTGTTCAGACGGTCTGTAGGACCTATGGGAATATAAATGAATAATATCACCCAATTAGTTTTGGATTGAACCCGGGTTGAAAAAATGGAATACATTGAGCCCTATGGGACCTAATTTTTCATACATTTTTTAAGCGGCTTTAAAATTCACAAATTGCTTCGAAAATTTTAGGTAATAGTCAAATTGTTCCATAAAATATATAAAAAAAAAATTCAGCGAAATATATTCAGTAGTTTTTTAAATAAAAATTAAAATAATAATTACACATCTTATATGAAACGATCACGTGACCATGTTATGAAACGATCACATGACCCACTTCAAAATGATATATGTCATCCATCTTGTTTAAAAATCGAGATTTTTTAAAGTTCTTTTTAATTCATATTGAGTGTTGTATCCGTCCTAAAACTACTTTATTTTTGCTTAAATTCTGTGCATCTGCATACTAAAACAACACAATGACAATATATTTGAGTTTAAATTCTCATTCAAATTTGATTATTTCTATAACTAAGCCTATTTTTCACCTATGTAAAATGTAAACAGCAAAATATGTAGAATGAGTTGTATTAGAATTACTGTACTTCTTTAACACAAAATAATTCAGTCCATGGAGTCTGCATGGCTGATATGAATGAAATATTAATTGATTTTATAAACAGAAGGACGATTTTTTTCGATGAAGTTTTAAGCATAGAGCTTATGAATTGTAGCTCCGTGGTCTTAATTTTTAAATAAAATAAATTATTATAGTATTGGGATGAATGAAATGAATGGGAGAAAGTTATGAATGAAATCCTGCTTTTATAGAGAGATGCAGGCGTGTTATTTTTTCTATGACGTCATTTGAATTAATTTCAGTTGTTTTCGATGAAGTTATTAAATATAATAAATTATCGTAGTATTATGATAGTTTTAAAAATATTACCGTGGAATGTATTGCATTTTAGCGATATTTAAACCAGGCAACTTATATTTCAATGCCGTCATTTGAATGAAGTTCATTTTTTTCAATGAAGGTTTAAGTTTTCAAATATAATAAATCAATGTAGTATTGTGATAAGTTTTAAAATATTACCGAGGTATGTATTGCATTTTCGACTATTTTAAATAAAATTGCATTGTAGTCTGAAAGTGTTTCATAATCAATGCTTTAAGCATGATTGATCTTTCTTGTTTTCTCATTTGTTTCATTTGTTCATCAACAATTTAGATGCCCCCTACAGTGAGAAGCCTTTTTCAAGGAGTGATAATATGTTAAGACATATAGAAACCATTCACATAGGTACATTGGATGCTTTAGAGGTTTATTTATTAATCGATTAGCAGGAATGGATATAATTTTATTGTGTAAAATCACTTATTCTAAACAATTTTTTCTCACAGTAGCTCAACAGTTCGAAGATAATATCGAAGTTATAACACTGGATTGCATCGACTAGAACTCCTTTCCTATAATCCATCGTCTGGCAACAATAGTTAAAGACGTTTGTTTCCTTTTAAATTCTAACCATTCATGCCTTTCTTCTATTTAATTGCAGGAAAGTCCAAGAAAATTTAAAGACCTCTGTTTACAAATTCTATATTCATATTTTTATGTGTATGTTTCTTTTCTCTTTAATTGCAGGAATCCGTACTGGCAGTTAAATCTTATAATTTATTGATTCTTGATATCAATTCGATTCATTCATGTTTTGTATATGTTTCTTTTCTCTCAATTGCAAGAATCCGTACTAGCAGTTAAATCTTATAATTTATTGATTCTTGATATCAATTCGATTCATTCATATTTTGTATATGTTTCTTTTCTCTCAATTGCAGGAATCCGTACTAGCAGTTAAATCTTATAATTTATTGATTCTTGATTTCAATTCAATTTAGTCATATTTTATGTTTCTTTTCTCTTTAATTGTAGGAATCCAAAAGCAGTTAAGTCTTGTAATTCATTGACTTCAATTCGATTCATTCTTATTTCGCATGTTCCTTTTTTCTCTAACTGCAGGAATCCATATACTAGCAGTTAAATTTTGTAATTTATTGATTCTTGATTTCAAATTCGCCTCATTCATATTTTGTATGCTTCTTTTCTCTCTAATTGCAGGAATCCGTACTAGCAGTTAAATTTTATAATTTCTTGATTTTTGATTTCAATTTCTAACCATTTATATTTTGTATTTTTTTTTTTATCTTTAATTGCAGGAATTCGTACTAACAGTAAAAAAAAAATATGAAAGGCGGGTAAATATTAATTTTTATGGGAAATTGGTCTGTCAGCGTGAATTAATCTAAAATATAAATGTTTCACTTTGATTCAAAATTAGTTATTATATTAATTTTCTAAATGATTTATTCTGAAAAAAAAAATGTAATTCACTTTTTATTTCATTCAGTTTTTTCTATTTCATTTACTCTAAAATAATAAATCACTCACTCATTTTTATTTTGTTTAAAATTAGTTATTAATTTTTATCATATATAAGGTAAATGTTAACTATCAATTTATACATTTAGAGCAAAAAAAAAAAAATAACATTTCTTTCAGTCAAAAAGTGATTATTTAATTTCTAATCTCTTTAATAAGTTAGTCATTTACTTGAACAAAATTACTTCACGCTGGTCAAAAATTCTGAGGTTTAAACCACCTTAAAAATTTCTAAAGTCAACACCGTGTGGCGCTAGTGTTCCTCCTACTTTGTAAGAATCGATACCGTGCGGGGGTAGTGTTTGTTCCCATTCTAACTATAGTTCTCGCGAATCAGTTTATGCAAAGCATACCTCGTTGGTAGCGTGAAACATTTCATTTTCTCATAAAAATTTTCTAAGTTCTAATCTGTTTAATCTCATGACTCATCACATTCATTTATCGATTACATCTCATGGGCCATCACATTCGTATGTCGTTGCCACCACAAAAAGTTTAGTGTTGCCACCAAAAAAAGTTTAGTATTATCCTCTAAAAATTTCTAAGTTCTTATCACCCTCGAAATTTTTTTCCAAAATAAGGGACCTTTTATCATCTCCTCAAAAATGAGGGACCTTTTTTACCTCCTCACAAATGAGGAAATCTTCCTCATTGGGCAGGTTGTAATAGAACCAGCTCTTATCCCCTATTACTGTGCTATGGATCTTTATGGATCTCATTTTTTCACAGTGAAAGAAGTAAATTCGTTGCATTATGTAAGGAATGTTTCATGTGCTGTCCAAGTTAGATTTTTTTTTTCTTTGGTTCCTTAATTCATTTTGTGATTACTGGTTTGAGGCGTATCAGAAGGAAATGTGTTATGTAAGTTTTTTGAAGTGGTTGCAGACATAAAGCTTGTCTTATGGTGTCGGTAACATGGATTGGAGCCCATAATATTTTGCAGGAAGTTACAAATTTAACATTCATAAATGTTGAAAATTGGTGCTTATTTACAAAATATATATATATATTTTGATAGATGTACACTCTTCAGAAATGAAATTGCAACACCATGAAGGAATGAACGAAACCATATGTAAATAACAGTGCCTGTAAAAAAAAGAATCATATGCAAAAGATTAAGTTTTCGTACGTATCGAGTCTCTTAACACCCAGTTTCGGGTGATAAAGACCAGCAGACGGATCATCCCGTAAATGCTATCAGCGACGATATGCTGCAGTCGAACTTTCGAAAAAGTGAAGAGGCGATGCCTCGAAGACGTCAGCGAGTTGTATACCAGCAGTTAACGGCTGGGGAACGAGACCGTATCCTGGAGCTGGATGACGTGGGTTTGTCGATACGTGAAACTACCACGCCTGTTGAGCACGATGTGAGCACCATCCAGTGATGTGTGACACGATGGACGCAGGAACATCAGGAAATACGCCGAAAAGAGAGTGGATTGAATTGGCGCACAGACCGGCAGATTCGCCGAACGGCTCGTACAGACCCGTGCGCAACTGCAAGTGACATCCGAAGCAGCTTGCCACCATCAACGGTTGCACCTGCGTGCACCCAAACTAATTGCAACAGGTTACATGAAGTATAGCTGAGCGCACGAAGGCCAGCCTCTGGGGTGCTATTAATCGCTCGGCACAGGGATGCACGTCTGACGTGGTGTCGTCGCTATCACAACTGGACCGATGAATAGCATCGGATATTTGCTTACAGATGAATCTCGCTTCTGCCTGTGGAGGAATGACAGCCATGGGCGGGTGTGGTTGTTTCCTAGGGAACGCCACTTGCCAACCCATATCTCCGAACGTCACACCGGGCATCATGGTTTGGGCTGTAGCATGTTCGATCAGAGGACAGCTCTGGTGCACATTGCAGGTAATTCGACATTGGACCGGTACGTCACACAAGTTGTGATGCCTGTGGTTCAGCCACTGGTGCAGGCCGCCCCCGGCACGGTGTTCCAGCAAGACAATGCCACACCGCACGGCGAACTCTCAACAGCCTGAATGGAATTCACATCATTTCCTGGCCGGCAGCCTCGCCGGATCTCTCGCCTATTGAACACGTGTGGGCCTTCATCGGACGTCAGGTGCACCAGAGACCACGGAATATATCGCAGACGAACTGAGTGTCGCAGTGGACGCTGCTTGACAAGGATTACCTCATGCGACCATTAATAGACTCATCAATAGTATGCTTCGCCGTTTAGCGGTCTGTATAGCGGCTCGTGGGGGCCACATTCTTTACTGTGTAAACAGGTTTCTTTTGCATATCTTTGTTTGTTCTTTTAATGATTTGCATATGATCCTATCTTCTACTGGTACTGTGATTTGCATATAGCTACCAAATTCCTTCATGGTGTTGCAATTTCACTTTTGACGAGTGTAATTTATACTCGAACTCAATAAAAGTGAAATTACAATTTTGACGACTAATAAAAAACAAAAAACAAAACAAAAAATCCCAGAATGTGTCCAAGCTAGGTCCAAAACGATAACCTTGAATTCTAGAAAAATAATAAAAGAAAATATTTCAGTTTACATTACGAAAACTACAGTATTATAGAATTCTCTGATTTGGAACTTCGAAAAATGCAGCAGGTGCAATGTTTCTGTCGGCGATTTTCCCTAACGCTGGCTGAATTTGATATTCGCACGTTGTTCTTCAAACACCATTTCCATTTTCGACGAATGCGAACGACTACAGTTCACTGACACGCATTGTCTGGAAAAACACCTGCTTCTTCCTTTTCGCATCTCGTATCACATGTGCTTCTGCGCCACGGTAAAATAGTTCCCCTCTCCTACAATCAGGGTTAGAGATATCAGCACAGTCTTCGAACTTTTTCTTCTATACTTTTCTATACTTTTTCTTCTACCAGCAAGTTCTAGTACATTTTAAACTCCCTCCTTGGGTCCTCACTTGGTCCTCACACTCCTCCACTTGGTCCTCCACTTGGTACTTGGGTCCTCATAATCCGCTTATTTTAAAACTATTAGGAATTCACTCTTTTTCTGTCGATTCCACTAATTTTCCGTGTTCGACTAATTAATTAATGTTTTAGATTTCTGGTATTACATTCTCACTACGCTGCGAAAAGAAAACCGAAAGTTTCTCGTTCAAAAGTTCATTAACAGTGCTAAGAAACTGAGTTCATCATGGTTGATAAGAAAAAATAAAAGTTCATCAACAGTTATAAGAAAAAAGAAAGTTACTCTTGCAAAAGTTCATCAACAGTGATAAGAAACTGAGTTCATCATGGTTGATAAGAAAAAAATTAAAAGTTCATCAAGAGTTTTAAGAAAAAAGAAAGTTACTCTTACAAAAGTTCATCAACAGTGCTAAGAAACTGAGTTCATCATGGTTGATAAGAAAAAAATAAAAGTTCATCAACAGTTTTAAGAAAAAAGAAAGGTAATCTTACAAAAGTTCATCAACAGTTTTAAGAAAAAAGAAAGTTACTCTTACAAAAATTCATCAACAGTGATAAGAAACTTAAGAGAGTTCAACTTTTCACACTCAAAAAATACAGCTGATAGCTAGTTCAATGTCAAGTTAATCCATAGACTATACTTGATATACTGTGTATGAGATTGTGGCTTTTGACTCATACTGTACGGTAAACTACATGAGGATTATCAACATAGTATTCTGTTTAATATTATAAATGTAAAGTTTGATATACAAGTATTATTAGCAATGCATAATTTTCTTTTCTCCTTTTACAGAATTATTTAAACAAAACCTATAATTACATAATAGCATTCATTAATTTATTATTACCATATATCTTCTTGTTTATCATTTTATTACTTTCCTTATAAACATATAATGTATAAGGAAAGTATTGTAAAGGGGTCGAAAATTCGAATTCGAGTTTTAGACGGCAGAGCACGTTTCAAGCATCCCTGAACACGAACCAGACGTTTTCGAGGTGATGTCTGTGTGTTTGTGTGTGTGCCAGTGAGTCTGTGGAGACGATATCTCACGAACGAATGAAGCGATTCGAACAAAATTTGGTACAGAAATCACAATCAGTAAATACTGGAAGTCTATTGTTCTTACACGCAATCGAATGTTCGGAACCAACTTAAATTTTGAAATGAAATTTTGAAAAAATCATCAAAAAATTAAAACATTCAATAAAGTTATGTGAATAATCATTTCTTATGTAACTTTTTATTAGAAAACGATTGACGTAAACGTTAGAACGCTAGCATGAACCCTTCTCGAGATATTGCAAATTTTTCAAATAAATTTATCAAAAAATCATATAAAATTAAAAAAAAGTATTAACTATTGTGAAATCTGTTCACTTTTCATATGTAATATTATGCAATAAATTTATTATCATCATTCTCGTAGATCCAGCTAGTTATATTTACCAGAGAAGACATTTTGGCTAATAGCATTCTAATTTGACGCCATTAGTCGTTAATCTACTATAAGAGTAACCTATATTTCTACATCCACAGTCATTGGCGACGCTTTGGCGACGAATTTGGCGGAATATTGCCAACATGGAGAGTTTCTTAAATGTTATCGAATTGACTGAAATATAGCCATATTGATAAAAATGTCAACAAATTGATAAAAATGAAGCTAAATCTATAAAAATGAAGACTAATTGATGTAAATTCAATATCTTGGAAAGAAAGAAGAATCTACTGTAAGAGAAGATACTTTGGGAAATAGTTTTGTATTTGGATGTCATTAGTCGATTATCTACTTTAAGAATAACTCATTTCTGCGACCATAATGCTTGATGAAATTTTGGCGACGAATTTGGCAGAATATCGCCAGCTTGGCGAGTTTTTTTAAATGTCACCAAATCGATAAGAATGACACTGAATCAATGAAAATGACAAGTAATTGTTGAAAATTCATTATTTTGGAAAGAACATAAAAATAACCCGTTTCTTCGTCTGTAACGCTTGGCGGAATTCTGGTGACGAATTTTCGCGGCATATCGCCAACTTGGCGACTTTTTTTAAATGTTTGCAAAACTTGCCAAATTGATAAAAATGTTATCAAATTGATAAAAATGACGCCAAATTATAAAAATGACGCCAAATGAGATGCAAAGTTTTGCAAATTTTTAATTTCGTAATATGATGGGCATGTCTTTTATTATATAACTAATGCTCTTCGAAATATCGCCAACTTGGAGATATTTAGCCCCACATTGACGAAAATATCGTCAAAATTGCAAAAATGATGCCACGTTAATGAAACTGACAAATAATTGAATTTATTATTAAAATATGTAAATATATCGACTATATTGCTTATTATTGATAATTGTTAATTTAGAGTTGCGTAAAATATAAGTTAATTGGGTACGAAACAGTTCTACATGTTGTCATCCGAAAAAGCGCCATATGTACAATGTAACCTTACAAACACCGTGCTGTGGATTTCATTACTTTTTACCGTTAAAGAAGTAAATTCATTGCATTATATAAGGAAAATCATGTAAAGCCCACATCAGATTTTTTTATAACATATTGTACTGCAACTACAAATTTTTGATATTTGGTTATGTTTGAATTACATATCACTCAAGTTATTTATTAATTAAATTCATCATTTCACTTAATCTTGGTATTTCTTTTAATTAACATTTTATTAAAAATTAAAAACTATCTTTAATAAGTCTACAATAGAATCCGTATTATCTGCCTGCAGATATTGAGATTTAATTGTCTTCTTACTTAGATAAGATTTTCAAATGGGCCCCTATGGACAATCTTTCAAGATTCAATTAATTTCTTTATTTTTTTTTAATTTTGAAAAACATTTAATTAATTTTTTTTAAATACATTTCTTAATACATTATATGACTGTTTAATTTTTTTTTGTTGACAACTTATAATTTATTTATTAATCTAATATTTATTAATTTCTTTATATACATAGTATAATGTATAAGGAAAGTATTGTGACGCGGTCGAAAATTCGAATTCGAGTTTTCGACGAGAAAGCACGTTTCAAGCATCGCTGAACACGAATCAGACGTTTTTGAGGTGATGTTTGTGTGTGTGTGTGTGTCAGTGTGTCTTTGGAGACGATATCTCACGAACGACTGAAATGATTGGAACAAAATTTTGTACAAAAATCGCAATCAGTGAATACTGGAAGCCTATTGTTTTTACACGCAATCCAATGTTCAGAACCCACCTAAATTTTGAAATAAAATTTTAAAATCCTCAAAAAATTTAAACATCCAATAAAGTTACGTAACTAATCATTTCTTATGTAATTTTTCATTAGAAAACGAATGCTACAAACTTTAGAACGATAGCATGAACCGTTCTCGAGATATAGTACATTTTTCAAATAATCTTATAAAAAAATCAGATAAAATTCATAAAAAGTATTAACTATTGTGAAATCTGTTCACTTTTCATATGTAATACTATGCGATAAATTTACTATCATCATTCTCGTAGATCTAGCCCCTTCCATTCAAGAGAGAAGACGCTTTGGGTAATAGCATTCTAATATGACGTCATTAGTTGTTTACCTATCATAAGAATAACCCATTTCTGCATCCACAATACTTGGCGAAACTTTGGCAACAAATTTGGTGGAATATCGCCAACTTAGTGAGTTTTTTAAACGTTGCAAAATTGACAAAAATATCGAATAGTGATAAAAATGTCACCAAATTGACAAAAATGATGCTAAATTAATGAAGACTAATTGATGAAAATTCAATATCTTGGAAAGAATATACGAATCTACTATAAGAGTAGATATTTTGGGTATTAGTTTTGTATTTGGACGCTATTAGTCGTTTATCTACTATCAGAATAACGTATTTCTCCGACAATAATGCTTGACGAAATTTTGACGACGAATTTGGCGGAATATCGCCAACTTGGCGTGTTTTTTAAATGTTGCCAAATTGATGAAAATATCGCCAAATTGATAAAAAAAATTCGCCAAATTGATGAGAATTTATAAGACGCTAAATCAATCAAAATGACAACTAATTGATGAAAATTCAATATTTTGGAAAGAACATAAGAATAACCCATTTCTCCATCTGTAACGCTTGGCGGAATATTGTCGACCAATTTTGGCGACATATCGCCAACTTGGCGACTTTTTAAATATTGCCAAATTGGCGAAATATTTGCCATATTGATAAAAATATTATCAAATTGATAAAAATGTCGCAAATTGGCGAAACTGTTGCTAAATTGATAAAAATACTATCAATTGATAAAAATATCGCCAAATTGATAAAAATGTCATCAAATTGATAAAGATGACGCCAAATGGGATGCAATGTTTTGCAAATTTTTAATTCCGTCGTATGATGGACATACCTTATATTATATAAGAAATGCTCTTCTAAATATCGCCAACTTGACGATATTTAGCCCCACATTGACGAAAATAACGTCAAAATTGCCAAAATGACGCCAAGTTAATGAAAATGACACCTACATGATGAATTTATTATTAAAAGATTTAAATATATGGATTATATTGTTTATTGAGGATAATATGGATGATATGACGATATTGGGGATGATTGATAATTGCTAATTTAGATTTGTATAAAATATAAGTTAATTGGGCACGAAATAATTTTACATGTTGTCATCCAAAAAAGCGCTAAATGTACAATTTGGCGTTACAAACACTGTGCCGAGGATTTTTTCATCACTTTTTCACTATTAAAGAAGTAAATTTATTGCAATAGGTAAGGAAAGTTAATTTTTTAAAATGTTTAATTTGTTAAAAACTCTATATCTTATTTTGTTAATTTAATTTTTGATTATCATGCTGATATATCTTACAACACCATTATTACTTTCCTTGTATACATAGTATGATGTATAAGGAAAGTATTGTGACTGGGTCGAAATTTCGAATTCAAGTTTTCAACGAGATAGCACGTTTCAAGCATCCCTGAACACGAATCAGGTGTTTTTCAGGTGATGTCTGTCTGGGTGTGTGTGTGAAAGTATGTGTGTGTGTGTGTGTGAAAGTATGTGTGAGTGTGTGTGTGAAAGTATGTGTGTGTGTGTGTGTGAGAAAATATGTGTGTGTGTGTGTGAGAAAATATGTGTGTGTGTGTGTGTGTGAAAGTATGTGTGTGTGTGTCAGTGAGTCTGTGGAGACGATATTTCACGAACGAATAAAGTGATTCGAACAAAATTTGGTACAAAAAATCACAATCAGTGAATACTGGAAGCCTATTGTTTTACACGCAATCGAATTTTCAGAACTCCCCTAAATTTTGAAGTGAAATTTTGAAAAAAATCGTCAAAAAATTAAAACATTCCATAAAGTTACATACATAATCATTTCTTATGTAATTTCCTATTTAAAAACGAGTGGCATAAACTTTAGAACGCTAGCATGAACCTTTCTCGAGATATTGCACATTTTCCAAATAAATGTATCAAAAAATCACATAAAATTCAAAAAAATGTATTAACTATTGTGACATCTGTTCACTTTTCATATGTAATATTATGCGTTAAATTTATAATCATCATTCTCGTAGATCTAATTCGTTCCATTCACGAGATAAGAGACTTTGGGTAATAGATTTGTAATTTAACGACATTAGTCGTTTATCTACTATAAGAACCAAGGTCTACCTTGTATAAGAACAACCTATTTCTCCATCCACAATGCTTGGCGAAATTTTCGTGACGAATTTGGCAGAATATCGCTAACTTGGCAAGTTTTTTAAATGTTACCAAATTGATAAAAATGTCACCAAATTGATAAAAATAACGCTATATCAATGAAAATGAAGACTGATGAAAATTCGATATTTTTGAAAGAATATAAGAAACTACTATAACAGAAGGTACTTTGGGTAATAGTTTTGTATTTTGACGGTATTAGTCGTTTATCTAGTATAAGAATAACTTATGTCTCCGACCATGCTGTTTGACGAAATTTGGCGATGAATTTGGTGGATTACCGACAACTTGGCAAGTTTTTTAAAAGTCGCCAAATTGATAAAAATGTTGCCAAATTGATAAGAATGATGCTAAATCAATGAAAATTATAATTAATTGATGAAAATTCAATATTTTGGAAATAATATAAGACTCTACTATAAGAATACCATATTTTTCCGTATGTAACTCTTGGCGAAATTCTGGTGACGAATTTTATCGGCATATCGCCAACTTGGCGACTTTTTTAAATGTTGCCAAATTGACAAAACTGTTCCCAAATTTATAAAAATATTATCAAATTGATAAAAATGTCGGCAAATTGATAAAAATAAAGCCAAATGGGATACAATATTTTGCAAATTTTTAATTCCGTCCTCTGATAGATATACTTTTATTGAAGAAATGCTCTTCTAAATATCGCCAACTTGGCGATATTTATTCCCACATTGACGAAAATATCGTCAAAATTGCAAAAATGACGCCAAGTTAATGAAATTGACGCCTAATTGATGAATTTATTATTGAAATATTTAAATATATGGACTATATTGCTTATTGAGGATGCTATCAATATTAATAATTGTTAATTTAGAGTTTTTCTAAATATAAGTTAATTGGGTACGAAATAGTTTTACATATTGTCATCCAAAAAGCGCCAAATGTACAATATAACGTTACAAACACTGTACCGTGTATCCCTTTATCACTTTTTTACCGTTAAAGAAGTAAATTCATTGCATTATACAGGGTGTACCAAAAAGATTGAAACACGCTTTAAATCCTTACCTGGAGATAAGTGAGCAATGTAAATTGCAAAAATGTTGAAAGTAAGGCAGGAAATAATACTATGTGAATGAAATAGTCCCCCCATTAATTTTCAAAAAGTTAACACTTTTTAAATTTTTATACGACCCCCTTAGACAAATTTGGTCAATCAGAAAATTTTTATTTTTAATGCCACAAAATCATTAAAAACAAGAAAGATCAATCATACATAAAGCATTGATTATGAAACACTTTCCAACTTCAACGCAATTTATTTAAACATCTCTGAAATGCGATACATTCCTCGGTAATATTTTTAAAATTATCACAATACTACATTAATTTATTATATTTGAAAACTTAAAACTTCATCGAAGAAAATTAACTTTTTTCAAATGACGGCATTGAAATATAAATCACCTGGTTTAAACATCTCTAAAATGCGATACATTCCTTGGAAATATTTTTAAAATTATCATAATACTATAATAATTTATTATGTTTGAAAACTTCATCGGAAACAAATGAACTTTATTCAAATGACGTCATCGCAATATAAATTGCCTGGTTCTTTATATAAAAGCATCATTTCATTCATAAACCGTTTTCCATTCCTTTCCATGGAGGTATAAGTTATTTAACTCTATGCTTAAAGCTTCATCGAAAAAATCGTTTGCTTCTCTGTGTAAAATCAATGAATGTTTCATCCATATCAGCTATATTGCAGACTCCATGAACTAAATAATTTTACGTTAAAGAGATGCAGCAATTCTTATACAACTTATTCTACACATTTTGGTGTTTACATTCACCATAAGTGAAAATTATGCTTTATTGTAGAAATAATCCAAGTTTGATGATCATTTAAACTCAAATACATTGTAATTGCGTTGTTTCAGTATGTAGATGCACAGAATTTAAGCAAAAATAAAGCGGTTTTAGGACGGATACAACACTAAATGTGAATTAAAAAGAACTTTTAAAAATCACGATTTTGACACAAGATAGATGCCATATTTTATTTTGAAGTGAGTCACGTGATCTCTTCATATAATGGTCACGTGATCTTTTTATATAAAGCGTGTGTATAAACGGTGTAATTATTATTTTAATTTTTATTTAAAAAACTACTGAACATATTTTGCTGAAATTTTTTTATATATTTTATGAGATAATTTGAATATTTCCTAAAACTTTCGAAGCAATTTGTGAATTTTAAATTCGCTTAAAAAATGTTTGAAAAATTAGGTCCCATGGGGTTCCATGTATTTCATTTTTTCAACCCGGGTTCAATCCAAAACTAATCGGATGATATTATTCCTTTTTATTTCTATAGGTCCCACAGACCGTCTGAACAACATACTAAAATTTCATTTTGATAAAGTCATTTTTACAGTAGTTATCATACTAACGGACAGACAGACAGAATGAACAAAGTCATAAACACTTTTCAACTATGTTGTAAAGTGTTAAAAACCGCCTATCTGTATCTTTAAAATCAACTGAATTATGACAAAGGAAAATATCTGACATATGTCACTTTTCTGTACCATGTAAAAGGCTGTTTCATCAGTGAAAATAGGGATCATAAACAAATTGACGATGGAAATTGTTTGGATCAGAAAAACTTTAATATGTGTCAAAATTTTTTATCACAAATGCATTTAAATAAAGCATTACACAGACAGAGATCATATGAAGCAGTGGTACTCACTACGCGGTTGAGTATCCTATGTATTAACATCCAGTTTTACCTTTTTTGTGATATGTCACAAATTTACATTTCTAATTTGATATATGGTCCCCCTGTCCATTCACAATGTTCAATTTTCAATTAAATATAACTCGCTCCATTTTAAAAATGCAGATATGCGGTTTTTTTTAAATGATCTTGTTGCATTAAAAATAAAAATTTTCTGTTTGGCCAAATTTGTCTAAGGGGTTCGTATAAAAATTTAAAAAGTGTAACTTTTTGAAGATTAATGGAAGGACTATTTATTAAAGTAGTCTTATTTCCCACCTTACTTTCAACATTTTTGCAATTTACATTGCCCACTTATCTCCAACAGGTAAAGAATTAAGCTCGTTTCAATCTTTTTGGGACACCCTGTATTTACTTATACACACATCAAATTTTTTTCATTCATAACCTCGTTACATTTCTATTTGATATTGATATCAATTGCTTACACTACAGTTCTCAATTTCGTCATAACTTGACATTCATGTTATGTCAGAAACACATAAACATATAATTCGAAAGCATACTTATACATACTATAGGAGCATGAGCTGTTGCAATTTATAACGAGAGATGGCGCTGCGCGCGCTGATGTAAAATTAATTGGATCAATGTGTGAGAAAAAGAAATTTGTAGTGAACTAACTCTCCATGGTGGTTTGAGTTTATCAGCCTTGAGAGGTTTTAATTCGAACCTGACCTGAATGTTCGGTTACTGTAAGGCCTCCAAAGTGCTAGGCCAATGGTAATAAAAATATTCTTGTTCAAGAAAATTAGTTGTGGTGTTTATCCATCATCTGCATTGTAAATAACATACATATACATATACATTGAATTATTAAGTTCTATTTATGACATGAAATTACTAACTTTTTAAAATATTTTTTACATACTTTGTCTTATGAAATTAGTATTTACAACAATTCATGGGCGAAAATGATACCCTCTGGTGTTATTAACATCATTGCTATCATCGTCATAGTTTAATTGCATTCCCTTTCTTATTTTGATTTTGGTAATTATTGCTAATCACTTTCTCATTTTGATTTATTTTTCAAATATTGTTTTTTGCTCCGATGCCATGTATAGTTTATTTATGTGCAGTTTTATTTTCATCACTTATATTATAACATTATCATTTCGGGCTATTTTCGTAATTCTAAATGGTCCTTCATATCGATCCTCTAATATCCTTGGTTTTAAGAACTTTTTTAGGTAGACCATCGCTCCTGTAAATATATAATTTTTTCTCACTATTTTATATTTCTTTATTTGCTAGTCATTTATTAGCTTTTGCTGTTCGGACGCGTCTTTCACGATTTTGTCTATATTTTTTTAACACTTTACAACAAAGTTGAAATGTGTTTATGACTTTGTTCATTCTGTCTGTCTGTCTGTCTGTTAGCACGATAACTGTCGTAAAAATCACTTAATCAAAATGAATTTTTAGTATGTTGTTCATACGGTCTGTAGGACCTATGGGAATATAAATGAATAATATCACCCAGTTAGTTTTGGATTGAACCCGGGTTGAAAAAATGAAATACATTGAACCCTATGGGACCTAATTTTTCAAACATTTTTTAAGCGGATTTAAAATTCACAAATTGCTTCGAAAATTTTAGGTAATATTCAAATTATTCCGTAAAATATATAAAAAAATTTCAGCAAAATATATTCAGTAGTTTTTCAAATAAAAATTAAAATAATAATTACTCCTCTTATATTAAGCGATCAGGTGACAATGATATGAAAAGATCACGTGACTCACTTCAAAATGAAATACGGCATCCATCTTGTCTCAAAATCGTGATTTTTAAAGTTCTTTTGAATTCATATTGAGTGTTGTGTCCGTCCTAAAACCGCTTTATTTTTGCTTAAATTCTGAGCATCTACATACTGAAACAACGCAATTACAATATATTTGAGTTTAAATGCTCATCCAAATTTGATTATTTCTACAACGAAGCCTATTTTTCACCTATGTAAAATGTAAACAGCATAATATGTAGGATGAGTTGTATAAGAATTGCTGTATTTTTTAACGCAAAATTATTTAGCTCATGGAGTCTGCATAGCTGATATGAATGAAATATTCATTGATTTTACAGAGAGAAGGACGATTTTTTTCGATGAAGTTTTAATCATAGAGTTTAATTACTTGTATCTACATGGTCTTAAGTTTTTAAATAAAATAAATTATTTTAGTACTGTGATGAATGAAATGAATGGGAAAATGTTATGAATGAAATGTTGCATTTATAGAGAGAGTCAGGCGTGTTATTTTTTCTATGATGTCATTTGAATGAATGCCAGTTATTTTCGATGAAGTTTTCAAACATAATAAATTATTGTAGTATTATGATAATTTTAAAAATATTGCCGAGGAATGTATCGCATTTTAGAGATGTTTATACCTGGCAATTTATATTTCAATGCCGTCATTTGAATGAAGTTCATTTTTTTCGATGAAGGTTTAAGTTTTCAAATATAGTAAATTAATGTAGTATTGTGATAAGTTTTAAAATATTACCGAAGAATGTATTGCATTTTAGACATGTTTAAACAAAATTGCATTGAAATTTTAAAGTGTTTCATAATCAATGCTTTAAGCATGATTGATCTTTCTTGTTTGAATGCTGTGCCATATAATTTTTATAATTATTTACATCATTATACATTATTTACATCATCCTCTGATATAATTTCTTTGCTTAGACCCATGTTGCTGATTATTATATTGATTGGGATTTCGTGCCGACGCAGTGTTATACGTATTGTAGGAGCAATTTTAGAAATAATGGCCATTTTTTCCACACCCTATGCACAGTACAGCTTGACCTATGGATTGAGTTTGGTTATTTTATAATTTTAATTTATTAATCTTTAAAGTTAAATCTTGGATCTGTACAGTTAACAAAATTTCTCTAAGTTTATTATTCGACTCTTTTGTAGTTTTATTATCAAAAATTGATTCGAACAGTTTAGTATTCGTAAAAAAGGCAGGTTCTTTTTTTCCGAATCGTACCAAGATCTAATCAGTACCAGGATCACCAACAAGTGACTTATAAAATTTTATGAAATTCGGTCTATTAGTTTATTAAATTAGACTGGATTCATACATTTCCCAGACAGACGCACATACACACACACACACACACACACACACTCACACACACAGACGTCATGCTAAAAATAGTTTTTTCGTATTCTAGAGATCCCAAAACGTGTAGATTCGTCGAAAACTCGACTTGCGAGTTTCAACATGATTCCAATACTTTCTCGATGCATTACCATATAATGTAGGGAAAGTAAAAAGAGGGTGTGCGCAGGACGTATATGGGAAGTCGTCTAGTACACTTTCAAGCACGAAAAGATAGAATTCTATATAATTTTAGACCTTGTATTTATTCTAAATTGTATTACTTGATTTAACTATAGCATTAGCTTGTTTCAGAATGATTCTAACAGTGCGCTAGAACTTTTATAGAAAGTTTGAATCAACGTTTAAACGAAATATCCTTAACGTATTTTATCAAGATATAACTGAAATATGACATAATTACTTTCTTTTTCACTTTACTTTTTTGTTCAGGGATGTTTGAAACGTGCTCTCCCGTCGAAAACTCAGATTTGAATTTTCGACCCGTCACAATATTTTTCTGCTATGTATATAAGGAAAGTAAAAATGAGAAACATAGTTTTAGAATTTTAAGATGTATTTCTTTATCGTTCCGATGATATAGAACGATGAACAAACACAATTGTAATTTATTTTATAAAACATCTTGGAGAAGCGAAAGGAAATTATAACTGGGATAATAACTTTGGTGAAAACAGCTGGTTAGCAGAAAGGCTAATTCGCTCATATCGGAAGAGATAGGTTATAGACTTTTATTGCTTCGGGAGCACCACACACGTCGATGAGATGGAGATTATCTTGATTTGAGAACATTTTTAAAACATCGGGATGGCAAATATCGGGATCATGATCGGTGGGAAAGGTTTCGGGAACAAAAGCTTTTATGGAAAATATCCAGATTTGCGGTAGTATGTTTTTAAAGGACAGAAAGGGGATTTGAAGTCCATTTTGGCATTTCAAAGTAGTTTTGACCGCATCACCAGCACAACACTTGTAATGAAAATTTTCGCAAATTCAACACAGGTTTATCTTTAGGTTTGAAATCAGTTTTTAAGATTTTTAATTATGCACATGTATAATCCTGCCGTCTTTTATCACGATCGTGGAAGAGTTGATACAGTTGTTGTTGTTGAGACCCAGACCGTTCGACCTACCAGAAAGGTGTAAGGTAACTGTTTGGACGGCCGGGAAGTGCCATCCAATTTAGACCGGAACCCAGTGGGGGAGGCATCCACAGGGACCGTACCCACCTTCCCCTACCACCAACCTCTCGGAAGAACTTACGGACCCACATGTTTAACGTGATCGTACACCGCATGAACAGTGCAAATCCAGCGCGCAAACCATCGGGCTACCGCGTCCGAAATGTGCCAACAGCAGGCGGTGTTCCCAGGAGATCACCCACCCAAGTACTAACCGCGCCCGATGCTGCTTGATTTCGGTGATCTAACGAGAACCGGTGTTTTCAGCACGGTAGGGCCGTTGGCCTGAGAGTTAATACAGTGAAGAGGCTCTTTAGTTACAAAAATCTACTCGTGTTTTAAGATGACAATCATAAAACATAATTTCTTACATTGCCTGAGATCTTCGTCGGTATCTATCTAGCAAGAGACTTTGTGCAGTCTGCTGTCATTTCACACAAGTTACATTTATGGCTAAGGGGTGAAATATGATAAAGGCACGGGAAACATGCTGTCCTTGCGGTTTTCCATACTTCAAAAATGTGATGGAGATGCAGTTTTAGATGAGAAAGCTTACGTAGTGGTTAGAATTAGTCGCCAAATATGCTGTAGTACAGAAAAGAGGAAGTACTTGTATTTTTTGTTAATATTAATAGCATGGGATAGAATTTAATTGAATGTTTTGAACTGTATTATTTTGCTCTCCCCATTACTGCAATATCTCTATTTTTTACAAATTGGAACGCCATAGTGCTTATTTGCCCAACTTTCCTTTTCCGTATGAGTAAATGATAGGGATATGATTCAATTTTATTTCAATGATATTTAAATTTTGGCTTTATTATTTATTAGTAATGTATTTATACATATGTTACGAATTATCTATTAGTAATGTTTTTATAAGTTACTTATTAACTTTAATATATCTTTGGTTTTTATAAACTATTTTTATTCTTTATTTATTAATTAGCATGTAATTTGGTTTATATGCACTGTTTT